>JAIWQS010000103.1:25000-32500 GCA_029891385.1 Erythroxylum novogranatense | reverse complement strand
CATCCGTATGCCCGCTCACTGGAATTTCCATCTCCATATATCAAGAAAACATCCTTAGTCCTTCTTAAGTACTTGAGGATATTCTTGACACCACCCATGACCCTCACCAGGATCCGATTGATATCCGCTCGTGACACTCGGGCATACGATACATCGGGCCTCGTACATAACATAAGCATACATGATCGATCCTCTGCGGATGCATACGGGATCCGATCCATGCGAATCCTCTCATCTTGTGTCTTAGGACACATAGATTTGAGTGTTATCCATGAGTAATGGGAAGGAACCTCTCTTGGATTGCTCCATGCTAAACCTCTTTAGCATCTTGTCTATGTACGATGATTGTGAAAGACCAAGCAACCTCTTTGATCTATCTCTATAGATCTTTATCCCAGATATAAGTTGCTTCACCCGGTCCTTCATCGCAAATTGCTTGGACAACCAAATTTTAGCTGATTGCATCATTGAGACATCGTTTAGAATAACAAGATGTCATCCACATATAGCCTGAGAAAACGATTGCATTCCCATTAGCCTTCTTGTACACGGTGTTCATCCGGATTTTGTGAGAAACCAAACTCTTTGATTGACTCATCAAAACGAATGTTCCAACTCTGGATGCTTGCTTCAATCCATAGATGGATTTCTCAAGCTTGCATACCTTTTCGCCATCCTTTGAAGTGAAGCCTCTGGTTGTGTCATATACATCCTCGGCGATTTCGTTAAGGAAAGGCGTCTTCACATCCATTTGCCATATCTCATAATCATAATGGCGACAATGGCTAGGAGTATCCGAATGGATTTAAGCATTCTTACGGGGCTAAAGGTCTCGTCATAGTCAACTCCTTGTCTTTGACGAAATCCTTTGCCCAAGCCTTGCTTTGTAGGTAATCACATTACCATCCATGCCGGTTTTCTTCTTGAAAACCCATTTGCACCCTATAGGTTTTATCCTTGGTGCATCAACCAAAGTCCATACTTGGTTTATGTACATGGAATCCATTTCGCTTTCATGGCATAAAGCCATTTTGAACTCTGAACATTTGAGAACCTCTTCATAGTAGCGAGCTCATCCTCTTCTATGAGCAATCGTCATTCATGCTCACTTATGAGAATCCATATCTCTCGGGAAGGCGATCGCATCTCTTGACCTCGAACTTCGTGTGTCACGGAAGGTTGAGCTGCTACTTCATCCGAATGAGTGGCGTTTGAGTTGACGGATTGATCTGTGCTTGTTTGAGCATCTTGAACTTCTTCAAGTTCAACTTTGCTCCCACTGTCTTCTTGTAAAAGAAACTCTTTCTCTAAAAAGACAGCATGCCTTGAAACAAACACCTTTTGTTCCTCAGCATGGTAGAATTGATATCCTTTGGTCTCTTTAGGATATCCTACAAACAAACACTTGTCGATTTACGCTCAAGCTTATCTGACTGAATCCGCTTCACGTAAGCAGGACAACCCCATACTTTCAGATGAGAAAGATAAGGTTTTCTGTTAGTCCACATCTCATATGGAGTAACATCAACTGTCTTAGAGGGAACTCTGTTTAACAAGTAAACAGCTGTCTCTAGCGCATACCCCCAAAACGATTTTGGTAACTTTGCGAAACCCATCATTGATCGTACCATGTCCAACAAGGTTCGATTTCTCCTTTCAGCCACACCATTGTCTTTGCGGCGTAAGGAGGAGTCCATCGAGATAATATCCCATTATCTACGAGATAATCCTCAAATCTGTTGGTCTAAGTATTTCTCCACCACGATCGGATCGTAATGCCTTGATACTTTTACCAAGCTGGTTTCTACTTCATTTACAATTGTTTGAACTTTGCAAGCGCTTGATTTGTATCTCATCAGATACAAGTACCCATATCGTGAATAATCATCGATAAAGGTAATGAAGTAACGACAACCACTTCTGGCATGGATGGACATCGGACCGCATACATCTGAATGTATTAGGTCTAATATTCCAATCGCTCGTTCACCCTTTCCCTTGAAGGGTAACTTAGTCATCTTGCCTAATAAACAAGATTCGCATGTGTCATATGATTCATAATCAAATGACCCTAAACTACCACTCTTGTGGAGTTTAGCGATCGTGTCTCATTTATATGGCCAAATCGACAATGCCATAAGTAAGTTGACTTTAGATTATCTCTTTTATGTCGTTTGGTGTCATTGACATTTAAAATTGGATTAGACATATCTAATATGTAAATACCATTGCACTGATGTGCCAGTTCCATAAAGCATTCCATTAGAATTAATAGAACAACCATTGCTACTAAAATTCATATGGAATCCAACTCTATTTAGACAAGCGAATGATATATTCTTTGTCAAAGCGGGTACAAAATAACAATCATCCAATTCGGTACAAGCCCGGTGGGGAGATACAAAACATAGGTTCCTACGGCTAATGCGAAGAAATCTTGCTCCATTTCCAACACGTGGTCTACTTCTCCCTTCATGAGTTGCCCATCGTCACGAGGCCCACGCATATCATTACATATGTGAGCCACAACCAAGATCAAATACCGGATGTTGTGATCATGAATGATTAACTTCAATGACATACAAACCTAAAGTAGTGAGGCATCGATGCCTTCTTACCTTCGGCGACTCGGATAGACTTTGCAATTCGCCTCCAATGGCCATCTTTACATGATGGAAGCAAGTTCCTTTTGGGGCAACTTTTTGGTCTTCTTCTTGATGGAGCCTCCCTTTGGTTTCTTTGCCTTCTTCTTCTTTGGGTTCTTTTCTTCTTTGAACTCGAAGAAGAAGAAGCTACTACCAACTTTTACTATCATTCTTGATAGTGCCTTTCACTGTGTCTTGGCTGATTGATCATTTCGTATTGTAGTGGATATTTGGTTCATCCGATAGTTTAGCACGAATGTGCATAGCTCACGGACAATCAACGAATTAAGTCTATACTTAATTCATGATCCATTCAAAACCTAAGACGGCCAATCTCTCAATATAGCCATTCATCTTGAGGCGTCTTGCATGTACAGATGTCCACAGAGCCATCTTAGTGGTGAAGAAGCCTTGAGGTCTCAAACCTTTTCGGATCGGGCTTGCTTCGTCAAACAGCTCCTAAGATGAAAAACTATTGTGTGAGCATCCATGGACTCGTCGCTTCAGCGGCTCGGTGACATCGACGCAAGCATAATGCAAATCGCCATGTCAACGCCACTTAAGATGCTTACTATATGCCTTCGATCATCATCGAAGCATCGGCAGACAGTGCATCTGGGCGGAAAATCTAGGATATATCCAGGACCTTCGGATCTGAGAGCGATTCTCGGGTTCCTTAACCAATCAAGAAAGTTCGGTCCGGTTAGCTTGTTTGACTCCATTAGCGGCGAAGGTTCACACTTGCGACATTTTCAAACAACCTACACGAATAGAGAGGAAGAATGTTAGAATAGGAATAGTGCATAATCATAAGGACTTGAATGATATGCAAAAGCGCTCCACTAGTTTCATAGAATCCATAACCCTCATTCTGAATCCAAAGAAACAAAATGACATTATGTCTGAGTGGGTTGATATCCGATATTACTAAGAATGACCTTGGATTTGTCCAACAAGCCTGAAATTAGGTCAATCGGTAGGTATCGGTCATACCAATTGCATCATCGATAACCGAGCATTGAGAATGACCTTGGATTTGTCCAACAAGCCACCTTATGTCTCGGAGGTATCGGATATACCAATTACATCTTAGACCTGACTATCGATCGTCTTTATCAACTTGTTGATGTATGCACTTACATTGGGTATCAACTCTTTAATGCGCATACATCGATGTATGCTACCCAATTTCGCCTCTGTCACGTTGACCTTGAGTTTGCTCAACAAACCAGCGCTTCTAGTGAAAACCAACCCATTAATCCGAAATCATATTTTCATGGTTCGAACATATCCGTATAGAGTGAGCTTGAGTTTGCTCAACAATGACCTATAAGAACTATGGTTCTTACCATATTAATGGAAGGCGTTAGTTTTCATATACCGATGAGGGATTTGGAAACTCTAGACTCCAAGCTGAAGGATCATAGTCACGAAAACTATATGGAATGATTTAGGTTATTTCATCAATCACATTGAATCAATCCTTATAATCATCCATCATCCAACCTAAGCATGCCACAAGTCGACTTTCATCAAATGCAAGTCGACTTATTGCATCTGCCCACACACAAGTCGACTTGTTTGACACAAGTCGACTTATTTCACCTGCCCATGTATAAGTCGACTTATGAGAAGCTACTGAGTGGACTTATACCGAAATCTTGAACAAGTGGAACTTATTCTTTCACAAGTCGACTTATCCAAAACCTTGAACAAGTCGACTTATTAGGAATTTTGCTAAAAACTCTAATCGGCTAATTCCTCGAATCAATGCAATTCCAATTCTCAATACCCTCATACCTAAGGTAATATCATAGGTTGATGTATCAATGAACACTTCATTGATCCATGAATGCCTTAAATAGTCAAACTATATGAAAAGCTTGAAATGAGTCAAAACTCATAAATATCCAAATAATTTAGGAACACCCAAATTCTCACCCTAAGCATCTCAAGCTAGTGTATACACTCTCAAAACTACTCGGCACTTGTCACAAAAATTGTGACGGCCAAAACAAACAAGAAAATGAAATATACTAACGAGACACAAAAGTGACCAATTCGGCATTCAAAAATTCTTGGAAAAGCAAATTCAAGCAATTCACTTTGGAAATCATACCACATCAAGATAACACATTTTTAATCACATTAAAAATGTTTCAAGGCATTGGAATTGAAAAAGCAACCTCAATCAAGCCAAGCAAAACAGTCCCAACAATTTTCACCAAAACTGTCCAGTTCTGTACATTGCTTGAAATGATCAATGAAAAAATTTCAATAAATCATGAGAAAATTATATAGGTTATCACATGTTCATAACATGCTATCTGAATTTTTTCAGGAGTTTAGGCCATCAAAAACTCAGTCAACCAAAATAACAAAACCGATTCAAAATCTGTGTTCATCAGCACAGCAATTCCCAACAGTATAGAATAAATTCGTGAATAAATATCCAATCACCTTGGAATCCAATTTCCATGCTCAAAGACATTCACCAACATCTTAGAGACATGTAGGTGAAGGCAAATCCAGAAAAAGATTTTTCTAGAATTTATTCTCGATTTTATCCTACTTCCTGTTCCAGAATCGTTTCACAAAACAGCATCTGTAACCTTGGGGAATTAATTAGCAAAACTATATCAAATCAAATCGATAAATTCTGAAAATTCATAGACATATTCTCTAACATGTTATGAACATTCCTGGGCAGAAAAATTTCGAAAAACCTATCTCTATAGCAATTCGAAATCTGAACAGAAAACATGCTTCAACATCACAAGCAATTAGGGTTTATGATCTAGCTTGATTAAAGCTTCATACCGACGACACGGACTCTCTGATACCACTGTAGGAAAATCCGGGAGGAACATCATATGTTCAGCAGCGGAAACAAAAATTTTAAGCTGAGCAGCGGGCGGTTAGTTGGAAGAGTTCCAAACCGAGAGGCATTGGCGATTAGACGGCCAAAGGCGGTACATTCTTTGCATCGAGGCGGCAAAGGAAGCTGTTTGGATCAAGAAGTTCATTTCTGAACTTGGTGTGGTTCCTAGCTGTGATGGACCCATACAGTTGTATTGTGACAATAATGGGGCTATTGCTCAGGCAAAAGAACCGAGGTCTCACTGATCTAAACCGTACTCACGAGATATCATCGATTAGAGAGATCATTGCTAGAGGTGATGTCGTGATCGAGAGGATTCCCACAGAGCAGAACATTGCTGATCCGTTGTCGAAGCCATTGTCACAGAAGAATTTTGATTCTCATGTACTCGCTTATGGTATTAGATACCAAGCGATTGACTTTAGGTTAGGTGGGAGATTGTTAGAGTAGTGTCTAAAGGCGATCCCTTTAGCGCTTTTGTTCATAGTCTTGTCGGACTTTATGAATAAATAAAGAAGGCATGTTTCATTTATTTGATGTTCTTTATGAATTGATAGTGATCTTTAATCAAATTAATGAAGTCCATGATATATGACATAGCATGAAGGAAATTATGATGTGATCATAATCTGAGATTCTATCATGTGCAATTATATCGATTGTCTAAATTTTCCTAGTCATAGGATTAATGAGGCTGGACATCATTAATCCGGACGGACTAACATATGTCATACTCCTTGCTTGGATCAGCGGTGGATCTCGAAGCTGTAAATATGAGATATTTAGAGTTGACATATGGATGCTTACTAGTAGTAGTAAGTTCATTGGATGACTGCCATGAGATCATCACGTGGATTTATATCGGTGATAATCTCATCATAGCAATGGTGCAAGTATCCTTAGACTTGAGGTACTCAAGGATATCTTGAATCTTGATCTGTACTGACTCCATTCCTTGTGGCCTTCGAAGGTTACTCGTAGGGTGGTCTTGGAGTGCGGTTTGAGGTATTGAAGGTAATTGAGTAGCCAATAAAGTTCATCATACGTGAAAGCGAGAAGAGATACCTGACCTCTTATCGGGATCATTACTTTAAGTCTCGGCGAGCATGACTATGTCATGAAGAGTGTCTTCATGGACATATAAAGTAATGAGTCCTCGGGCGAGGCCGATTTCACTTAGGTTAGACTTAGTCTAGTAAGAGTTGACATATTAGCCATACTCATAACCAAGTGGGGTATAGGATGATGAAAGGGCGAATTGCACGATAATTGTCATGGAAGGTTACGTGATACGGTTGTGATGAATTCATCAAACCGATTACTTTCCGGTCAATTAGAATCGTGATGTGTTGCTAGATACCGCTCGTGACTTGCTCAGTTAATTGTTAATCTAAGTGGCCAACATAGCAAGAACTAAAGGGTCACACTTCATAAGAGTGTTTGGAGAATCAGTAAAATAGTAATTGGACGAGTTCCAATTATGGAGAACATTAGGTTAAATGGATCCCAATGGGATTGAGATATGTCCCGATGAGATCGCGACATCAATATTGCTAAGAAAGATTTAGAGCTGTTTGACATCAGACCCATTGGCCGTAGGACCGACCAGATGTGATTGGACCACTTTAGCAATTATTTACATATATATATGATTAATTAATTAAATAATTAAATAATTAATATATATATATATATGTAAACACGTGGAAGCATGGAGGAGGAAGCTTTATCTTTACTTTTTATATATATATATATATATAAAGTAATCGTGGATAAGCTTCCACCATAAGCTTTGATATGTGTTTTAAAGGTTAAAAGACATATAAAAGTGAATGGAGAGTGTGATGGTCGTAGGTTTTGGCAAGAGGAAAGAAGAAAGCAAGAGTTAAGCTTAAGTTGAAAGGTGATTTCATTTCTTCTTCTTCATCAGCCATCATCGATTTCTTCTCTTCTCCAGGCAAGGATTGACGTTAT
>JAIWQS010000103.1:0-20000 GCA_029891385.1 Erythroxylum novogranatense | reverse complement strand
TAAATGTTGGATTGTTATTCGACATTTAACCTATAATGATCAAGTTAGTAAAGTTGGATAGAGAAAATGTAAAATTTAGTAAGAGAAAGTGTCTGAAAAAAAGAAATTCATCCCTGAAAATAGTGATTTCCTTGATGGTGACTTGTAGATTCATAGAACGATGTCACTTATCTCTGTCTCATGTAATATTGAGACATCCTCAACCTGATAGGTGATGCAATAAGATTTGGTCTACAAAAATTTGATTTGTATCTATCATTTCCCCTTCAAGTTTTATTTGAAGGCCTATTTTAAGTTTGAAGGTTTTACTCCATAATTTGAATTCTAAGTTTAGGTTTCTAAGCATATAAACTATTGTCATGCTCCCACCATGTTTATTGCAAGGTTAAATTTCTCTTAATCAGGATGAAACTATTATCGTGACACCATATATTTATTGTCTCAGTCACTTATAGTCGACCAATAGGCCTCTTTTCTATGAATTCTCTATCCTATCGTTTACGAGTTGTTCATAAAGACAAAGCTTGGATTCTATTTTATAGGGAAAATGGCATACAGATTATCTAGGCTTTCGAATGACATTCCTTAAATGTCAAGTCTACTTAATTCATGGGCAATTTTCTATATTCAAAGATAAGATTTTTATCATGTTTATTTCTCTACTCTTTAAGTTTTCTCTGTCACAGAAGAAACACTTATTATATAAGGAAAATGCACCTAATATTAGTAAGTAATACACCGGTGAATAAAGAGTCAATCTCACGAGGAAGCTAGAATGATTTAGTACATCCTCCTACTACCAACTAGCTAAATAATATAAATTAAGCAAATTATTGGTGAAGTTGAATAACGAAAAAAAAACAAAATCTAAATAAATGAATAAGCCACTAGGAATAAAGCAAAATAAATAATCGAATAGATAATCTATACATAAATAATGACTAGATAAGGACTCTTATAGCATCATATATTAATAAACTTGAAGGTTTTAACATATAGACTAGTAGAAATTCCAAGATTATGATATTTCACTCTCTCAAGTTATAGGCACCTATTCTAAAGTTGATTAACTTTATCTTTTTAATTTAAACTCCAAAGAAATTGTTAGTTTCTATATAATTTTATAAAAAATTTACCCCAACAATAGAGGATTTATGTAAATATATCTCTAGCAACTCATACTTAGATATCTAAGTCATTATCCACTCATATCTGAGTTCTCTTGAATCATCTACATGAAAATTAATATTAAATCTAATCCAAACTGTAATTAGATTTGCTTTAAGAATATTCAAGGATATTTCATAGAAATAAAGCCCTTCAAAATAAAATGAATTAATTCTTAACAAATACAATAGCTAGGGTTCTCTTTATCTAAATATATAATGAAACTATCCACACATCATCTTTAGACTAACAAACATAAGTGATAAAACAAAAGACATCAAAGTAAAAGAATTTTATATAAAATATCTACACCACAATTAGTTATAATATGTTAAGATGATCTCAATCATCTTCTCTATATATAAAAATACAGATTTAGAGTTTGTCTCTTAAGGGTTTTACGGAATAATGTGAGCGGGCTAGTTATGCGGTTCAATTTTATTTTATAACCTAAATATATAAAACTAGCTAGCTTATTAAGTGAACACGTCGAAACTAGTTTGTTTTATATAATTTCAAAAGCCAAGAAACCATTCTCACTTTACTCTTTATGCTTTCTCTTCTAGGAATCTCAGTTTTGTTTTATGGGAATCTCAATTCTCCATTTCTCCTCACTTTGTTTTTTTTGTTAAATTACAGGAATTACAAAGCTAGAATCTTTGAGAGGTTTGGTTCTTCCACATATTTTTCACCTCTTTTTTTCCTTTCTAGATAAAGCTCTAGTTTATTTTTTCATTTAAGAGATTTTTGTACCTTTCCCCTACAACATGATAGGTATAACTCCATGGAACCTCTTGAAAAGGCTTCACATCTATTTTTCACACAAAAATAGAAAACAAATTAGCAAATAGATTTCAAACTTGGAAGAGGTTGAAAATTTTTTATAGAATCTATCATACGTGTTTTTAAGTAAAGATATATAAGGATGCAAAAAAGTTCTCATATCAAACTAATGTTAAGGTGGTTATTGTTTACGAAGGAGCACCGATTAATCAAAAGATTTTCTATTATTTTCTTAACTTTCTTGAAATTTACTTTTATGCCTTCATTTTGGCTTTTTGCAAATGGAAGCTCTGATTAGTTGTTTAATATTTTTGTATCTTATAAAATGTCCACCGATCTAGTTTTCTTATCTTTTTATATGGTTATCTATGAAATTTACTACATCTGCCATGTTTATATTGCTAAAGGTTAAAATGAACGAACTTGTTATTATGCAAATTATGGTGAAACTTTAGGTGGAAATACAATTAAGATGGTTATTTGATTCATCCTTTCAGTGCTATTAAATTAGCCATTAATATTGTGCTAAAATTAGTTTATCATTTTGTCTAATCCAAAATGCTCAAAGTTAGCTAAAGGATCTTAATATGTCATATCTCTTTTCATGAAACAATTAACATTTATTGTTCATTTCTCTTTATTATTACAAGGTTAAATTGACTGATATAAATGAAGATCTACTATACGTTCTTATATAGTTATTCTAAAAGTACACTCAATTTATGATCGTAAGCGAGTTAACATTGTTTTTAAGTTTGATTCGAGAATTAGAACATAAGTTTGTTGTAAAACTACCAATTTCCTTTAATAATCCTTAGGAATCAAGTGCTTTCTTCTAATAGTTAAATCCTAGCATGATATATCTCTTATTTAAAATGTTCATTATTTGCCTCGACTTATTAAGCCTACATCCCTTCTAAGCAACTTAAAGGAGATGGATAGTAGATCATACTATTTCTTTTATCTTGTAAGGTCCCTTATTTTCATTCAAGTTAGAAATAATTAATTGGTACTGTTTTGTGTGAAATTGTTACATGCATAGAGTTTTATATCTACATGCCTGTAGTTTTCTATTTCCCAATTTTAGGTTATATTATCTTATCTACATTCATAGGTTACCTTAGATATAATTTAGTATGAATATCATGCATTAGGAAAACATTTTATCTTTCTCCCAATAATTATCTCATTGTTTGATGTTAATGCCTCTTATTTGCTCAAGTTTTTGGTCTACATAAGACTAGCTTTGGATTTTTTGTATAACTATATATTTTTTATTATTGGGCGAGTGGGCTCTACTACTGATTTGATTGTCCAAAGAGTTGAATTTGTCTATGATTCAAACTAAAGAAGTCATCTTATGAACCTTCTTCATGCACAAGGGCAAATGGTGTTCATGATAAGGTAAGTTTAAGGAAAAGATAGTTTTTGCTCTCTATCTTTCCCTCCCTCTTCTCTAAAGAGACTTTTGCAATTGAATTCATATAAAACTATTTTGGCCCGTGATTACATTTATATAGTTCCATGATGATTGAGATTTGATTGACTTTTTAACGAACTTTGACATTATTTTTTATGGAGACAAATAAGGGTGTTGATTCACTTGAACATTGGCTTTATGACAATGGCTTCCCAACTATAAGTATTCATGGTGATAGACGACAACAGGTGTTTTCTTATGTTCTTTCATATTCAATTATCCATTTGAATGAACATTCATGGCATCAAATTTGAGATAATTGTGATAAATAAAATATTTGATTGGTTTGTTATATAAAGAGAATCATTAGACCTTCTATTATAAATTTTAGGCTAAATGTACTTATTTTGAAGACCGACTAAATGGTTGAACCCTTATCCAATTGCCTTTGTTTTTATATACTAATGTTTATATTTCTTTTATACCTTATTTATCCCTTATTTGTAACATGCTATTTTATGATTCAATTAATCATTGATTTTAATGGTGAAATTTTGGATTATGTTATGGAGTTTTTTTTTTGTGCTTAAGGTATATATGTTTTTTATTTCATTTAATATCTCAATAAAGTAAGCAAGCATTGTGATTGTTTAAAGTGGCAACACCCCAATTGTGATGACGATTGACATTGCAACACATAGGATTTGTCCTGATGAATGAATTAAGAATATCTCTTGATGGTCAATTTATATATTATTTTGATCATTTATAAATTTACAAGTGAGAAAATTTTCATACATTACTAATTTTAATTTATTTGAATGAAGTAGAAGAAGTTGATTTAACTCATTTGGATAAATGTCGTTACTTTAATCTTAAAACATACAACTTAAGCATTAACATTGTATGAACCATAATCTTGATGAGTGGTAAACTCATATATATTTCATTATAATTCTTGATATGATTAGAATGGATTTTTATAGAGTATTAATCCATTATGCATGTTGGAATTATTAATTGAAACATATATCGAGGAACATTCACTCGAATAAAGAGTTTATAGTCTATCATCATACAGATATTTTAAAGAGATTTGGTAATTAAGCTGGCGCGATAGTTTGATAGACTAGCTACTGTCAAGTCTTGACACCAAGATGAGATCTTGTGTGTTAATTACCATATAATGTAAAACGGGAGATCTAAAAAGAAAAACCAACATAAGGGCAAAATGGTAATTTTACCATTTATTGTGCAGATGGCTATAATAAGGTTCTAAATAGGGTTTACAATTGGACATAAAATATTTATTCTCATAATATTTAATAATTCAAGAGTTCAACTAATTGTCTTTAGTGGAATAACATTTAGTTAATAAGCTAGATTTTTTTTAATGAGGCAAATTTATTAATAAGAAATCAAAAGTGCACGAGGCGTTAATACCATACCTCCAGTGATAGCTTAAAGGTGGCTAATACCAAACCTTCCTAAAAATAAGCTAAAGGTTACATTTGACACCTAACACGCAAATATGGAAAACCTATTTTGTCCGGAGACCATACCCACGAGAGGAGAAGGAAGAGAGCAATGTAAATAAGACACAAAAGATTGCGTGAAAGTTGCGTGCTTAGCTAGCCCGTCTGCTGAGTTAACCTTCGAAAAATATGAGTTAATTTCAATGGGTGCGAGTAAAGTTGAATCGGTCCAAATCCGACAATAACGCCATACGGCCATCTTTGTCTTGCCCAAAATCATATCAACTAAGACACGTGAATCACATTGTATGGTTAAGTTCAAAAACGCTTTCAACACAAAATTGCAGTCCCAGAGCATACATGAACCTCAAAAAAGCGGTTCCGTCCCAAAAATTCGGATCGGCATGCAAAACTTGACCAGTAAGTCACGAACAAGAAATCCACCCCGGCTAATTGTGGCGAAGAAGACCGTCAACATTCAAAACTAATTCATCTGAGCGGTAACTTCGGATGACGCGTTGTACCCGTCGCCGTTTGGCATGTATGGTAAAATGCACAATTGAGTAATATATGAGCATTCGGAGAAGCTGAGAGCTGCAACGGACGTTTCACAAAGAGAGAATGCAGTAGGAAAACCACATGTCCTATAAGCTGAGAATAGGATGGCTGAGCGTTGTTGAATATAATCGCATTCCGTAGGCGCCATAACGTCCAAGCTATTAACCATGGAATCAAACACTGAATGTATTGGACTGCTGGATCAGCACACTGTGTTGAAAAAGCAGAATGGAATAATTCATACATACCATATGTGAGATTAAAATGCAGTCCCAATTGAAGTTCAAAATATTGCCATAATTGTCGAGCCACCCTGCATTGAACAAAGAAATGAATTAATTCTAATGAAATTGAATTAATTTCGGGCTTATCGGAGCATGAATTATCAAAGTCCAATAAGATTCCCCACTTGGCTTTAAGGAGGGTTATCAAGCTAAGTAAGAAATATAAATGGAGGTTTTAGAAGGCCATAATTGAATATTAGGCTTGGTCTAATTAATGGTTAATTAGAAGCCCAAATGTACATTTAGACATGGGCTGAGATTTTGGTTTAATGTAATTAATTAGATTAATTATATTAAAATAATTTTTAAAGGAGAAGTAGCAATTTCAGTTTTCCTAGATTAAATGTGCAGCTGCATTTGACATTAAAATGCTAAAATAAAGATGGTCTTTATTATGGTTTATCATCATTAAATGGAGTTATGAACTTACCATTAAATGGTTTAATGATTATCTTTTAATGTTAGCATGTAACCTATTTGCATTCATTAGATTAAAGATGAAAGATGTACATTAGATGGACCATCTTCCTTCTTTCTTCTTGCCAAAACTGAAATTGGTTATTCAATTTTAGGTTATAGTCTTTTCATATAGCCATTTTAAAGATAAATGAAGAGAGTCTCATTTATTGGCAATTTTATGATTGATTAATGAAATAAGTGATGCATTGGATGCCTCTCTCTTCTTCCATTCATGCATAACCGAAATTGGAGTGTAAGAGGAGCATCTTGCATGTTCTTGACACCTTCTCTCCTTTCATGCAAGGTAGAACCGAAAATACCAATTGAAAGAGTTTCATTTTTTGTTCTTCTTTTTTTAAGAAAATCTCCTCCAAACATTTCTTCTCCTTTCCCACCAGAGCATTTTTTTAACCTAATTGTCCTTGAAGAACAAGTGGTAAATCTAATTAGTTGAGGATACAACAACAAGAAAAAAGTAGATTGCTAAAGGAAAAGATTCAAAGGCAAAGGATTTGGATACAAAAAGAAGGAGAGGATAGCGTAACGAGGATTTAAAGCTGTAGCAAAGAAGTCGATAATACTCCTGATCTTGTTTATTTTTTATTATCCTTATATCATATCATGTATGGATTAGTATGATGATTTGGATTTGTTGCTTTCGCTGCAAGTAATGATTTCTTAAAAGTTTTGAAATCTACCGTTTCTCCAAATAAAGCATGTTTTTTTTCAGATACAACAATCTATTGATTTGCTGTCCATTATTGCAACATCCCACTACCATAGGGCAAATACTCGAACACCCGAAGGACATTCAAGTACATACCTTATGATAATGGTATATTAGATCAAAACATATCCGACTTACAAATGGCAATCCAACCTACACATGGCATCATCTAACACACTCAAAGTCACTAAATTCTTAAAACCATTCGAAACCATTCATTCATAAAGTTTACACTGATACCACCAACGACTATATATAAAGCTTATACAAATTCCAGCAAAACAACAAAAATAAAGCTAAAGCACTTCTGGTGTCAGCTGACAGACCTCTGAGCCATATCTCTATCCAAAAGATTCCTTAAGTCCAGACTAAGGAACTAGGTCTCTGACTGCGTACGAAAAGCCACATTGCAATTTTGATGAGTTTTGCAAACTCCATGAGTGAACCATCATCGATGAATTCACTGGATCATAAGCACACATCACATATTACACCAACATTCATAAATAGATACATTTATGATTCAAAACTCACACAATAGGGTATAACATTCAATCATCGCCAAACAGATCATATATAAACAAATATATATGCATATAAGACTCACATTTGTTCTTATTGTTGTGACTGAATGCCTATCACATACTTATACAAATGTTGGCCCATAGGGCTCAATCAGAACAGAATCACGAAGCATGGCTCTACGTGCACACACATATATCACGGAGCGAAGTTCTACGTGGAAGCGCTTCATACGGGCGATTCAAGTCACAACGTCTTAATCTGAGCATGCATTTTATGAAATGCATCAATCTGAATATGGCATGTATCACAATCACATATTCAACAGAACTCATAATCATCGGACCTAAATCTGGCATTCAACTTTCGTTGAGGATTCACATAACATTTATAATAACGTTCAGAATTCCATAGCAAACAAAGTCACAATCAAAGCACTTCTAATACATTCCTGAATATTGATCTCTCGACAATTAAAGTGCAGAATTCATAATCAAATACAAAGCAATATAACAATATTGGAAGCTTAAACAAATCAAATTAAATCAATCCTAGAAATCATCTAGGTTGACTCACGATGCGCTCAACAAGCTATTGCACGGATGGTCCAGCAATGTCGATTGGCGTCCGATATGCTCCTCTAAAATAGGCAAAACACATTCACAAATATCACACTTTGCAAATTGCACAATGTTCTTTTATAAAAATATCATTGTATAGAATGTATGCACAATGCATGTTCAATGACAATTAGGGTTGCAATAATGCGATCCTTATCAAAAATCATTTAGGAATCAAAGCCCTCATTAATACCATGTATTTTTACAATTGAATTGGACCGACAATGTCAAACAATTTCATAGCTTCATTGACCACTTGGATTTTTCCTATAAAACATATTGGATTAACTTTCCATACTAAATTAGATAAGGTAAATGACCAAATTAGACAAAACTTCCTTCTGTAAAGTTGTTCTCCCATTTCTTAGCTTTCTAAAGACACCAAAATCATTTAATTGGGATCAGTATACCAAGAGATATCCTCAAAATATTCCATACGGTTCATAAGTTCCAGCAAAATTCATACCTCAACTTCCAACCAAATATTGAAACTCTTAAAGACAGAATTAAACCTCTATGTCTTCATAAAAGTTGTAGCCCTATGTCTCTAGTTTACACAAAATTAAGAATCACCCAATTTAGATCAGTATAGAGAAAGTTATGGTCAAACTACGAAAGCATGTTCGAGCGGTCGAAGGAGGGTTGCTCGTCGCGACGAGGACAAAAAGTGACGTCATGACGAACGACCCGAAATCGATTTTCTCAGATTTTTTAACGCGTTAAGCCACGACGTAGGAGACGAAGAGTTCAAAGGGGGTCTCCTACGTCACGACGTGCAATTAAGAATGAGTCGTGGCGAGAACATAATTGGACGTCGCAGCGAGGAAGAAAATGGACGTCGTGACGTCTGGTTCTGATCAAACTCAAGATTCACTTAAAAACATCAAAATCCGATCCTCACACATGTAGCTTCACTTCTACTGATAAACATCAGACAAGAATGTATGCATGTCCATTTCGACTATCTCAAAACCCGAACAGAGTGTAAATGCATTCATAGATTTTCAGGCACTCTTCTGTAACTCATTTCAATTAAAACAGATCTCATTTCATACTTTCCTGAACACATTCCTATTTCACATATTCGACCATCTAGTTCATTCATCACCGAAACTTTGCTCCTATAACCTCACATGCATGCATTCATCTCCACAATAAAACATCATTTACAACAACAAAACCCAACTTAAACATAACTTACAGATAAATTTATGAACTCCAAAGAAGAGCAGTTAAAAAGCACTAAAGTCCCAAAGATTTCATTCGGATGTCAAGTGTTTCTTCACCGAGAACACTTGTAATACATTTTCCTAACTCCAACTCATTTTCGTTATACTATGCATGCCTTACACATCATCTCTAACATAAGCCATTTGTCACACAATAATTAGTCCATGTGTCACAATAGGATTGGTCCAAAAATGAATATTTTTCCAAAATTCACTAAAAATTCCAAAATGTCTTAAATAATATCAAAATCACCAAAACACATTTTAATCATAATTAACAATTCAATTGTACCCGGAAATGTCAAGGAATGCATGTATAATCATATAAATGTGCAAAATGTGCATGTCACAATTAATAATGCATGAAGTGCATTTTCCTAATTCTCATCAAATTATCAAAATTCACAATTCTAGCCTTAACATGGGTAACGGATGTTACAACTATGCATATTCTAAATTCTTCAACCAATAAACACGATCTTGAGGTGGAAAGATGATTTTCATACATATTAAAGGAGAATAAATTTCAGTAGCTAATAGAAATAATATGGGAGTGATGGTCATGAGGTTATTTTAGGCCAATATGGTGATGTCATAAATACTTGCATTTTTATGTTGTTGACGTCTTTATTTTGTTTTGTATAATATGCACTTCATAAGCGAATGCCTTTATGAAAGAAAAATAAATTTTAGTCAAATGTAATGATTTGTCACTTTATTTATTATCCTAACATTCAAATTCTAAAATTATCATAATATAGTCAATCGATAAACTTTTAATATTTTATTTATGTGAGTTTGAAGACCTATGATATGTATTTTTAAGTTGACATCATTTTAATGAAGCTAACTATGTAAATATGTTGTATTGGTAGTGAAGAATGGTCTCTTGTTTAGAGAGAAGATTACATTTAATAATAATTAACATATTGTCTATGGCAAAATTTAACATGTTTTTCAGTAATTTTCCTAAAGCTTAACTTGCCATTTTACAAGATATTGAATAAGTCATTTGAACAACATTGGGTCTATATTTTATTGGTTTATTATTTTATAGGAAATTTAATTTGTCTTTTTAATTGTTATATTAGAAATTTAGTCTATCATTTTAAGTCTATTGTTTGGTTACATAAGTAGTCTATTATTTTACAAGGCATTTATCTAATATTTTTACATGACATTTAATTTGAAATTTTGCAAAGCGGATTATGTGGTGTTTAGGGATCATTTGCAATTAGACTTTCTTTCCATCACCATATTAGGGAATCAATCTAGTTACAGCACTTCGTTTATAAAGCCTATACTCAAAAGCTTATCTTTGTTCTCCTATACTGCATATTGTCATTCTTATGCCAAAAAATCTCACATTATACTAGGGATTTACCACATATTGTTTAATCTCTTTCATGTTTAAATGCAACCGCACAATTATCTCTTCTTGTTCTTTTAAAAATTTCACCATTTAAGTGTGTTACTCTTATTCCATATCTGCTCTTATTCATAACATTATATTACAGTTCACATCTATAACTTGGACTTTCCAAATCTCTTCAACTGCTTTAAACTTGGTTTCATTCTTGATGACTTTTGGGTCTATTTCCTTAATGTTCTTTAGTGAAGCCTTGTAACGTTATCTAAGATTTGATGGACCCCAAGACTTCCTTATACCCCTCCCTATATAGAAAATTTTTTGAGTAGCTAGTTTGGTGAAAAGATGGAATTTATTGCATATAAAACAGGTCTACTAAAAATGGCATTATACATGAAAAATTTGTATATAAAATGAAATTTCATTTTTTGGATGTTGCGTATGGGATGCTTCATATTATAACAAGAAGATTTGTTTTCCCTTTAGGGAATATTTGTCTCCTCTAATCGTGATCAAAGAGAACGATGTTAACCTAAGCTATCACGGTCTGATTATCATTACTTTAAAAGATCGTAAAAGAGAATGTCAATAGATTTTTCATTATTCAACAAAATTAACTTGACTTTAAAGTTTGTGATGTATGATGACCATTGTGTATTCATTACGATTACATTAGCTTGATTGATCCTCTTTATATAATTCTATTTTCATTATTGTTCATCATCTTTTAGTTCTAATATTTGGTTTAACATTGACATAATTGTGTTACGTGTACCTCTTTAATTTATGCATGTTAAAACTACCATCTCCACTAACTATTATATTTAAGAACTATAGGGGTCTTCCATCCACTATTCGTTGGTCTAGATTTCACGATCTACATCTAACTATAAGTTGGTCTTACTTATAAGTTAAAGAACTTTATGTGCGAGCATTTATGTTCCTTCTAATGAATTATTCCAAGTGGCTCTACTATAAAAGTTTTCTAATGGTGTGTATAAGGTTCTTACATTCCTTAACGTCATAATCATAGTCTCGATCGATGCTATAGTAACTTTTTGTTGATCGTCTCCTTTATGATATTGGTTAAGGTGGTTTTTCAAAATCTCATTCCTTTATAAAGTTTAAGATATGATTTAGAGATATGTTTCATACAAGCAACTTCACTTTAATTTTTCCTCAAAGTCTACCCTATTTCTTCGAGTTTTAGTAGTCATATTCTCTCTAATAGGTCTATTATATTTTTTGGGAAATTAGTAAAATTTTCATTAACCATAGCAAAGATATTTCAAAATTGTAATGAATTTACAAACGAATTGTTACTATTAACTAATTAAGCAAGAATAAAGAACACATTCTATAAGTTACAAATTCCATCTGGTCTTCATTTTGTAGGCGAGGTTGTTACGAGTTGATTTTGCAATTGTTATGGATCTAATCCAATTAATTGTTTCCTCGGTTAGATGATGCTTGTTTACTTACTCCCTTATAGATCTCTGTTTCTTTATTTTCATTGAGACTAAGTTATTATTGTGAAAATTATCTCATATAGTGGTCCATTTGCTTTTGATTCTTAACAATCCGATAATCCAATTAAGAGTTTCTAATCAATAATTTAAAGGAAAATAATCATCCAATTTGTGCAAGATTATACTTATACTACTTTGAAGTATCGCATTGAAAGAATAAGTGATTCATATCATCTTCTTCTTTACACAACATAAATGGGATTGTATAAGTCAAACCATATGCTCTTGGTTACGATTCTATTCTTGATGACTGTCAAATAATCATTGATGCTTTAGGATTTAGGAAATTCTTTAAGAAGATTAAACCAAGTACTACCTCACTTCCATCTTGAAAATTTTGTAGCATGACTTATTGGTGAATACTCCATGATGAGTAGCGTGTATATAATAAAACTCTCAATACTTGCAAATATATATATTATATCTTGTAGTACTAAAGTTATCATTTCCACGAGGATTATGAACACCTAAACAATTTGAACCTAACTTTGTCTAAGGTATTAAGAATTTATTTAAATAAAATAAATAACAAAAATTAAAACAATTAAATAAATGAAACAATTAAGCAAATAAACAAGTGAGATCCTAATAAAATTAGGGTTTGATCAAAGGTTAACATTTAGGAAATATTCTTTACTTATTTTGATTCCCTTAATCTTGTAGCCTCAATTATGTTTGATCCTAGATTTTCTAATGTTTTATTACTCTCTCTCTCAAGATTTAATCAATGAACCCTAATTGAATACGATATTATAAATTTGTAATCTCTCGATTAGTAAAACTATTCTAGCTTATTCAATTAAATATAAAGCAATATATTAGATAATTAGTTTCATAACTAAAATATCTCTTGATTGATCATTAATTTGATAATTATGGGTCTATTAAATTGCCAACTCTTGTTGTACAACAATCATCACAAACATTCAAAGATGTATTGAAATCAACAATAATTAAAGTTCACAAAATAATTCATAATTTGGATTTAGAAATCCATATACATTTTAAACATAATAGAAAATCAATTACATTAAGGATAATGAAAGAAATAAGCGATAAGAATAAAACTCTGTTTGACTTCTTGATCTAAAATGATGGAAATTTTTTAAGCTCTTTGGTTCTGCCGGATTCTGGCTGAACTGGTTATTGCCATTATGATCCATGTCTCTGATGTGCATTGAAGCGATCTTGGTGAAAAGTCTCCTGCAAAACAAAGGGAAGGCACGTCGGGGTGAAATCCGATTTGCCCTCCGGCGCTCAGTAAGTCTTTGAATGAGGTGAGGTTAATACAGATCAGAGAAAACAACTAGGTTATGATCTTGTACCTTGGTTATGAGAGAATAATACCTTATATCGTTTTCACCTAGGTTTTGGGTCTTTACGTTTCTTACGTACGTGCATAGGAGATTTTCCTATGCTAATGGGCACGTGGATATAGATTAGACCCAGTTAAGCCATGGTTGTGAGATTGATCGATCGGCCGTAATATTGGACTTGGGCCCAATATTGCCGACCAACCATAAGCCCCTACTCCTCGATGCGGCGAAGAAGAATTGAAAAGATGCGTTATTTATAGTTAGTCGATTAAACCGTAACATGTGAAGCGGGGCGGCTGCGATATGGCGATCGGTCGAGCATTGGCTTTATAGCTCGGTATAGGGCACTTTCGGTAATTTCAGCTGGTGGTCTTGTCTGCTGGTATAGCTTCTCGTAGGCCGACTCGTTGTGTGCGAACTGGTCGTTTTAGGATTGATTGGTTGAGGTCCCTCTCTTGATCGGTTTCACCGTTTATTAACGTGACAACGGTCTTTATAGCATGTCGGCAGTCATCATTGGCGAGCGCTTGGACTCGTGAAATACTTATTCATCGGCGGTTCGTGATCTCGGCATTGACATAGAATCCAAAGCGTATAAATCACTTTTGCAGTTCTTTCTGCTGTCGTCGTCCCTTCAGCGTCGCGCCCCTCAAATTTTGAATAACTTGAACTCCTGCGGCTTAGATCGTGCCGTGCCGAAACTTCGGCTTCGGATTTTCTCCAGCGTCGTGGTCGATTGGGTCACTTTGGGCGCTCCTTCTCCCGTCCTACATAAATACCCATGCTCGACGAGTTGTGAGTTTACGCCTTTTGCTTTTCGTTTGCTTGCCTACATTTTGCCTTCGTGCATTTCTTGTTGCGATTGCGAAACTTCCTTATACTCCACGTCGATTTTCTGTATCAATCTCCGATTAGAGTCGTCCTTTTCTTCATTCCTCTTCTTTTCATGTCAGCTGGTAGTTACGGGATATGGTCGGATAGCGGAGGAGATGGCGATGAGAGAGAGGAAAAGCGGTTTGGTTGTGGAGAGTACCGTAGAAGCTACGCGTCGATGACCTATGGGGAGTTGAACAGGTTGGCCATTAAATTTAACATCCCGTCGTGGAGGCCCGTTGGCCTTGAAAATGGCGGATTCACAACCCGGTGGAGTGCGTCGTAAATCTCCGGCGATTTTTTTCTGATTGGCGGCATGAAGGGCTTCCATACGCCCGGTCATTGGCGAGGTGTGCTCTATGTTTGCGATGTTGCGAGTGGATACCTCCAAATAGTTGGAGGTTTATAAATGGATTGGCATTCTTGTGCCACCGGTTCGACCATCCGGCCTCTGTCGGCGTCTGCGTCACTTCCTCGGGATGAGCCATAGTCAGAGCTACAGGCGAATCCCATTTTGCAATATAGAGGCGCTCGGTATCGTCCTGCCGGGCGCCTCGAGATCTCTTCTTGTGAACCAAGTACTTTTTGTAAAGCCCAGTGTTCCTCGAATTGTCGTAGTGGAGGTATCCTCTGGTAGAAGTGGAATGGCCGTCGACCTTGTCCCTCGGTAGAGATGAGTTAGAGGTGATTGGTGCATCGAGGGCTCGCGAATCGACTTGCTTCGTCTCATTCAGAGGATACCTGAGGGGCTTTTACTTCTTTCCTCGTAGATCCCCTTTCAGATTACTGGGGCTAAAGGAGGCCGCCTCGGCGGTTGACTCCTTGTGATGGACTTAATTGTTGGACTTTGGTGAGTAGTTTTATTTTCTAACTCGATTTTTCGTTTTGCGACTATGGTGAGGATGGGAGGTGCCCGGCCCGAAGCCTACGTCGAGGAAGGAGGCTTCGGAAGGTGAGGAGTCTTGATTACGATCCATGAGGTTGGTCTCCTTGGTAGTGTCGGCGGATGTTTCCCATGGAGGACCTTCTGTTGCGTCAGAGCCATTGCCGATTAATGACGGCGGATGCGGGACGAGCAAATCCATGCGGAGGAGGAGGGCGGGTCCTCTCTTAGAGAAGAAGAAGTTAGTGCGGTTGGGTGACTATCTTCCTGCCCGGCGGTGGTAGGGGCATGTAAACAAAAGAGGAAGGGAAAGCAAAAATCTGAAGGCTAGGCGGTGGGGCACTTGCCACGAAATTGTCGAGGGATGCTGCTTGGGGATCTCGGTGGCCCGCTATCTTGCGAAAGGGTCACTCCCCGTGGAGGAGCTTCATGGAAAGAAGGGTGGCGTGGGCTGGGATCTCGACTTGTTCGTGTCGGCATCTTGAGGCTGCGACGATGTCCTTTCTTCTCTTCTGTAGTGGAGACTCTGGACCGGAAGTCAGGATCTCCATATTCAAATGAAGGATTTGAAGGGCCAGTATCTGTTGTAAGGAGGAAGGATCTCCTCGAGGCAAAAGAATCACGATCCTTGGAAGAGGAAAAGAAGGTCTTGTTGACTTCGGTTGACCCAGCGGTAGAGGAGAGAGAGGCGAGAAGAAAGGGAGGAGGTGGAGAGGATGGAGAGGAGGTAGAGGTCGAAGGGTGGAGGAGGGCGGTGAGTGGGCGGGAGCTTAATAGGCGACTCTTTGGATTCCGTTCCATGGCGAGTAGGGACAAAGCAGAAAACCTTGGAGGAGGTGCGGCGATGCAATGCGGGGAGCAACAGGTTGAAGCTATCAGCGGTGGAAAAGGAGGTTCTTATGCGAGGAGAGTTTGGAGCTGCGCTGCGATATAGCCCTGGTCTTTGAAGAAGGTCACGAGCTCTATGCTCTGACGGAAGTCGATGTGCCCTCGTTCGAAGATTATCGAGCCCCTTATTCCTGCGGCTCTCGGACTCTCTTTGGAGAGATAGAGAAAAGAGTTGAGGGGAGGCGAGAGGCGTTCGGACGGCAGCTAGATCTCGGCTACGAGGGGAGAGGTCCCTTATGAAGATGTTCCTTGAGTTGCTCCCCGGTTCCTGCTCTATGATTTGCTCTCTGAAGATCTTTCTAATGAGAATCTGCGCTGATTGCTCCCACAGGTCCACGCTCCGGTTGGCTTCTCCTCCGTTTCTCAAGGTTCCCGGGTATTCTCCCCAGATTGTAAAGCTCACTGGTCGGGCTTGTGACCGGGCGATTTTCTTCAATGTGATCTTTGCTTCTTTTAACTTGTCTTTTTAGTATTCTTGCTTTTTATACTTGGAGAATTTCGATGAAGTTACTCGTAACCGGCCAAAGCGAGCAAGATTAGATCATGTCGACCGTCGACCGATCGATCGTCGTCTCGAGGATTATCTTGGCGATCTAATAGCGATAAGTGAAGCGATTGATGGTTCGAAGTCTCGTTTTGGGCGACCCGTAAGCAGTGATCGATCTATGGAAACTAGCGGCGAGGTCGAGGATCTTGTCTGGCGACATCGAATCGAATAAAGTCGATTTATGGATATCACCGAGCCAAAGTGATGGCGTCGAGGATCGTCTGGCGGCCGTCATTGAGGTGCGACCTGGAATTCTGAGCCATAGTGATGGCGTCGAGGATCTCGTCTGGCGACCGATCGGTGAGGTCGATCTGAGAGATCTGGAGCCATAGTGATGGCGTCGAGGATCTCGTCTGGCGACCGTCGGCTGAGGTCGATCTGGAGAATCTGAGAGCCATAGTGATGGCGTCGAGGATCTCGTCTGGCGACCGATCGGTGAGGTCGATCTAAGGAATCTGAGCCATAGTGATGGCGTCGAGGATCTAAATCTGGCGACCGATCGTGAGGTCGATCTAAGGAATCTGCAAGCCATAGTGATGGCGTCAGGGATCTCGTCTGGCGACCGATCGGGCGGTCGATCTAAGAAGATCTGGAGCCATAGTGATGGCGTCGAGGATCTCGTCTGGCGACCGATTGAGGTGGTGGTCGATCTATGGAATTTAACGGCGGTGGTTAATGGATTTTCTACTCTTTGCCAATGTAATGTAACTTTGTTATTGCGAAATCAAAAACCCCTTTATTGATGATAACGAGGGTGTGGGCCGTTAAAAACCTGCTGGCGAGGGCGGGGAAAAAGGTACCCATGTATACAAAATGATAACAAAGAAAGATTAACTAGCGTGAATACTTATCATTGGTAAAGCTTTCAAGTTACGTGAATTCCATGGCCTTGGTAGAATTTTCCCTTTCTCGCCGCTAAGGATGTAAGAACCATGCGGCTTGCTTAATCACTCGATAGGGTCCTTCCCGCGTCTGTCAGAGCTTTCGGGATGCTTTCCGGCCGCCTCGGCTTTTCTTAGGGCGTATCCTCCGAGCCTTTACCTTTGCTCGGCTTGACCGCATTTGTAGAACTTGATAAGCCTTTTGCACGATGGCTTCCGAAGCGGCTGCCCTTTCTGTCCTCGCTAAGGAGAGCGAGCTACCTTTCTGCGGGCCTCGTCATTTGCTCTTCCTCGTAACCCGAGCACCCTCTCGATTAGGCAATCTGCGCCTCAGCCGGGACCAAAGCTTACGCTTCAGAAGGTCATCAAAATGGCGTTTAGCACCTGGCTCCGTTCGATTATGGTTCTATCGCCCACAATACTTCATCTACTTCCTCTACCCAAGTCTTTCTCCGTCTAAGGCGCTTCTTGAGGCGTTCATTATCTTTTGTTGGTGTTTCTGCGAGGCCGTTACTTTGGGGATGGGCGTGCAGAGTTTAGCAAGTAGCTCGATCTTTAGGCGATTGCAAAATCTCTAAATTTGTCATTGTCGAAGCTATAGGCCATTATCATGATCAACACCATAGGCATTCCAAAGCGGCGCAGTATGTTCTTCTTTATGAAGCTTTCCATTTTTCCTCGGTTATTATAGCGACTGATTCAAACACACTTGACTTGGTGAAATATTCCTTGCCTTTATCAGAATTTCTTTTGTCCGGGATGAGGGAAAGGCCCGATATATCCATTCCCCATGGCGAAAGGGATAGGATGACTTACGATCTTCATTCGTTCGGCGGTTGGTGAGACATTTGCTTGTTTCTCTGGCGGGCCAGCGCAGTCGACCTTTTTCTGACAATCTCTTCTCATCGTTGGCGATGGTACCCATGCGATCAGCCGGTGAGCTAACCTCTCCCCCTATGTGATTTCGCACATCCCTTCATGGACTTGACCATTGCACACTCGGCTTCCTTCCTCATTCGAGCATCGAGTAGCGGCGGTCGTGGGGCAGCTTATCTGAGAACATCATTGACGGCCGTATATTACGCCTTCCTCCTTAACTTCGGACTACGATGGGTCTTGGTTGCTTTCCTTCTAAAGGTATTGCATGATCGGTTCCGTCCAGCCGGTCGATCGATATTTATATTAAGAACTTCATCGACTACGGATGCTAGGGCGGTCTAGTCGTTCGACCCGAATATTGTTCGGACATCACGATGGAATTTATTTTGGAAGCGCGTCATACTAGCATTCTGAGCTCGCTTCTACTGCTGTGATCGAATATTGTCGAAGTTGCTCAATTCTTGCTTTACAACTCGAGATCTTGATCATGTTATTTCATGGCCTCATACTCCCGGTGACTTGGCCGACCACCCTTGGCTATCATATATATCTTAATCCGGTACTTCCATCTCCAGCTAGTTGGGTAGGCTATCAAAACCTACGTACTGCTTCATTATTGGAGGCCTTGAATTCCAGATGAAGGCGTACTCCACTTTCTCATCCGTGTCACGGGCTAATTAGCTGACCCACTTTCACGCGTCCTCGGCATTGGATGACCGTCGGCAGAACAAATTCCAGGCGAGAACTACTCGTCCTTGAGCTCGGTTGGCTCATCTGCAATGAAATCGCACAACACTTGTGCTTTGATGGTCGTGCGGGGCTTGTATTGAATATCGAACTCTCTAGTTCTAGCCCACTTTATCAGCCGACCGGGGTTTCGGGCTTTGGAAACCTTTGCACGAGGGTTGATCGGTCCATACCTCAGCGGTATGACTTTGGAAGTAAGGTCTCGACTTTAAGGTGCCATTATCAAAGAGTGTTAGCTTCTACTATAGGCGTGTCGCGTTTACGGCGATCAACACTTTCTGGCGTAGTAGGCGGGGTGTTGCTCCGCCTCCTCCGGATCGAATAAATCTACTTGCGATCGACCCTTAGTGGCGACCAAATATAGAATCGGGGTTTCCCCTCGGTAGGGCTTCTGCGAGCAGGCGGTCTGAACAAATATTGTTTCAAGTGTTGGAAGCTTTTCACACTCATCGGCCATTGGGCGGGTACATTGCTTTCCTCGGGACCTTGAAAATGGGAGGCACTTGTCTCCCAATCTAGAAATAAATACGCTTTCGGTAACTACCGGCCAGTCGAAATCTGCGTCTTTCAAGCATTGTGGCGAGGACATCTGTATGATGGCTTCAATCTTCTCGGGATTGGCTTGATCCCCATTGATCATAAACCCGGAATTTTCGGATGCTACCCAGAAGCGCATTTTTCGGATTTAGCTTCATCGAAACTTATTTAAAGTCCGAAAGACTTCTTTGAGATCTCGCGCATGCTCATGGTAGTCTTACTCTTTACCACCATATCATCCATAAGCTTCCGAATCAGGCCTATCATTGTTTAAAGACTTACGTGGCGAGCCGTTGATAAGTTCGCT
>JAIWQS010000228.1:0-292188 GCA_029891385.1 Erythroxylum novogranatense | reverse complement strand
TAACATCCGCGATACTCACTTAACGGTTCCCCAACCCCATGGACATAAAGCGGTGCCATCGCCACCCCTGCTCCGTCCCTTTCTTACATCAGACACTCTTCTGACGTGGAGGCCCTTCAAGTGAGCATCTTCCATTCTCACCATGGCTGCACAACGATAAATTAAGTTAGAAAATGAAACCAAGGCTCAAAATACAAATAATTAGCTCAATCACGAGGAGTCAACCGGACGGGCGGTCTCCTCCTAGCCCGCTAATTCGGGGAGGGGTCGGTGAGAAATGAATTGGCCGAGACTTCCCAAGTACCCCGCATGAGCCGAGTAAAAGTCAGATTCGCCGAAGCTCTTTTTATACGGGCCGATTCACTCCCACTCCTCTACTAAGAGATATGGTGACACGCCATTCCATTGCTTTCGGTTAGAGGGTACCTCCACGGCCGAGCTTGAAGGAGGATCCAGAGGCTTTACAAAAAGTACTTCAGACGCCAAGAAGTGACTTTCCGGAGTTCCATCCGAGCGATCGGGCATCCTCAGATTGAAAATGAGGGTATCCTCACCCCAATTACGGGGCTCGACCCATTCTTAAGAAGCGGAGAGGATGTCAACTGATTTGGACAACCGAATTGATGGCATAGCAGAGCCAAACCATTAATAAACCTCCAGCCATTCGTGGGGATTCGACTCGGCATCGGCTCATAGGCGACGACAATTCGTCAATAATCGGAGCGTCACGGAAGCCTCTATGCCGCCAACGTGAGAAAAGCTCGTAGATAACACAAATACCCGCTCAAATTCTTTGAAGATCCGTCGGCTCGATGGCCACTTAGGCCCCAGGATGAAGGAATGTTACATAATAATCATCGCATGCAGTTCCCCAACCTCATCTTCGATTCACCTCTCCTGCATCGCCCACAACCAACCCGTCCCTTCTTCCTTCGTTGACACTTTCTCGGTACCTCCTACCGCATTCAGAACTACCCATCGACATGATTACCAAGAAAAGAGCTCTTGAAAAGAACTTTAGAGGATGAAGGACGTACCTCTTTGTTGGATGGAGAAAGGGAAATCGAACAACGATTGAATGAAGTTTCCAAAATCGGGAGCAAGAAAGAACAAGCGAAAGCGTAAGCGTGATGCTGAAGGAAATAAGCGTGAAGAAAACCAAATGATTCGTCAATTCTAAACATTTATAGAGAGGCACTTTGACAAGCCATCCAATTAAAGTATAACACGTGGAGAAATCCGAGCTATGCTTGGACACGCGGCATGATCCGGAAAGCTATGTAAATTAGGGTTGTCGAAATCCGAAGGGTTTTCAGTTGAAGGACGCACGAGACAAATTGCATAACGGTTACAAAAGGCGATACGTTTCGCATTACGAACAATCACAAAGGACGTGGCGCCGTCAAACAATAAATGTTCTAAGTACCTTCACATCGCCCGCCAATGACGACTATCCGACTGCTATGGCGGGTCAAGTCAGCATTGTGAGTGGCGAGGCCGATCACCGGGGCACATACGATCGATCCGTAACTAGTAGTTCACGCCAACGGCGGTCGGAATACGAGCAATTCGCCAACCGGCCGCAGATCCGAAAGCGATCATGCATAATCGGTTGGTATTCGATCGATCGGACCAGACGAGCTTTCGTGACCGAAGCTACTGACAACAATGCCCGACCGATCGATTATTTCACGAGTAACCTACTGACGAAACTATATCTCAATCTCCGAATCGATCGCCCCACTCACGAGCCATCCTAAGTAACGAAGCTATAAACCTCACATACTCTCCAGGCCCTTCTCTTCGCTCGCACTCGAGGAGTAGGGAGCTTATGGTCTGTCGGCGATATTAGTCGACCCATCAAAACAACCTCTTGGGTCGATCGGTCCATTCTTCATAGTAACAAGTCTCAAACCCAACGGCTACTGACAGGCCAAGCCCATCCATGCTCTTCTCATTTCATCCGCATGTAAGAGACTCTCATCAAACACGTAAAGTTGTTTAACCCTAGCGTTCCATCCCCATAAGGTATAATTCTCCCATAACAGAGGTACGCAATCGTAAATCCTAGCTTTTCTCCGCGATTAATCAACCTCACCTTCACAAAAATATTGACTTGGCGCCGGAGGGGCTAATCGGGACACAACCCCGATCGTCTTCTTTGTTCTCAGTATCTTCACGTCGGATTAATCACAAAAAGCAACCACTCATGGATCCAAACTAAGAACGTCAGCTCACCCAAAATCCGCAGAATCCACATTCAAACTTTTCAGCGACCGGCTACTAGTTTGGTAGCCATCGCTTCCTTTTCGATAACGCTTATACCAATATTTTGAATTTCATTATCGTATCGGTTGGTACGACGCTCCGATTTGAAACCAATACCTTTGACGTAATAGGTGATATTGGTAAAAAATACCGATCGGTCTCGACCAATTTCAGCGATACCGGCTTTATCAGATTCAATTCTAAACGATGCAGGTAGGTATTCAAAATAATGACCAAATATCACCAGTATCGAAAGTTTTTAAAAATGAGAGACTTTTGGTAAAATTTCAAAATTTTCCCTCCCCCCTTTCAAAGTTTTTAAAATAATAATAAATATTTTATTACTAATAATAATTATAAATTAAATAAACTAAAAGATTATTTTATTACTAATAAATTATTTTATTTAAATTTATTTTTATATTTTATATAATATTTATTAATAAATACTAATAAATTATTTTATAAATAACAATTTTAAAATTATTTATTTTATGAAATAAATAACTTTAAAATTATTATTTATAAACTAATATTTATTTTATATATTGTCAATTATAAAATCAAAATTTATATATTTTGAAATTATATTTTGAAATTAATTATATTTATTAATAATTATTAAATTAATTTTATATATTAAATAAAATTGTGATTATGTCTAATTAAATGTAAAATGAAATGGAATGTGAAAAAAACAATTCTAAAAAATAATTCAAAATTTTGATAAAATAGAAAATAATTTAAAATTCAAATGTTTGAACTATTTTCATTATTTCACAATTAATTATTATATTTAGATAATTATTATATATTGATATATATTATATATCGATAATTATTATATATAGAAATAATTAAAATATAATAAAGATATATATAAATTAAAATGAATAAGATATAAACAAAAAACTAAATTAAATAATCTACAACTTTATAATATGACAATGGACTATTTTGTAATTTTTAAAAATTCAGGGACAATTTTATAAATTTAAAAAATATTTTTGTATTATTGTAATATTTTAAATACTTTGTATTATTCTTAATTTTATAATTGTATGATGATAATTGTCTTTATTTATATTAATTGTAGTTATTATTTATATGTAAAATATTTATAAATTATTATTATTTCATATTAATTGTCATTATTATTTATTATTAAGATTTTTGAAAGCATAGTTGATATTATACAAGACAACCAGTAATATACCTTAAAGATGGACTATCTTGCAATTTTTAAAAATTTTAGAACTATTTCATAAATTTAAAAAATTAAACGATTGCCGATACCAACCTAAGATCGATACTGATTCGCTCTATACTCAATCCAAAGATTTAGAACTTGGTATGATATTCATAACATTGGTTTATACCCATAATAATAGGGTTTAGGCCATGCCTTAGAAGTCCAACACGCCAAGACCACCACAATTTGAAGTTTGAACCGAACAAAGAACCTTAATCTCACAGAGTCTATCACTCATTTTATCATTTAATATTTAATACTACAATCATATTTACTCTAAAAATTTTATAAAATTCAAATAAATTTTAATATTATATATCACAACATTATAAGAACATAAAATACATTACTAAAATTTAATATTTTAACAATTGATGTGTAAATATTTAATATCAATAAAATCCAATATATTACCACAAAACAATAAAAAATTATTGAAAATAGAAACATTAAGAATTTATCCATATTTTTATGACGAATTATAAAAATTGATTTTTCGTAGTCGGCTTGGAGTGTGGGCCATTTGTATTGGGCCGCCGTTGAGTTGGTTGTTTAAACAAGTCAAAATCAATTATGAACGGAGGTGAACCGTGTCTGTAACAGAAGTCCAAGTAGTTCTAAGGATCACTGCAAGATAAAAGCTAGTAGAAAGGCATTTAAGAACACTTGTGGATTTTAGTGAATGTGGGTTATCAATCGTTTCTCACATGCGTTTGCTTTTGTTCAACACTTTAAATGCTACAGTTTATTAAAGGCAACTCCTATAATTGCGTGCACTCTCTGCTAAAATCTGACAAATAAATAAATAAAACTTGCTGCAAGTGTACGTTGAACTAGTCAGGACAAAAAAACCTTCAGTCGTTTTTAGGAAGTATGAGCAACTTCGCGTGAAGTGCCAACGAAATATTGATTTTATTAGACTGAAATTGATTGAAATCTTAAAGAGTATGCTGAACAAATATACATATGATTATGGTTCATGTGTATGCTTAATTATATACTCCCTCCGATTCATAATAAGAATCGTTTTAAAAAAATACACGTTTATTAAAAAAGTTAATAAAATTATAGATATACCCTTATTAATACTCTCATAAAATTATCTCGGTAACCAGCATCTTAAATGAAATTATGAGAGAAATTATCTTGAAATTATGATCTGTATAATTATGATGATAGAGAAATGAAATGTTAATTTTGAAAGAAAAGTTATAAACATTTATACAAAGTCAAGAATTTACACTTATTTTCAATAATTAAAATGTATCTAAAACGACTTTTATTATTTAATCTAGAAAGATTCTCAAATTTGTATCAATGATGTTACTTTTGTTGACAGTTGACTCTCATCCCACACTAGTTACAGCCAAAAGGTAATCATCAAACGTCATTACTCCAAGTTAAGGGAATATACCCACTATTCAAAGTAAAATTCAATAGCATCCGGAATTTCCATGCCACATAATGTAATTAGTAAGTTATTATATTGAGTTAATGGGGAAGAAGATGAGGTAAGCATTACTGAACAACGAAAAGGACCCTAGAAATTTATTTTCCAAGTGGAATGATTAAAGTTAATAAGAGGTCATTGAAGATTTAGTAAGACTACAAGAGGCAAGTGCATGTGCTAATGTTGCCTCTAATTGTGAATGGGCCTAATAATAAGTGGGAATGCATTAAGTTTCATCAAATTGAATAGACCTCTTCTCTCTTATGTGGCAAAGGGCCTTTTGCTATGTCGAAAGAGGAAGGAACGTGGGGTGCTCAATGTGGGCATAGGTTGATAGAGGTGTACTGATCATGGGCCGTTAACATCAAGTTCCAAGCGAAGCATCCTATCATCTAATCCCACCAAGTCACACGTACTTGTCCAATAGCAAGGAGGAAATTATTAGGGAATTTAATAAGGACCAAGCACAACGTCTAATCCCATTATCCCAAAAGCAAGATGGTTGATCTTTCTTGTCAATTGGGTTGTCATCCTTTTGGAAAGAGATGGATGGGTAAAATGTTGCGAGTATCAGATATTTCTTGTGTTCAAGGACATCTCGATTATAGCCAATACAAGATTTCAAACAACCAGTTGATTAGTAGTATCGTATCTTCAAAATCGTTATCTTTGCGATGTACATTTGTCACATCATTAAACTCTTCTATATATTCAAACTTGACCTCATTCTTCAATTAAATCTTTTGATTTCATCCCTGATATTTTTAGTATCAACATTAAAAATTGATTAATTCATCATTAGCATTAGTAAAAGATTTTTAAAAAATATCTCTTTTACTAAAATTATTTTATATATCACACCTCTTAAGATCCTGCATCTTAGCAAGATTTCAAATAATAATGATACAATGATGAACCGATAGTGTGCATAAAAATTGTTGAATATATATAATAGTTCATAAATTATATGCTTTAATGTTTATTGAATAAATTATTAAATGAGGTAATTACGTTTTGACTCTCGACTAGTAACATATTGCAAGTGTCTGATCAGCCCTAGCTAACAGTTTTGATCGGGATTCTAATATTAAAGAAGTCAAGGCATCTTGATTTACTGAAAACTTTTCAAGTCCAAATCAAATAATTCTTTCATAAACAATTAATTAAACTCAAGACATGTCGTTTATAAATGATGGGGGCAAGGACTGGTGGATACCCGGGAATATTAGTAATAGTAGATTCATTGAACATATCACCATATAATTAGAGATTAGGAAAAGAAGATGATCGAGCTTGTATGCATGTATTGTTCCTTGTACCAACAAGCATTCACGTAATGTCGCCTTTAGGTGAAAACGTTTTTGTTTTCTAAGGTAGATGATGTCGTAGGAGTCCATAAATTTCACCTTTATTTTGTTCTTTGAAATTTGTTTTTACCTATAATATCTCTTTTGTCTTGTCTTTTTTCTTTCTTATTTATTTGCTTTAACATGTACATTTTAGAAATAAAGTACATATCTGATGATAAATGAAAGATCAAATATAACCACTAAGTGCTTAAATGATGAAATAAATTACCACTCCTCTTCAAGATTTAAAGGTTTATTTCAATTCATTAAAATATTTAAAATCTCAAATCATTCCATCCTTTTTCCCTATAGAAAGAGTAATTTATGTTTGATCACCTACTGCCGTATGCAAACCCTAAATTTCATAGCTCTCACTTCTATTTTATTTTACCTCTTATTACAATACAACTGAGTTTTCTATCGATCTTATTGAGTTTCCTTTGCCCGGAAGCTCGGGCACATTGATAGCATAACGTCTTCTACATCTTTTTCAGTTGTAATTATATAACATAACCTTATTCTACTATATCAACTTATCTTATTTTGATAACATCATTCTCATCTTACTATTTACTTTAGATTAAATCATGCACAACTTGTAATTTAAATTGCATCAAAGTTAAATTGATGCATTTTATTTCAAACCAAAAAATCAATTCAATACTCTACTTCCAATTCATCAGCTTTAGTTTTTTTTTCATGATATCAAAGCATGTAACTCTTAACTTTTTTTTTCTTTGTTTTTCATCTCTTCTACATCTATCAGCCATAAACACAACCCTACTATACTATTATATGCAAAAAAATTCTCAAATGAAGACTATCAACACTTCACTACCGATTATCAATAGCATCCATTTTGTTACTACAATTCTTGACAACAACAACTACCTTATCTAGAGAAATCAAGAGACTATCAACACCTTATTACCGATTACAAACCTCAACAATTTTATCGCTACAACTTTCTACAACAACAACTACCTTATTTAAGTCACAAATGGAGACTATCAACACTTCACTGGCTACCAATATCACCAATTTTGTTACCATATCTCTCGACAACAACTACCTTATTTGGCGAAATAAGTGACTATTAACATTTCACTATTTTAATCACCAATTTCATTATTACAACTCTTGACAACAACAACTTCTTTATTTGGCGAAATCAAGTCACAGTCATACTACTTGACACTTTGCCTCCTTAACCATTAGCTTAATTCTACTCCTTTTTTTGAAGTTAAGCCTCAAGCTCAATGTTCTGGGGCTGATAATTACATTAAATAACCTTATCTTAGTATCAACTTTCTTAGTCTAGATAACATCATGCATGTCTCATCTTATCATTTAGTTTAGATCATGTAGTTTGGATTATATCAAAGTGAAATTGATTCATCTTATATTAAATTATGTATAAATACGGAGGTTCTAAAGTAACACACATCAAAAATCAATACAATACTTTAATTCCAATTTTCAACTTTATTTTCTTCGCACATCAAGCTATCGAGGTTTTTTTTTCCCTTTCAGATATTCATTTGTCGTAATCAGAAACTCCGTTATCTACACACTAACACCACCACTAGGTCTATCATGTCAATGTCCACCACTTCTTGCTATCTAGAGGATCGCTCTTGTTAATTAGTTGCTGCTTCGAAGTCCACTCGATAGTGGTTTTATTTAGTGGCCAATTTTCCGATGTTCAGGATAGCTGCTGGTGAAATCCTGTTAGTTTGTTTTTAGGGTTTTTAGTCGACCACCTCTCAATAGCTTGTGGGGCTACCTCATCTAGAGAATCTTCTACTTAGTATACGCTTTCAGTTAGGATTATCTCTTATAGCGTTTGTGCTTTGTAAATCATCTGTGATTTGTTCTCTTTGATAGACGAGACTGTCCTAAATTGAAGTGTTGGTGAAACATTCCGCTTGAAAGTGACCACCACTCATGAAACATATTTGTACGGCTTAATACTTCATACTTGTCATACAAAATATTGATGACAGTGCAGGATTTTTAATTGTAGTCAATTGCAATGGTAACATTATAATTATAATTAAATTTGTCGTTGCAAATGCACCAAAATTAACAGCAATTATGCTCGTCTCGAAATCCAGTTTCCAAAATAATCTAAAACTAAAACATGAAATGCAATTTATAATTTAAAACCTTGTACATGCGTTAATGTCCATACTGTTTGTTGCTCGACGAAAGGGTTTAAAAGCCGACTTTCTTGTCATTGAATTAGTGGAAGACTATCTTGTCATTGAATTAGTAGAAGGCTATGTACGAATGGAGCTTTCACTTGCTTTGCTTATCCACCGTTTGTTTAAGACTTTGAATAAGTCAAAAACATGGAATTAGGCATACGATGTGAAAGTGAAACCAAAGTAAAATCGTGTGGACAGCGATGCACGAATAAATTGTCCTTTTCTCAATTATTGTGTAGAGTACGAGAACACGAATGACGTGTTCACAGCAAAGACAGCTATGGCTGACATGGAGGTACGGTGGAGATGTGACGTGGGATTTACAACTCTCTGATGTTAGTGGATGGGTCCCGCCAATGGGCATTCCACACGTGTTGGGGAGGGAGTGTGCCAGAAAATTCAGAGTGAAAAAAGAAAAGAAAATAAAATAAAATCTGAAAAGCCAAAGCTTCTTTGGGCAATCATCGGAACCGTTACGACACAAAACTTTTACGGTTCACTTCATCGCAATCCTTTGGTGGATTGCGGGTCCATAAGACATTAAACATCTTCCATTTCATTAGGCTTTTATTTTTCTTTTTCACTTTGGAATTGGAGATCCATCAGAAAGGCAGCGTTTTGTTTACTCTTTAACGTTTCTTCTTTGTCACTGTTGTAACTCAAGGATGCTTAGACAAAATTATGTTTTGTAATATATAATAATTAAATCAATGGTATTTTTATATCTATTTTGGGATAATCTTCTGTAATTTTAATTCAATTTTTTACTATATTCATTATAGTTTGGTGAGTGGATACATTGAAATTTGCTCCATCAAATCATTCGACACATTGAAAACTAAGGGAATATTTTCAGAGAATTGTGAACAGCTATTTGAGATTTGTCGGAGCAACAGCTGACAAATTAACTTGGCAGTATGTAAAATTAGATGTCAGCTGTTAATTGGAGTATAAAGTTAGAGCGAAAAGCAGTTGTAATATTCTATTATTTCCAGTTTAAAAAAATTATGATAGGAAATGCTTGGCAAGCATTGGGCAACACAGTGACACTTGGATAATTAAATGGAGGCAAACAGGTGTAAAACTATGAAGCTGACGTCTGCGACACTTAGTTGAAAACGGGTTTGCCGACAATCACTGTTATTGATGATGCGAGTTAAATGTCCACACAACTTTTTCCTTCAATCCCAAACAGAGAAAAGAAGCAAGGAATATAAATATTACTTGTTACCCCACAACAACGCTTGTTAGAAACTAAACAGTCGCTGTTACTTCATTTTGTAGGGTAATGAGGAGGTAAAGAGAAAAGAGTCAATGGTGGGTCTGAGAATCTCGATCGTTACTATGCACCACTTGAGCTATGTGCATGATCATGGAGATTTTGTTACCCTTTTGACATGAAAGTAGAGCGTGGTCCACGGCGTCGATGATTAATCATGAGATTTTTTTTTACCATGCAAACGTCACCTTTCTTCTCCATCACAGGACGCCACTCCTGGACGGCTAGGATCTGGAGTCGCATTTTGTTGACGTCAAATGTTATCGATGGAAGTTTTGGTATGGTTCTCCTGCAACTTTCCCCACTCATCTCTTTGGCTATGATCTCCTAGTCTGGTTTATTGTACTTGACATGAAGAATGTGACACATCCTTAGAAATTATGCGTGGGGTCGAGTGTTTCTGGCTAAATTTTGGGACCCTCAGAAACAATACTCAGTACTATTCATGGGGTAGGCCCTTCCACATGAGGTGACTAATCGTAATTAATATAGGCTAATCATAAACTAAACCAATTCATTAATTGCCTTTTTATACGCCCTTAATATATATCAACGAGAGGCTTGCAATTATGTTTACAGCCTCCTATTTGTTCGTTAAGATGTGGAAATTCTGAATTATTACGACAATTGTAAATGATATAAATATAATCATGAATAAATGTAGTCGTTGCAACAGATTAGGGAATTAAAACCAACTCTTTAAAGTAGAATATCAAATGGCAATACAAATAGAGTTGAAGGTGCTTTCTACGTGCATTTTGATCATGCGAGATCCGTTTCTGAGACCTATAACCTAACCAAACATGGCTTGACTGATATATCAATTTAACAAAGGCATTCCTGCATCGGAAACGCCCCTTTTTGATCAGAAACAGCCCATCGTACTTCCTTTTTTTGGAATTACTTTTGAACCTTCAAGAGGGGCAAAATCATTTAGGACACGGCCCCTGGGTGGGGCTTAATTGGACCAACACATATTACACATTATGTGTGCATGTACAGACCCCACCAACACCCAGGTCTTATCTAATACCTTGCTAGTTTTCTCCATTACTTTGTAGGGATGAACATGGAGTGGGCAGTGCTTTAATGAGGTCAGTTTCAGGGTTCTTTGATCTTGAAATGTCTAGCAAAGCCATACATCCAGGACAAATTAATGGCTACCGTCTTTACCTAAATACCATCCCAACTAGATACCAACCGGTCGTGTAAGTAAATGAACCTAGACAGCACAAGCTTAGTTCAACCTCACATATTGTCGGATCTTCACGTCATATTTGGCGGGCAACTATTGTCGGCCAATGATCTACTTGATTTGTTCAAAATTGGCACCTGAAAGGTGGTTCGGTCTCACCATTTTTCTTCGGATCTCTAAGAAAGGTGCTACAGCTATTGTCTTTATTCGCATACGAATAGGGAATAGCTATTTGCTCCAAGCCTTTGACAATCATTTCCCGACTCGAATCACGCTATAGCGGCGGATGGTAGCTAGTAGTATAAGAATCGGGAGGTACTATATGATGTTAGATAGTGGATCTTCAATGCCGCTAAGTAGAAAATTCAACGATTTGAACATCGAAAAGGATAAGAACCTTACTCTCTGACTCCTAAACATTACAAACACGTCATTTTGGTGCGATCTGAATTGATGGAACTTAGTTAACATCACCAATTTAAGTGCAAAGTTAATATGGAGCTACAATAGAAAGGAGGTTTGGATTTATACCGGCCATATAAGAATCCCAAACACCAAAAGGAAACCTATATCACGTCAGTCCTCCATAAAAGTGATAAGAAAACTCTTCAAAGGAACAAATTTTGTGACCAATTTTTATTACTCCCTCCGATTTATAATAAGAGCCGTTTTAGATACATTTTAATTATTCAAAATAAGTGTCATTCTTGACTTTGTATATATGTTTATACTTTTTCTTCAAAAATTAACTTTTCATTTCTCTCATCTTAATTATACAGATCACAATTTCAAAGAATTTAATACGCAATTTCTCTCACATGCTAATTTTATGAGAGATTAATAAGGATATCTATAATTTCATTAACTTTCTTAATAAGTCGTATTTTTCTAAAACGATTCTTATTATGAATCTATGGAGAGTCATTAGTGATTATTATTATTATAAATAATTAAAATAAAAGTTTTTTATTTAACAAAAATATTATTATTATTATTATTATTATTATTATTATTATTATTATTATTATTATTATTATTATTATTATTATTATTAATCACATTTTGATTATGTAATTAAGTTCATAAATTAAACATTATATTTTAGTAATAATACTTTTTTTCAAAATCTGTTTAAATTTGAAGCTTGTATACAACTGAATTTTTCTTGAATATATATTGACTTAAACAGTTAGTTGATGTTTAAAAGCCACAAGTAAGAGAAGGTTGTAGTCCTATGTTAATTTATAGCCATATGATGTACAGCAATCATTATGACATTGTCTGAATTAAAGCTCAACTTGTGAAACCTTCCATTTTCCGCTAAAAAGTAACTAAATTCAAGATCACAGGCATTTCACTTGATCAACTTGACGCCATCAAATTATGACTTACCGCAACCACATCATCATCTAACTTGGTCAACGACTTGTCTCTCATAATTACAACACACCTTCAGCATCCCCTGCCTTTTTTTTTTCCCCCCTAGTTTATTTTCTTCCATTTATTCTTTAATAAGACTACTTTGTAAAGAGTCCTGAACGATTAAAGCTAATTAGACATGAGAATTAAATTTGATTGCCGCTCGATGGTGAAGGTAATTAAGAAATTTAAAAGCCGCGAAGACAATGGTTGACTATAAGGGAACAGCTCATGTTCCGGCATATGATAAGCTCGCGAGTATATGATGAGATATGGAGATTATAATTATCTTTTTTAGGTTCTAATTAATACATAATTCTGATCTTGTTGGATTCGCAAACTGTGGCATTCGTAGGGTCAAGGAAAGAGTAGGTAACGGGGTTACAAAGAGACAAAATAAATATATGTATATATATAATGGAATTTATGGGTTTGGTTGGAGGATTGTCTTATTGATTTATCCTTATAATTGATTAATGTTTTATTAGAGAGGTGACCAAGTGAGTTGAAGATGCTCTTTGATGGTTTTTTTCAATTGTCTGTTTATAACACGCAGACCATTCATGGAATATTTGCCTTTTCCACGAACTATATATATTATACATGCAATTGTATGATACATACTTGTTTTCTTCTGGCTTGCTTTGTCTATCTTGTTCTTTATGTATAGGGGTTGATCAAACATGCTTGATTATCCGGGAATCTCTCCTTGCTTCGCTCTAATTAACTCGAATAAACAATGGATATATATATTGACCTTTTTGATAGTTCAAGGTATAATTTCACGTATTCTATATCTCAAGGTGATGTATAAGGTGAAACTCAAACAAAACACGCGTCGATTATCATCACACAACGAAAACAAAGATTTTTTGGTGATAATACTTTTTAATGTGCAACAGAATCATCGAATTACCAGAGTTGATATATTAAAGGAGACGCAAATTAAGAGTGTTTGATTATGATTTTGTCACATAAGATTAACATGAAAAGATAACATAGTCCTTATTAAATATATAAAAGCTCAACATTATGATAATTAGTAATGAAATCTATATTTATAATGCATGAATTATCAACCTCTATGTCGTTGATCAAGTTCTTACTATACACGAAATATTAAGCAGCAATGGGTGTGGTCTGTCGGTTCAAACCGACGCTCGTCCTGTCGGTGGGGAGTGTATAAGATGAATACAACCTCTACGTATGATTCTCGAGGCCCTACATTTTGTGAATATTTTAACTTGCGTATAACATTGGGTTATGAGTTTATTCCTGTGCTTTGATTTCATTTTTTTATATTTCATAGTGAGGTATAAAAGAGAGTAAATTAATTAGAAATTCATTACTTTGCCCAAAAGATTAAAAAAAAACAAGGTCTATAAAGATTTAATATAAATTAATAATTTAGGAGCTAAATGTAATACATAATACATTCCTTATTACGCACAATAGGGCTTAGGTGGCACCGCTCAGGTTTCTCTAGAAGAGGGAGCCCCTCAGCCCCCTCTTTAAAGAACTTTACAACGTTGATGATAACTCCTAACTTTAAGTTATACAAATCATTTGGATTTTGTCTACTTGGTCTTGTATAATGAATACAACCCTAAGCATTGTAGGTTAAGATTACTGAACACTTGAGTATGGCATTGCAAGCGACTTTAGCCAAGTATGTCCAGGAAGCAAATGTTGCAGTTGATGTAGCTCTACTAATCTAAGCGTATTTTTATTTATATCCGGTGGTGTTTTTCATAACAATACATGTTTTCTCTGCTCTTCTTCTTCAAACACATTTAGATACTATTAGATACTCAGTTAGCAATAAATCACTGCTCCCAACGCTACTACGAAATTGTTATAAAAATCTTTTGTGTATAGAAATAAAAATAAATAATGAATAATGCCAAATGTATTTCCATTTCTATTCGCTGAGGCAGCAGTGGTAATCTACTTGTGCACTATCCCTACAAATCAATAAAATGACCAAATACCTATAAAATGAAACATTATTACTAATAATGCATTTTATTAGTTGGTTATGTAAACTTATAAATTAAGTCATTTATGTTTCATACAAATATATAAACTTAAGCATATTGTTAATTTATTGAGGCCCTTTTTTTTAATTTTGCCTGTACCTATAAACTATAGGAACTACCGGTACCTGTGATCATACATGAAACGATTAAAAACGAAGGTAACGTGGAACATCTTATTTCAATTCCATCTCTGATTTCGACGCCGTTTTTGAGTTCCAAACGATCACGAATCTCCCAGGACCTTTATGGAAAGTGTTTCCCGACATGAGGTTTATGTCTTTTTACATTTTTTTCAACACGTAAGCTCTCTTAACGGGTCAAAGAATCCTTATGCTTACGATTGATATGAGTAATTGTAGAATACCTTAATCTTTATATATAGCTTCCATATCGAGCTTCCTCATCATAAGGTCAATATGAATCTGGTCCATATTAATTGGGATCTATTTTTTACTGAAACTTCGACCCATTAATTTAGATTATTTATTGGTTACTTTATTTTCTTTATCTGGATCAAATTACATAACTTAACTGATAATTTATTGAAAAATAAAAAATGTAATTAATAGTTGTCCAACTTTATAAGAAATGACAAAATTGTCTAACATTCTCCCCATGGATAAGCATTAATTATAGTTTTAATTCTAGATTTAAAATATTTTTAAAACTTGGTTAAGTTACGCTACTGAATTAGTCGACTAGGTTTAAAAACAAAGCAATTGATCCAAAGATAATAAAAGTCCATCATTTCGTCCTACAAGGCTTTTGATATCGAAAAGTGTCAAATGCATATGTCATGTGTGATACAGATCTAATACAATCACGTATATCTAATACCTCGCTAACATGAATGGGAAAATAGAATGTGACAAACTAGGGTGATACCTTTATGATCTAAATTATATCATTTTCATTTGTAGGTCTCAATTTTTTCAACTTTATGTTAAACCGTGTATGTTAAACTGTATTAGAGAAATCATGTTTTCTCTCACTGAATGCTAAACAACATTAGAGAAAACTTGTTTCCTCCCACCAAATGCTAAACTGCATTAGAGAAAACCTTTATGTTCTCCAATTGAACCTATGCCATGCCAAATTTCATGGATACCTTTATCAAAACTGTATGCGTCTAAATGACATAGGCACAAGGTTAATCTGTATATATGCGCAATGACCTTTAAATGCTTAAGATCAACACAAATCTTAAGACTTTTATATGTATTATGACAATGTATGATAACACGTATTACTGAGAATAAACGATAATCATCTTTGTTGATGATCTATCATACTGTCATAATACATCAAAATGTACAAACATACATGGAGCAAACATAACAATTCCTTAACTAATAGTGTCTAAAGATGTCAAAATACTGTGTCACAAATACAAGTGGGCGAAGTCCTTTAGTTAAAGGATCAACTTACTTTTCCTCAATCTTTAAATGTTTCAAACCTTAATGTCACCTTTTGTATCAACATCTTCATGACCAAATAATTGATCTTCAAATGCTAAGACCCTGCGATATTCTTTGTCGTTATTAAACAACACGGTAAGAAGATTACCACAGTACAACCAAATGTGTATAGCCACTGAATCAACCACAGACAACTCATAAATCAAGTTTTTGAGCTAAAGTGTCTGTGAAGCAGCCTTATAGCATGCACTCTGCATGCATAGTCAAGGAAGTTACCTATGTCTTCTTAACACACTTCCACGATATTGTACGACCTACAAACTTAAAATTGTAACCTTAAGTAGACTTTCGATCATCCGGACACACAACTGAAATCTGAATCTAAATTCCCTGCGAGGTTTAGTTTGTTGACTGTGCTATATGTCAATATATAATCCTTAATTCCCTTCAGTATCTCAACACTTGCTTGACTGTATTTCTATGAGAGGTCTGATAAGTGTCAAGATCTGTCCTGGTGAATTTGAATACCTAGGACATAAGATGCTACATCAAGGTCTGTCATGTCAAAGTTCTTGACCAAAAGTTGCTTAACCTCATACAACATGGTCAAGTAACTTGACATGAGCACTGTATCATCCGCATACAGTAATAAGAAGATAACTTTGCTCTCCTTGACCTCATAGTACAAACATCTTTTTAACCTTATTTTTCATGAAGCTGAAAAAGGCCAAACCTTATCAATTGTAAGGTATCACTTTTAGGAAGTTTGATATAAACCATATATTGATCTACATAGCGCGCAAACTATGTCAGTTTCATCTGGATCCTGGAATCTTTCAGATTATATCACATAGACCTCTTCATAAAGGTTTTTATTCAGGAAAGCAATTTTGACAACTATTTGATGTAACTATATATACATATCATCATAAGCTACAATTGTCTTAATCACTCAAAATGTATCCTACAAGGATACGGGAGAAAAGGTAACATAAAGTTAACTTTTCTCTCTGGGTGAACTATTAGGCAATTGAGTGAGCCCATAAACCGCTGAACTCTATCCTGAAATCCTTTAGGTCTTACAACTTCATTTACAACTAACGATTTGGTAGTACTGATGCAAATCAACTGGCTCTCAAACCTTACTATACTTCATGGCTTGCATCTTGTTATTCATCTCATCCCACTACACATCTACATTGGGTCCAGAAATAGCTTCTATAAAAGTAATTAGATCCATAACATGTCTAATAGCATAGTCTTGTACACCTGAAAGACTATAAATCAGATGTGATAGTAGGTCGTCTCACTCTAATAAATTTACTTAATTGTATTAGATATTGTACCCCCAGAAATCTCTGCGTGTACAGGTATGAGTTCTTATTCTTATACAGGCTCGGTATAAAGACCTAAATCCACCAGATCTAACTGTATGAGTAGCGGGTACATGATAACTGTAGTATCCGCCTTGCTATCATTTGAAGGGTCAATAGACCCACTATCATCATAGACATTGTGATCCAAAAACTTAGTTATTTGTGAGTCCACTATTCCGGTCCCTTCTTCTCTACAGTAAAAGTTGTAGGCTTAAAGTGGTCGGGATATCTTACTAAATAGCAATGAGTGGAGCGAGCATGCAATCTATCTTTATAAGGATTATACTACCTCAGTAGGGTTGCCCCTTACACGAATGTGTGCAAAGATGGGTTTCCAAACTTTTAAATAATTAGTTCGATTAGTCATGTTCTGCATTGACTTCTACAAGTCTTTTAGGGTGCAATTAAGCCTTTCGGTAACACACCATTTTGTTCATAACTATTCAACATAGTGAATTAAGTCACTATTCTAATTGATTCCATATATTTGACAAACGAACCTTTTAAAGTCTTGAAACACCATATTTGCCAGGATATTCTCCTCCACGGTGAAATTTGACTATCTTGATGAATTTTTTCAGTTGGTTCTCAACCTTCAGTTTTTAAGCAAGAACACATAACTGTAATAGGAATAATCATCAAAAAATGTCAAAATACATTTAGAATTGCATAATGCAACTGTATAAGGTCTATCGATATCTTTATGTATTAGACTCAACAAGTTATAAACATGAGTTTACCTCAATATCCTTATTAGTCAACTTACCCCTGCAACATTCAGTACATGTTCCCAGATCATCATAATCTAGAATTTAGAAATGCTTTCCTTGATCAATCTCTCAACCCTAGCTTTGTAAATGTGACTTAAACTTTTATGCCACACCTTGTATGACTTCTCATTCATCAGAGTTCTTTTTTTCATAACTTATTTAGCGAGATACGAAGAAGTATATATCTAATTCGGGGTAAGACACATTTTATACAAACCATATGACAAGAAGGTTGTACCATTATGTGTTGCATTAAACAACAACTGTACAACAGAAGCATTAAAAACAAAACATTAACTCTCTTTGTCCAAAATTGATCAAAAGATCATGTATAAATGTGTCGTGTAAAACTTAAATGAACCTAACAAAAAAGTTCAATACATACATCCTCTATAGATATTACTTTCACTTCTTTATTGTTGTGAACCATCAGTTTCTCCTTTTCTTTATTTGGCTTTATCTTAGATATGAACCCCTTGCATTGTGGAAGTACCTTGATTAGATGGTCCACTAAATATCCATGTACTTACTGCAACTATCACAAATTAGATTCATAAATTGACAAGTCAAAGAGTAACCTGATTGTCACAGTCTTTCATTTAGACCTCATATTACTGGTTTCTTTATGTCCCTAGGACCTTTACCAGCACTTAATTGACCAACGTCAGAATGTGGAGAAGATTTGAACTTTCTACCTTTGAACTTAGCGAGCTTCATCTTTATCTTCCCTTTAGTTGCTTCGAGGGTTGTAGGAGTAGCAAGCTTGAGTTTCTCCTCCTCAGCAACACAATGAGCTATCAAAGTATTAAAGTCCCAACATCTTCAACCTACTGTGAAGATGAATCATTCTCGATATGTACTCTATTACTTCCCTTTCTCTCATATATACTGCATGGACAATAATTCTTTCATCAAGGTACTTGTCTCAACATTAGGTGAGACTGTATACCTCTGGGAGACATTATGAAGAAACTTTTTGCTATGATTGTGTCCGAAACTCCACTTAGTAGATGGTTAGGAATGGATCTCTTAATGGTCATCAGATATAATCTGTTAGACCGATCCCAGGCTTCATAGGCTACTTTATGAGCTCTCGAGCTCATGGATGTAGGTAGAGATGGCCTATCCGTCCGTATGGCCATATCAACCTTAACTATCTCCATAGCATTCAATACATCCTCCATCCATTTCGTTGTATTGAAATCGGTTAGGGTTTTAATAATGACACTAATTTTGTTGACTGAAAAGGTGATTTCAAGATGATAATGTTTAAATCAGCACAAATGTAGGGCAATAGCGATACTCAAAGTCATTAAATAGTATCTTTACTGAAAATCAAGTCATACATATTATAAAATACCTGTGGGCTGAATACATAATATATGCAACTAGACCTCTACATAAAAGCGATCAGAGTATAAATCATCAACTCTCATGACACTACCACTTGTGGGTGAATAGATCATTCAAGCAATGACTTTCCTCTATCCAATGCCTTTATGCGCATCTCAAAATCTCATGTAAGGCCAACACTTGTAGGCAAAATAACCAAACATCAAACTAGAGACATCCCTTAACGTGTAAGCAAAACAATTCAAAATACTGACTTGAAAAGGCTACTGTGGTGACTACATCCTCATCAGCACTCAAAAAGTCCACAAACACAAGGAAACATCTTTATGTTATCCTCACATTCTTTATGGGCATATAGTATGTGACAATGTAACATCAATAAATGCAAAAACTGAATACACAGTCTCATTGTCACACACTCGTACTGAAGACATTCTCTGAAACTTAATTTGAGACTTTCGTAAAAGAAAAATCTCAGTAGAGTGACTATTGTGCGTCACCGAACATTGAACCGACCACCCAAGACATGAAAACCTCATGCATCTCTCTTATGGTAAGTTCGTTGCACGAAAATTCACTCAAAAATGGCTTCAGAATGTTTTAGTTCCTTTTCCAATCGACTATCATGCAATCCTGAACACTGAACACGAGACTCGAGACACAAAACTTGAAGTATCTCCCTCATGTGATATCTAAAGAATGAAAATTTACTTGAAATCGGATTCAGAATGCTTTAATTCCTTTTTTCAGAGTTAAACTTTAATTTATTACTAATGTAATAAATCCCAAAAAATGGAAAATTTTACTTTATAAATTTTCCGAACCTGAAAACTGACCCAAAACATCCTAGGGCACTCTTATAGGAAATTTGACATTTTTGTGTGCTTTTTTTTAAAACACTATAGCTACCCATGCACAGACACGCGTGCAACGCACGCACCGCCACGTGTCGTCCATCCAACATGCCACGTGTAACACACGGTCACCGTCCCACACTCGTGGAAGAGCACGACACGTGTCTGCTGGTCGCCTGAATAATGTGTCGACGCTGCGGGGCTCGTGTAATCATGACGTGCTAATCATACACATCACGCCTGCAGCCTATCAGAGTAGCGTCGGGCATGTATTGTGAACGCATCTAACTTTTTCTGTCCCACTGACATTGGAGATAATTTTCGGTGTCTCGGGATGTCATTTTTCGCTCCATTCGACCCATTTTTTATAGCTAGCTTTATGTATACCACTTTTATGTCATTATATACATTAAAAAATAAAAAAAAAACGAATCAAAATTTGAGGAAAACCATATGAGAAGAAAAATTGAAAAACCTTCGTTTATGACAATTTGATCACGTAACTGCTCTGATACCATATATGATAGTAGTATAGACCTTATTACGTACCCAGGATCATATATGAAAAAATTAAAAACGAAGGTAACGCGAAATACCTTATTTCGGTTTCATCTCTGATTCTGATGTCATTTTCAAGCACCAAACGATCATGAATCTCCCAGGACCTTTATGGAAAGTGTTTCCCGACACAAGATTTAGGTCTTTTTATAATTTTCTCAATACGTAAACCCTCTTAACAGATCATGGAATCCTTATGCTAACGATTGATATGAGCAATTTCAGAGACCTTAAGCTTTATATATATCTTTCATATCGGACTTCCCCATCACAAAGCCGATATGGGTTTGGTCGTCACTAATTGGGATTTATTTTTTACCCAGACTTTGATCCATTAATCTAGATCATTTATTGGGTCACTTTATTATCTTTATCTTTATCAAATTACATAACTTAATCGATAATTTATTGAAAAATAAAAAATTACAATTAATAGTTGCCCAACTTTACGGAAAAGGATAAAATTGTCCAAATACTAAAAAGTCATTAATGGAAATTATGATTATCATTTTAAAAGAAGTATTAAGAGGCTGCAATTCTTAAACCGGTATTGGGGTATAATTGGGAGAGTGGGTGTAAATAGAGGGGATTATGTGTAATTAAGCTTATATACTGAGTGTTATGCGAAAATGTGAAAATGACAAATAAGCCCTTCAATAGTCGGCAACTGTATAATTTCAGACACTTGGGGGGCCTTGAAGTTGGCTTGGAGATCTGTTTTCGGCACTGTAAAGCACATGCACTTGTTTTTGTAGCCTTGTGGCTTCTTCCCCGAAACTGCACTCCTTTTCCTTTCAACACAAAATTGACATCCTGACCTCTTTCAAACCGTTCGATCATTTTGAACCAGCCATTGGGTTTAGGATTCTATTTTGCTATTTTGTTTTCCTGTTGGTTATAGGGGTAGGTTTATTTCCTAGCTGATAGTAACTCTGTCATCTGAGTCTTAACAAGATAATTCGACTCCTATCTATGTGCTGAGAGGCTTATGAAAGGACCTCTTGTTAGTTCCTAAAAATTAGATAGTTGAATATAATTAAGTTACACAAACAGTTCTTAATTTAGGTCCCGATCTACGTAAAATAGAACCATAAAATTTTGAATCTTGACTGTGCTCTTAATTTTAATATTAATATTTAAAATGTCACTATATATAATTTAATAATGTTAAAGGTTACTAAATATATGATCGAAATTTCTAAAATCACAATAAAGTTTGCCAAAACATTTATAAAGCTCTGTTTGTGTATATCTTTTATTGACTGTCATGTACGATAATGAAATTTTACTGTATATTATTATATCATAATTAAGGTATTAGAATTGACGCTTATTATCATTTTCTCAAGCTTCTTTTAAGTTTTAACTGCTTTGTTATTATTATTATTTTTACTGTTTGACAAAACCCACTTCCCAACATTTCTTAATTACTTAAAAGCTTGTCTGCAATTTAGGCCAAAGGGCCCCACTAAAAGGTGGAAACAGGTTGGATTAGTAAGGCTTTCAAAAAATTATTCTTTCCAAACTCTCTAATTAATAAATCTTAACGGTGAGGTGGTCCACATAGAGCAAATGTTAGTTTCCATCTCTGCTTAATACTCCCCTAATGCAATTTAATATTCCATGCTAGAGGATTATATGAACTACCATGCTGCTGTAACGTTCCCAATCATTGAGAGAAAATAAATTTAATCTCACCGCGGAATCCCATCTATAGACTATAGTTATTTTAATGGCCAAGGTCGTATTGACATTATAGAAGATAGTTTTCTTGTCGTATTCAGAAAGATATAAAGTAGTTTATGTAGCTGTGTCAAACGATTTTAGATTTAAATAAAGAAGTAGACACTTTGGGTTGAATGTTTTTTTAGTATATGAAAATTTTCAAAAAGATAATTCTTACAACCCAACCCCAAGTCTTTACATTTTATGGGCTAGATAACTTTGAATAATATTTCCTAGTTATCTTAATGAATGTCTGCCAATGAGACTGTAAGATGAAGTTGGTAAGCTTGACGGTGTGGCGTGTTTCGACTTAAACCTACTCGGATTCAAGACGTGGCTCTATTGAAGTTGATCATTAAATTGAAGATCAAGCCGTGAAAGTCAATGTAGTTATTGATAAGTTTACTAGTATGATATGATTCTTTGATAATTTCTTTTTCTTTAAAATATAAATTTTATGTTTTAAATAAATTCGTTAACGGTCAACAACATTAAAGCTAATTGCGTGAACTCTGACCTGCTAAGCGGTATTCTTCCTATCGCTTTATAGTTCTGGCTAAAATAAAAAAGGCCCAAATAAATTAAAATATATTTTAAGTTTACATGTTTGTATTTAAATATAAATTACTCAATTCATAAGTCTAAATACTCAACCAAACATTAAATGATCATAACATCAACTAATAATATCTTATAAATATCATTAACAATAAAATAACTAAAAATAGTAATAGTAACAACAAAATAGCAATAGCAAGAATCAAACAACAATATTAGATTGCAAAACATTAAGAAAATTACACTAACAAATATGCAGAGGATTATGATTTATGAAAACAATTCTTCGTGCATTTCTAGATGCAAAATCATTAATAATATTATCAAGATCAATATTGTCCAACATATCCTTCTCAATACATAATATAGCTAAACCATTCAACCTTTCTTGTGACATTGATGACCTCAAATAGGTTTTCAATAATTTTAACTTAGAAAAACTTCTCACACGATGCTACATCATGAGTATAGTCGATAGAATTGATAAGCAATCGAAACATTTTGATAACAATCTGCGGCTTTAACAAATTCTAAAATTTCAGCAGATGATATTAACTCATTTGGCAAAGTCGTTTGCAATACTTTTAATTCAGAAAAAAGATCATCTAAATCCACATCTGACACATTATCATGAGTAAAAATCATCATAAAATTAGTGCAACATTTTCTTAATTCCTTATCATCCAATAACCTCAACTTCCTTGAATCAAATAGGAATCTAAAAATACTATCAAATGTCGTTAATTGTTCAAATCTATTCTTTAATGAAGTAATTGTCATATCTAAACAACTAGAAAGTAATTAACTCTGAAAGAATCTTCATTGATTGTATTTCTCCATTATGGTTAATTTCATCAAATTGTCTTTTCCTAATAATACAACGTCTAGTTGGAAATGTAGGCTCTATATTCATTTCAAGCCTGCAAGACTTTGGCAATATTCATACTAGAGCTAAACCCTTCATCTCTATATTTCTCAAAAATATCATCACATCTTCTAATTGCTTTATGGTAGCATTAATGCACATAGATTTAGATTGCAACTTTTTACTCACCATGTTAATAGCGAATAAAATATTATACCAAATAACCATACCAAGTAAAAACTCAAAACTCTCAAGTACACTAACTAAGCTTTCTGCTTAACTCTTTGACTTGGCATCATCACAAGATCTAGATAATTCCATCAAAGCTAATCTTATTTGAGGAGCTTGAAATCTAATAGCTTTAACACTTTTTATTCGACTCTCCCAACGAGTGTTGGACAATGATTTCATAGTTAAGCCTAAAACATTATCAAACAAAACTTTCCACCTTTTAGGAGAACTTGAAAATAATGCATATATACGTTGCACAGCTCCAAAAAATGAAACGAACTTTAACACAAGAATGTGCCATATCACTACGAGTAAGATTAAGATTATGACAAGCACGACATATATAATGCTCTTGGATTTATTTCAAGTAAGCTTTTGAACCCCTTGGTGTTTTCCTTCATATTAGAACCATTGTCATAACTCGACCTCTTACATTATAAACATTAAGATCAAGAGAATTAAAAGCATTCAATAATTCATTGAAAAGTCCCAATCCGGATGTGTCATCTACCTTTAAGAACTCTAAAAATACTCCTCTATTTTTATTTTATTATTGGACATATTTACGCATCGTATTAACAAACTCATTTGTTCTTGATGACTCAAATCAGTACAATCAAGAATAATAGAAAAGTATTTCACCTCTTTAATGATCCTTATGATAGAACTTCTAACATTATGGGCCAATAGAAAATCAACTCATTTTGAATTTTGTGACCAAGATAATGATGATGAATTTCATGATTTTGAATACGTCTAACATGATCTTGCATTATCACATCAAATCCAAAGAATCATCTCAATCAATCCTAAAAATTACCATTAGCATCTTGGTAAAATTCTCATTGGATCCTCGAAAGCTAAATTATATTTAGCAAGATATTTCACAAAGAAAACTATTCTTATCAAAACCGTCTCCAACGCTCTTTCTCTTTGCAATTTCTCGTGCAAATCTTTATCAACTGCTTGATTTTGCTCAATCTCACTCTTAATTCATTCCGAGTTCTCATATTAGTCATATGCTCAATGCAATTCTCATGTTCTTCGAGTCTCTCACTAAGATGCTTCCAATCTCTAAATCCGTCATTTGCTAATCCACTTTGTTTGTTAGTAGATTTGAATAACTTACAACAAAAACAATATACTTTATCTACATGTTTAGAATAAACCAACCATTTTCTATCGCTAATCTCTCCATTACTCAAATTCCTATAATAATAAGAATATGAAAAATGACGAGAGGTATTATCTAAAGGAAACATAAGATTTAGTTCTCTTATAGGCCCATTTTTAACTAAAATATCCCTTGCTTTATTATCAAGATTATCCCAATTTATAGGATCATAAATGTCCAATATAGGGCTTACTTGCTCATCTGCCTTTACATTTTCTAAAGTGGATGCATTTGGTACATGATCTGACTCACTCAGATTTCTAATATCCTCATGAATATGAATCTCATCACTTATGTTCTCTTTATGTTGTTCAAAACCACCTTCATCTAATTCCTCGACTCTCACTAGAGGAGCCTACTCTTTAATAAATTTATTAATTGCTCTTTTGAGATTCTATCAATCTGCTACTTGTTTTCTTTTTTTCTTCCTTTTTCACTTCCGGATAAATGTTTTTAGCAACATAATATAAATCAATTACAACACATTGGACTAGAAAAGAACAAAAGCACCTGTATGGAATCGGAAGAAGTATGCAGTACAACCAAACTCAATAGCTTCACAATATATCACAATGATATATAAAAGGTATTATACCGTGATAGAGGAAAAATAAATAGCAAAATTTAATAATTAATATTAAAAGAAAAACAAAGAGCAAATTTTAATGATAGGGACATACTAATTTCTAAAATATAAGAAATTAACATACTTAGGAAAATATAGTAAATAACATTCTAAGTTATTAAATATTCTAAGTTCCTCAAGTCAAATATCCTATTTTATAAGTCGTGGAAATGATTGATTGATTGATTGATTGATTATTATTATTATTATTATTATTATTATTATTATTATTATTATTAAACAACATGTTTAATATAATCATACGTATTTTATAATAAAGAAAAGCCATTTATATAGTCTTTGAATCGAATAACTTAAATTATTTGATTTAGTCATATTATCATTAAATTTAAGTGAATTCTATAAGAACACAAATCCAACAATTACTAAATTATTTGTGGCAAAATACAATTAAAATTATAATTACAAAAATTAAATTATTATAAATAATAAGTAATCTAAAAATAAAAGAGGATAAAAATAAATACAATATCATTTAATATAAATGTTACGATTTAAAATGCTAATATAATGTCCATGTTAATGACAAACTACAAATTAATTATAAAATACTCAAATATTTAATAAGCTAAAATACATTAAAAATCAGAAACTTTACCTTTAAATTATAATCGAACTCGTAAGATAGAATCGTAATTTTTTTTGTCGCTAATTTTGAGCCTGAGCACCTTAAATACATATATTGATGAAAATAAAAAAATTAGAAGGTAAGAATATAACCCAAATGATTCAAAACTATTTATAATCAAAAAGTTAACGTTAACTTATTAAATGTTAATAACGTTATCACTTTCAAAGGATGAAAAGATCAAAAACTTAAATGCTAAAAACGTTGTAAGCGTTGCTTCCAATATTTTCTGCGGCAGTCAAGGCCCCTTCCCCATTAAATGCCTTCTTAAATGCTTATCCATGACTCACCACACAACTCACAACACCCATTAACATCAGAGGGCCCCTTTAGATGAGTTTAATGAAAGATTTCACAAGACATCGCATAAAAACTGGACCGAAGCACAACTCAAAACTCACTATGTTGGGCATTAATATCGAGGGCCCTTTAGATGGTGGGCCCCGGCAGTGTGCCTCGCTGCCTTCGCCAGTACGGCTCGATCGTTGGATAATGGGGATCGATAGATGTCACTTTCTTGGCAATTGTTTGGTCTATTTGTCAGATCGAAACCGAGAAGTTATCAAGATTGTAATGTTCTACCCTCGAGCAATTCCGCTCGGGCCAATACCATACGAGATTGGAATCAAAGTTTTCATAAACTCGGTGCTATAAGTACTACAGCAGAGAGTTAGTCACCGCGCAATGCCTAGGAAAAATTTTGTCACCTTAATGTGGACGAGAGTGCTTTAGGAAATCCAGCGATGCCAGATCGGTGGAGTCCTCCGTGATGAATATGGACAATAGCTTGGTGGATTTTCAGAATACATTGACAGAGGCACTAATATGAGTATTGCTTGCAATAAGAAATGGGCTTCGTATTACTTGGGATGAGGGCTTCAAACGGGTCGCTTTATTCTCATACTCAGTGGAAGCTCTACGATAACTTGAAAGTACCGATTATTACTTCCATCCTCATGCAAACTTCATTGCTGATATTAAAGTTATGCTCAGCTAGAATTGGGATGTGTCTTGTAATCATATTCTCAAGGAAGGTAATAGTGTGGCTGATATTTTAGCCAAAATGGGTAGCCGGATAAGTCGCCTTTCGCTTTAGACGCCTCCTCCAGCAGAGCCACTTCAAGGTGGTAGCGAGTATGCACCACCATATAAAGGGCCTTTGATATTTAATGGTGTCTAATGGTGTTGTGGTGGAGTATTGAATGGGAGAGAAGTCTTTAACGGATGTTGTGCGTGGAGGAGTATTTAATAGGAGGAAACGCTAGATCGCTAGAAAACATCGGGAGCAATGGTGGAGGAGTATTTAATGGCGGAGAAAATGTCATGATCACGGAGCAAGTTACAAGTTACAACGCCAACACCAAATCTTTAACTTTAAAAGTAATAACGTTATTAATATTTAATAAGTTAACGCTAACTTAGAAAGTTAACGTTAACTTTTGATTATAAATAGTTTTGAATCATTTGGGTTATATTCTTACCTTCTAAATTTTTATTTTCATCAATATATGCATTTAAGGCGGTCCAACTCAAAATTAGCAAAGAAAAAATTCACTATTCTATCTTTCCGAGTTCGATTATAATTTAAAGGTAAAGTTTCATTTTCAATGTATTTTTAACTTATTAAATATTTGAGTATTTTATAATTAATTTGTAGTTTGTCATTAATATGGACATTATATTAGCATTTTAAATCGTAACATTTATATTAAATGATATTGTATTTATTTTGTATCCTCTTTTATTTTAGATTACTTATTATTTATAATAATTTAATATTTGTAATTATAATTTTCATTATATTTTGCCACAAATAATGTAGTAATTGTTGGATTTGTGTTCTTGTAGAATTCACTTAAATTTAGTGATAACATGACTAAATCAAATAATTTAAGTTACTCAATTCAAAGACTATATAAATGGCTTTTCTTTATTATAAAATATGTATGATTATAATAAACATGTAATAATAATAATAATAATAATAATAATAATAATAATAATAATAATAATAATAATAATAATAATAATAATAATAATAATAATAATAATAATCAATCATTTCCACAAATTACTATATTTTTCCTAAGTATGTTATTTTCTTATATTTTTAGAAATTAGTGTGTCCTATCATTAAAATTTGTTTCTATGTTATTATTTTAATATTAATTATTAAATTTTGCTATTTATTTTTCTCTATCACAGTATAATACCTTTTATATATCTTTGTGATATATTGTGAAGCTATTGAGTTTGGTTGTACTGATACTTCTTCCACTCCATACAGTGCTTTTGTTCTTTTTCTAGTCCAACTGTGTTGTAATTGGTTTATATTATGTTGCCTAAAAAGCATTTATCTGAAAGTGAAAAAAGGAAAAAAAGAAAACAAGTAGCACAGTTGATAGAATCTAAAAAAGGAGCAATTAATAAATTTATTAAAAGAGCCCGAGAAATTAGATGAAGGTAGTTTTGAACAACATAAAGAAAACATAAGTGATGAGATTCATATTCATGAGGATATTAGAAATCTGAGTGAGCCTGATCATGTACCAAATGCATCCACTTTAGAAAATTTAAAGGCAGATGAGCAAGTAAGCCCTATATTGAACATTTATGATCCTAGAAATTGGGATAATCTTGATAATAAAACAAGGGATATTTTAGTTGAAAATGGGCCTATAAGAGAACTAAATCTTATGTTTCCTTTAGATAATACGTCTCGTCATTTTTCATATTCTTATTATTATAGGAATTTGAGTAATGGAGAGATTAGCGATAGAAAATGGTTGGTTTATTCTAAACATGTAGATAAAGTATATTGTTTTTGTTGTAAGTTGTTCAAATCTATTAACAAACAAAGTGGATTAGCAAATGACGGATTTAGAGATTGGAAGCATCTTAGTGAGAGACTCAAAGAACATGAGAATTGCATTGAGCATATGACTAATATGAGAACCTGGAATGAATTAAGAGTGAGATTGAGCAAAAATCAAACAGTTGATAAATATTTGTAACAAGAAATTGCAAAGGAGAAAGAACGTTGGAGACAAGTTTTGATAAGAATAGTTTTGTCATGAAATATCTTGCTAAATATAATTTAGCTTTTCGAGGATCCAATGATAAACTTTACCAAGATAGTAATGGTAATTTTTAGATTGATTGAGATGATTGTCGGATTTGATGTGATAATGCAAGATCATGTTAGACGATTCAAAATCATGAAATTCATCATCATTATCTTGGTCACAAAATTCAAAATGAGTTGATTTCTCTTGGCTCATAATGTTGAAGTTCTATCATAAGGATCATTAAAGAGACGAAATATTTTCTATTATTCTTGATTGTACCCTTGATTCGAAATCATCAAGAACAAATGAGTTTGTTAGTACGATGTGTGAATATGTCCAATAATAAAATAAAAATAGAGGAGTACTTTTTGAGTTCTTAAAGGTAGATGACACATCCGATCGAGACTTTTCAATGAATTGTTGAATGCTTTTAATTCTCTTGATCTTAATGTTTATAATGTAAGAGGTCAAGGTTATGACAATGGTTCTAATATGAAGGGAAAACACCAAGGGGTTCAAAAGCGACTACTTGAAATAAATCCAAGAGCATTATATATGCCGTGTGCTTGTCATAATCTTAATCTTACTCTTAGTGATATGGCACATTCTTGTGTTAAAGTCGTTTCATTTTTCGAGTCAGTAACGATATATGCATTATTTTCAAGTTCTCCTAAAAGGTGGAAAGTTTTGCTTGATAATGTTTTAGGCTTAACTATGAAATCATTGTCTAACACTCGTTGGGAGAGTCGAATAAAAAGTGTTAAAGCTATTAGATTTCAAGCTCCTCAAATAAGATTGGCTTTGATAGAATTATCTAGATCTTGTGATGATGCCAAGTCAAAGAGTGAAGTAGAAAGCTTGGTTAGTGTACTTGAGAGTTTTGAGTTTTTACTTGGTATGGTTATTTGGTATGATATTTTATTCGCTATTAACATGATGAGTAAAAAGTTGCAATCTAAATCTATGTGCATTAATGCTACCATAAAGCAATTAGAAGATGTGATGGTATTTTTTGATAAATATAGAGATGAAGGGTTTAGCTCTAGTATGAATATTGCCAAAAGTCTTGCGCTTGAGATGAATATAGAGCCTACATTTCCAACTAGACGTTGTATTATTAGGAAAAGACAATTTGATGAAATTAACCATAATGGAGAAATACAATCAGCTGAAGATTCTTTCAGAGTTAATTACTTTCTAGTTGTTGTAGATATGTCAATTACTTCATTAAAGAATAGATTTGAACAATTAACGACATTTGATAGTATTTTTGGATTCCTATTTGATTCAAGGAAGTTGAGGTTATTGGATGATAAGAAATTAAGAAAATGTTGCACTAATTTTACGATGATTTTTACTCATGATAATGTGTCAGATGTGGATTTAGATGATCTTTTTTCTGAATTAAAAGTATTGCAAACAACTTTGCCAAATGAGTTAATATCATCTGCTGAAATTTTAGAATTTGTTAAAGTCGCAGATTGTTATCCAAATGTTTCGATTGCTTATCGAATTCTATCGACTATACCGTGGATCGTAGAGCATCACCGAGAGAAGTTTTTCCAAGTTAAAATTATTGAAAACATATTCGAGGTTGTCAATGTCACAAGAAAGGTTGAATGGTTTAGCTATATTATGTATTGAGAAGGATATGTTGGACAATATTGATCTTGATAATATTATTAATGATTTTGCATCTAGAAATGCACGAAGAAATTGTTTTCATAAATCATGATCCTCTCAGATATTTGTTAGTGTAATTTTTTAATGTTTTGCAATCTAATATTATTGTTTGATTGTTGCTATTGCTATTTTTGTTACTTATTACTATTTTTAGTTATTTTATTGTTAATGATATTTATAAGATATTATTAGTTGATGTTATGATTATTTAATATTTGATTGAGTATTTAGACTTATGAATTGAGTAATTTATATTTTCATACAAACATGTAAACTTAAGTATATTTTCAATTTATTGGGGCCTTTTTTTATTTCTACCAGATCTATAAACGATAGGAACGGCCCTGCCTCCAAACTCAGTCCTCATAGCTCTTGTTGGTGACGTTGTTGGCACTTTGTTTGAGAGAGCACCACAGCGGGGCTTGATTTTTTGTTTCTTGTTTTTTTTTTCTTTTCTTTGTCTTGTTATTTTGATTTTCCTTTGCACAAAAAAAAAACATTAAAATTAGACTGAAAACAGATTGCGGTGGATACATACGAATACAGGAGAGCTGTTTACCATCATGATTGTATATAAAGATGGAATTGCGTTTGTGACAGAGATGAAACCTAAGTTGGTAGTGAATCTTCATGGAAGTGATAAGAGTGCAACTACGTAGTCACCTTCAATGTACTAAATATAGAGGTGGGTAAGCATTACACTTGGAGGTTTTAGTATTAGCTGTGTGCACAAGGAATCTATCATCTTCAATTTACACGAAGCTGAAAATGGCAAAAATTAACAACTGTTATTTGTGAAATGGAGAAGCATAGGTGGGTGAGGTAATTAGAAACACCTAGTGGAGTTTATCAGAAATGAGAAAGACATCATCTTATGTATAGAGAATATGATCAATACTATTTAATTCTTTCCACGTAAGTGATTATGACTTGGAAGGAATTGCCCTAAAAGAGTTACAAACAGTGATTAGGAGCATCTCCTTTCTCTTTCACACTGTAAGGCTCAGGAATTTTGGAGTGGCTTTGGCAATTTTCCTTTCCTCCTAAGCCAACTCCTTCTTGTTAGTGGATCCAAAGTATATGGTCAGATTTTTATCTTTGCTTTTAAGTTTTCTTCATTTTGTGGTCCTTTTAGACATGCAATAGAATTTGGGATGGATATTTTTGTTAGCCTGTTATGCACTTAGAAAGTCAGTGAACCCAAGAATCCATATATATGATTATACGTCTTGCTCTTAATGTTATTGAAAATATTTTAAAATTACACAAGACATTGACCAGATAAAGATTTAAAATTTTCAGTAATAAATCATTATAAAATCGGCCAAAATATTGCAAGTGTAGTTTTCTTTCTAACACAATGTTAAAAAAAAATCAATGAGTATGTATAAAGGAGAAATCTTCTATGGTTACTAATTAATTAACGTTAAGTGTACTTAATGCAGTAAAATAAATACAATAAAAATCTCTATAAAGTTAATACTCAATAAATTAATAACTTTTATCTTATAAAATTTTTTATGATCTTAAGTTGAGTTAATAATTTTAATAAATTAATAATTCTTATGAAACATATAAAATAACTTTGTGGTCTCCTGTCGACCTCTCTCTCTTTTAGGTCTTGCCTCTCTTTCTCTCTCTACGACTGCAAGTGTTGGTCTTGCCGTTCATGTGCAAAGTGAGGTCTAGGTATTATTTTTACGTTAGTCTCTCTTAAATTTTCGTTTTAGCTTCATGAATTCAGGGTTGCAAAGGCTCTCTATTCGGGAGAAAGACGACAGCAAGTTCGTTGTTTCTCCAGAAGATGTTCAGACGGAAGACTTTGCCGGAGTTCTTAGGGACACATGAGGTAAATTTGTGACTGCTATTTCAAGTTTTTTCCTTGCCCTGTTTGACCTAGTTCTTGGCGAAATTATGTCTATAAGGGAAGCTCTTTCTTGGCTAAAAGACCACCAGCTTGTCAAGGTCATTGTGAAATCGGATTGTTTGGCAGCTGTCAAATCAATATTATCATTCAAGCGACATTTCCTTCACTTGTTCTTTGAATGGACGCGTAGGATTGCCAATAAGGCGACTCATGCTTTAACCAGGGTAGCCTTATTACATGCAAACTCACATCCCTGGACTGATCGCCTTTCTTGTTTAGTCTCCATTTTAAATTCAGATTGTTCGGCTTCTGCTTTTGTTAAGGGGGAAAGGCTATTATGTTCCGGGTGTAAGGGATAAGCCTGTTAACTTGGGTTAGTTTTCTTTGCCTTCCCTGCTTTTGTCTGTTTTTTGCGCTAATGTTGATTTATTCAAAAACAAAAAAATTGTGGTTTCATTCGTATCATAAATTAATAATTTGATAAATTTTAAATTTTATTTATAATTGATTATGATATTGTTTAAGTTATGATTTTATTGTAAATGGTAAATGGTAAATTTGTGTTTTAAAACGAAGAAAAAGGTGCGACTTAACATCAATTGTTGCACAGTAATAAGGCAAAAAAATACCCCATAGTGGTTGCAAAGACATTAATTCTCTTCCCTTTGACGAGACGTATGCAACTCTGTCTATTATTAATTTGCATCTCCTCATCTTGTCAGCTGAGAGAGAGAGAAAAAAGAAGCTTTTGGCCAAAATGGAAATGAAAAATGGAGATAGAGAAGAGCAGAGTGACTTTTAACACCTTACTGACTGTGACTTTGCTCTGTTGGAGGCTGCCTCTTATATTATTTCAACTCTCTTTCTCGGCTCCCACTTCATTTGTCAATTGTCAGCCTCCTTTTAACTCTCTCTCTCTCTCTCCCTCCTGCTTTCTGCTTACATCTTCTCAACCGAAGGAAAGCATTCTTCTAACGAAAATTCTGTTTCCTGATTAGGCCACCTGTTCTAGTTGCTGACACTAGACCTAGGATTTAACAAAAGACTTTGCTGCTTTAGGAAAGGTTTCTGCGTCCCTCATTGCTGTTGGGTTTTGCTTGAAATGGGGAGGCACTCTTGCTGCTACAAGCAGAAGTTAAGGAAGGGACTGTGGTCACCAGAAGAAGATGAGAAGCTTTTGAGGCATATTACCAAGTATGGCCATGGTTGTTGGAGCTCTGTCCCCAAACAAGCTGGTATGATTGAACCTTATGTTCGTTCCTCAATTTTGTTCAGTAGCAGATTATGTTTCCTGATAATGGTCGGCTAAGTTTTGCAGGTTTGCAGAGGTGTGGAAAGAGCTGTCGATTGAGGTGGATTAACTACCTCAGGCCTGATTTGAAGAGAGGATCATTCTCACAACAGGAAGAGAACCTCATCATTGAGCTTCATTCTGTTTTGGGAAACAGGTACTGTTCTCTTGATTAATTAGGCAGGCGTTTGCTTGGGAATTCTCATTCTTTATTATTAAAAAACAATGCTTTCTTTTATACGATTACGCAGGTGGTCTCAAATTGCAGCACAATTGCCTGGTAGGACAGACAATGAGATAAAGAATTTGTGGAACTCTTGCTTGAAGAAAAAACTTAGGCAGAAAGGCATTGACCCTGTTACTCACAAACCTCTCTCAGAGGTTGAAAATGGAGAAGTCAAGAACCAACCTACCAAGACCAGTCAGGACAAAATCTTTGGTGCTTCAAGTGAGCTCAATCTCCTCAGAGTCGATTGCTCTATGCAAGGTGCAAATTTACAAGAGAGCAGACCATCTTCAATTTCTCCACAGGGCTATGGAGTGCATGAGGAAGGTTCTCCTAACTCCAAGACCATAAGCACTTGTGATAGTAATACCATTAACCGGAGTAGCAACAAGAGTTTGATGACACCTACCAGCAACAAAGAGTTTTTCTTGGACAGGTTTGGAAACTCCATCCATGAAACTACTACAACCAATTGTCAACCTTCGGAATTGGTCGGACATTTCCCTTTTCAGCAAGTGTCCAGTGCTAAGCTCACAACAAACACAATCCCCTCTCTCTGGTTCCCACAAACAAGCAAAAGCTTTGACATGAATTCTGAATTCTCTTCCAGTGTAATATCCACCATTCTTCCGTCAACAAGAAGTTCATTTCTTTCTACTTCTACGGGCTACAAACCGTCGGTTACTCTTTCTTCTGATAACCCTTCCGTACCATCACTAGTAATCAGCAGTTCTCGGTTCTGGGAAGCTCCAGCCAATAATGTTAATGGCAGTAGTGGAAGTACTAATAGTGGTGAGCTGCAAAGCATCAACACTTTCTTCGAAAATACCATTTTTTCTTGGGGATTGGGGGACTGCAACTCCACAGATAAAGAGGTCCAAAACCATCTAATGGAAAGTCAACAGGAGGACATCAAATGGCCAGAATACCTTCAAAATCCATTGTTAATGACCGCTGCTTTACAGAATCATAATCCTCAATCTTTATTCAATGAGATAAAATCAGAAGCACATTTCCTGACTGGAAATTCAGCTGCTATGTGGCCTCATAATCTGCAGCAACAAGAACCCTTGCAAAATTCTGGTATTGCTGCTAAGGATATCCAGAGACTCACAGCAGCCTATGGACATATTTAGCTTTCATTTGGCTAGAGAAGGCCATCCGATTACGAAAAGAAAATGAAGAAGCTTGAACAAATGCTCTTTTCTTCAATTACAGGTGTGTGCAACAGATTTTTCTATTGTATATAGGTCTGATACGAAACTCATGTCTCCAATTCTCTCTAGTTCTGAAATATAATTGCGCGGAGAATATCTTTTCTTGTTCGCTTTCGAGTTGTGGGCTTAGGGCAAATTTCCAGAATAAGGCGTGTTTCAATCCTTGTCTTCTTTTACCTCATGGATATGCATCATTGTCACACTTTTGCAGCTGTCATTGACAATTCCACGGAAAAGAAACTTATTTTGTTCATAATACATGAGATTTAATGTGGGTTTTTCTTGTTTCACTAGTAATGAAGTAAAAGGAGGTATCTTTCACATCTTGCCTAGAGCTCCAACACCTTATCCAAATATCTCAATTACTGCAAACAAAAGTACAGGGAAATTAAAAGATAGCTGTTGTTGTCAACCTTTTATCCCATCAAGCTGAACGATTTAACCCTTGTTGTCATCAATTCAAGAGATAATTAATAATTATTTTCAGAACAGCTTTATCACTTTAATTTTCAAAACGTTACTACTTAACTGGCTGTCTTTTCACTTAAAACATATAAAAAATAACATCAGCAATAAGTTTTGCTTTTCTTCAGTTGCAAGACTCAAGGAGCTATCAACTCCTCTTTCCGATGCCCAACCCCCTAATAAAGCTCACCTCTTTATGGTAGCTGACGCGCCACACACAAATACCACACATGTGTGCACGCAAGTGTGTAAATGTATACGGGCAAGACGTGAGATAGTTCTTATTGAACTGAGAGTTGCTCCGTACACAGAGATTATGACCCCCAATCTATTAAGGGCCATACGGTTTTGCCAACTTCTTTGCAGCTTCTTTGAGACACAACATTATCGTAAAAAACACGTTATAAAGCAAGAAACTTCCTGTTCAAGGGAGAAAAAGAGAACAGTCCGTTTAATGGTGAAAATACAAAAGTTGCAGATATGGCCAATCAAGTCATTGCCATTCACTTGTCAGCATATGATAAAGTCCTGCAGTTCTGCAAATATTCCCCCCTAGAATTGTATCGTGACTGGACATTTATTTACCCCCTTTAGTCCATGAGTTAACTCAAGAGTTTGGGTTAAAATGATGATTTGGTAAGAAATTTTCCTACAAGTCACCAAAGATGGCATAGCTACATATAGAATAGCAGAAAAAGGAAGACAAGCCTCCGTCCACTATTCCAGAGCCAAAAAGAAGAATGCAACTATTGTTTTCCTTTTTCTTTTTCGGTCATAAAACTTCTTTACTAATAAAGGTGCTTCTTCAGCACATACTTTCCAGTTGTCTGCCTTTATGTGTATCCCTTATTTGACTCAGGAATATTAAGAAATTGGCATTTTTTGGTCGTGAATGTATCTAATCTGAGGAGCCAGATTCTGAGAACTAACTGAAATTTTTATTCAACAAACAGTATTCTCAATGGCCAATTCTTGGTTTCGTGTTAAAGTTCACAGGAATTTTCCTTGCTTGAATCAGAAACTGAAATATAGAGCTAGAGCAGAATGGTAAGTGGATATAATAATTTTGCTCAAAGGACATCTTTTGAACGGACATATACATACGTACAGTGGTGATCAGTTGTCAGGCGATAATTATTTATCCCAACTTCGAAGAATTGTTTCCCCAGTTCTCGATATTCGCATGAGATTAAGTCGACACTGACAACAATTTTCTGTTTGTCTTAACCAATGAAATTCATTCAACATCTCAAAGTCAATCACTCACAATTAACTAGCTGTCTTGCGTGTGAACGTGAAGAAAGAGAACCATTTTACTAAAGTTAAGGCCGAACAAGGGGCCTCTAATGAGTAATGAGGCGGGTTTAATAAAAACAATACATGAATTCATTATTATCCTATTTGTCAGCTAAGTACATAGTTAAAGGACCAATTTGTGTTTAAAATAATTTCAATACACAAACAAAACTCAAATTATCTAGGATACATATGAAGGAAGAGCCCGAGACTCTTATTGAGTATTATTGTTGTCTAAAAAAAGAGTTATTGATTTCCTCGATAACCAACAAATAAAATGTCAACGTTAGTAGAAAAATATAAGATTTTTCACACTTTTTTAATCAGAATGAATCTATTCACTTTTTTTTCTTTATTTTACAAGAGGAAACCAAAACAAAAGGAAAATTGTTATGTAATTACAGAAGTGAGTGAGGTGAATTGTTTTATTGAGAAATAGTGTGTAACAAAATACAAAAGAAAGAAAAAAAAGAAAGAAATAAGCATACAATTTTTTAAACATGGTTTGGTTAATTTTAATGGGCTTACATTTTCAAAAGTGAAAATGACTAATTTTATTTTTCAATTAAATCTCTCCCTTGGAGATTGCAAATTTTTCTTTCTCATATTATTAGGTTTATAATAAATATGTCAATATGTAAAGTCCATCTAGTTAATTCGACACAACCTACTCTTTTGTCAAATGCAATCTAGTTCGAACATAACTTTAATAGGTCATATAATATTTTCAAAGTTTGAAGATGCATTTTTAGATAAAATAGTCAATCATAAACATGGGTTAGAACACTATCATATCATAAGTTGTGTAAGTCACTATCTTTGTTTGTACATGGACACAAACTTTGACACACCCATGTAGTCTCTGGCTTTGTTTAGACATGGATATGGGCATTGATATGCTTGTATCCTATGGCCATATACTTCTCCAAAAAAGTCTGGACCATATCAATAAGCCTTAACCTAACTCATGTTTTGGCCTCTATATGCCAAAAAAGAGCACACCTTGACAAGCGATTGTGCATCAACTCATATTCATTTAAAGATTTTCAAGAAACATCTTCGTTCTTTTAGAAACTCTCCAAGATTGAACACTCATGAATACGAGCTATACATAACAATCCCCACTTGATAAATATGCTTTAGTCAATCAACACACTTCAAGAAATGCTTTCAAGGTTGTATGTCTGTATATACGAGTCATAGATATTAATTTCTACCTCGACGAATAAACTTTATATATGTTAGGTTATAGCTATATCTAATATCTCAACAAATTAATCAAGTTGAACTTCTTCATGGCAATCGATTTGTTAACATGTCAGGTGCATTCTTTAAAGTGTGTGATCCTTTTTTAGTATGATTTAATCAAATGCAATCAATTCTCTAATCTTGTGAAACCTTACATTTTCCACCATATCACCTATTTGTTTATCTTTCTTGTGCCTATATATAGTCCCCTAAAATATAGTTAGATCTCAATAATTGATAATTAGAGCATACAAGATTATGTCTTTCCAATTATTTCTTCTTAGTAGTTTGATGACATTTCTCACTCTATAATTGATTATATTATGCCAACAACAGCATCCTGACATTATTTTTTTATTTTCTGAACCAAAACTTTTGGTCTTTTTTAACATTCGTTCTAGGTTGTTCTAGTTTTATCTATAACACCTTTGAATTAGTACTACTTTTTACTGACTTGAACGTGTTCTCCCCATATGCTTGTCTTAACCTATGATGTTCCTGAAACACTGAACCTTTAAACTTTATCTTGGATTTTTACTAAACATTCAAAACTTGTAAATGTCTAACTTTTAGTATTTAACACCCTTTAACTAGCTCCCTTTATAAAGTTATATCATCCCTCACTGTGATAATCTATTTGTATGAGTCATAATACATTACTATCTTCCTTTGATCATAATGATGCAACTTCTCCACTAACAAATATGCTCTTTTATACATGGATATTTCTTGCTAGTTTGACTTTTTTTTTTTATCATATTTATCACACCTTTTATCACTTTAAAGTTATCTTTTACCAATGTTATAGTCAAAACTATTCACATGTAATATGTCGAACATCACCATCCCAATAATACCATCAAATATCTTGATCTTAACTTGTCCTTTTCGGATGATTTTATAAGCTTTATCATCCCCTAATTATAAAATGTCAAAGTTTCCTAACTTATATAAATAAAAACTAATCCTTTTCTAGTGTATATGATGTGAGCATATATAAAATCTATAAATCCTGAAGTTGATCGGTTAAAAAATAAAGCATGTATCCATCGCTATAATTTGAGTCTCCTTAATGCACTAGATTTGTAGAGCTTACTGAATCATCAACTTTTTGCATCATTATACTCATTCTTATTTGGAGAATCCCTCCTAATTTGCCCATCTTGCTTGCACTTATAGCATCAGACTATCGTTTCACCTTTGGGTTTAGATTTATAACTCCTTTTAGATGACTTATCCTTACATTGCTTCCTCCTGTGATCCTAGTTTCCCCTCACAAACAACCTTTCACTGTGCTATATAGTCTTTGGTTATAAGCCAATAACATAATAGTTATGTCTTGTTCACCAACTGTCTGCTTACCTAATATGAGCATGATAACTATATGCTTATAAGCAAGTTGTAAAGAACAAAAAAGAATTATTGCTTTACCCTCGTCCATAATAGTCACCTTAAGCCTTATTAAATCACTAACTATTTGGTTAAATGCATTGATAAATTGTTTTTTATCCATTCCCTCATATATATTTAGAATGTTTAGTCTCTATATATAACTTGTTTATGAGAGATTTTGATATGTATCGTCTTTATAGCTTCTTTCATATCTCTACAAGGAATTTAATATCCATAATTTAGTACATGACCTATTCTGATATACATAGTAGTATGGTTCCAACTATTCACATATGCAATTCTTCCTAGTCAAGTGCATCCATATGTTCTGACTTATTTTTTTTAACAGTCACTTCAATATGCCTTACTACATTAACAAATCTAGAAATGTCAATGAGTTGGGCCTGGGCTACTCCTAGCCCAGTCCAACCTGATCCCGGGTTATTGTGGCTCAACTCGACCACAAATTGACTGGTCCGTGGCCTGATGGGCCACGAGCGGATCGTGCCAACCCGACTCACTATATATTGTTTTTAAAAAAATCGGTCAAAAATGACATCGTTTTTGACAAAACGGTTTGGTCACAAACCAAGTTGTAACTCAGTGATCAGTCAGTGACCATGGTCAACTTGTGGCCAGGTCAACTCGGTCAAAATCGAGCTAGACTCTTTTTGCTATCCCTAAACAAATCCTTCACTGTTTACTTTCATAATTTGAAATTCTCAATTTCATTGAACTTTTTCACTTCAAACCTTACAACTAAAATCATTGTCACTTTGACTATGCTTTGATATTAATTATTGAAAATAATATACAATAAGAATACAAAAGAAAGAAATAAATAAAGAAGGATATAAGAAGATTTTTAATGAGGTTTGGTCAATTTGGTATGTCTACATCCTTGGAAGCCAAAAGCAATTAATTTCATTATTTAATTGAATATGACCTTTGAAATTTATAGATATTCTCCTTGTATAACAAGGTTTAAAACAAATATATTGATGTATAAACTCCACCTGGTACAATTCAACATATTATCCTTATTAGACTCAACTAAATTAAAATATGACACTAATAAGATCTATAATCCTTTCAAAGTTTGAAATCTATTAAAAAACATTTCGAATAAGATAGCCCATTGTGAACATAATTTAGTACATGGTCATATCCTAGGTCGTGCATTAATTCTAACACACGAGTCCATAATCATATAACTTATTATCTTCGTTCTTATATGGATGCGTGCTTTGATACACTTGTATTCTATCCTATGTATACTTCTTTAAAAATCCTCTATCACATCAATGTGTCCATGTTATATACCATGTCTTCATATTTGTATCCCAAATAAGAACATACCTAATATATGACATGCATTAGGTAATGTTCACTCAAAGACTTTCAAGAAATGTCCACATTCTTTTAAAAATACCTAAGTTGTTCTAAAACAATTAAAATTGCATGCTTGTATATCTGAGCCATACACAACATTTTCTAATCATAATCGTTTGAAATTTTATATAATTTAGAGTATGTAGGAATTGTTTATAAAATAATTTATGATTAATGTTTAGTAATTGATATAGTTAAGATGTGATAACTATAATGTAGAGATTTGTTAGTCTAATATATTGTTAAAACTAAACATTATTCAATGAGTAAGGGTAATTTTGATCAAAATATTAGTTGATATAATTAAAATTTTTAATATCTTCATTTTATAAAAAGATATAAGGAGCTAATATTAAAACCAAATAAGAGAAATTAGTGTAAAAAGCATGTAAGATTTTTTATTGTCACTATTGAATAATGTTCAACATTTTGATCATAACTTTTATAATAATATCATATTGAAATAATTCAAAAGGTTATGGAAATTTAGTAAAAAATCCTACAACTCTTATGAAATCAATAGGAGTTGATATTGACTACCAAATCTTAATTGAAACTGCACATTGGATAGTCAAACCTTTAATCAAGCCCTAATTGAATGAAGATGCACGTTGTTATATAAAAATGTTCAACTAGTGAACTCATTAGTATGTGGTTTGTAGAAGAAAAATATATCAAATTTTAGATAATTTTATGCAAAATTAAAAGGAGAGATATGTTTTAAAGAGAAAAGGCAACAAAATACTTGAAAGAAACCTTTAAAAGGTGGTTTCAATAAGATTCAACATCTATAGTTTTAACATTAAGAAATGAGTTTAAGTTACCTTTCATATAGCTAATAGATATTGTACGTCAATTAGACTTAGGGATGATAATATTAACTTTAACCAACCTAACCCAAAGTAAACATACTTGACCTAATTTAATTAAGCTTTGCGTCATGTTTAAACTTTCTTTTTTTCAAATTTTAGGTTTCGAACTTGAGCTTTAAGGATTAGCTTAGCCTGAAGCATGATAGTTATTATTTCTTTATTATTCCCTTTTTAGGTTTTCACTACCTCTCGTTAATCTTGTTATCATTAGTCATTTGCCATCTCACCTGTTTGGTTTATTATTGTTGAATATCTTATTCTCATCTTTCTTATTGTCACTTTCTTTCTTAGTCCGTGAAGAGAGAGATTAATCTTCCACTACTGAAAAAAAGTGCTTTACGCTGACAACAATTGCAACAATCTAAAAATGTGTTGCTAAAATTAATATAAAGCAACAATTTTTAAAGTATTGATTTTAATAATATTAAAAGGCAATGATACTATTAATTTGTTGCTACATATCGAAAAAAGCCAACACAATTTTAAAAAGGTTGCAATAAAGTCTTATATATGCAAAATCGAAATTGTTTCTATAGTTCTAGTCATCTATTTACTAAAGGGTATTTATTAATGTTACATATTTATTTTATAGTTACTTACTAATGTATATTTAATATATAAAATTTCTATTTACTAATTAATATTTAGAATATGTATAAGAAAATTAAAATACCTATCCATTTTTATTTAGTAAAATTAAATTAAAGGATACAATTGCTCTAAAATACACAAAAAGTAATGCAATATATACAACTTTAAATTGTCCATTTATTTATTTAATGAAAAATTAAAAAAAATGATTGATTAATAATAATAAAATGGCAAAACAAAGTGTTTGGAGAGGAATTATCTCCTACATCAAATAAGAACCAAAAGAAGCACGATGATATTAAAACATATTAGAAATAACAGTTACCCAAAGAAAATAAGGAACGATAACGTTCCAAGGGAGTTAAAAAAACATAAATATGACAATGTTTTAGTTAAAGGGAGTGAAAAGCATCCCTAATAGACGTGTCTTCCTCATTTATACAACTAGGGTTGGGTGTTGAGAGAGGTTTCAAGATGATCGTCCACTCCACACAGTAATGTTTAATTAACAATTTCAATCTTTCTTTAGTGACAGTTGACTTCTGCTAGGGTTTTAGGTGCATCACAAGATTGATTTATGTATTGGACATAGACAAGCAATGGTAAGTTTGATTTTGCTCTTAATTGAGTTTTCACTTCTCTTTATCTAAAGTCAAAATAGTAAGGAGTTTGCATCTATCAGGTGAAATGGATTGGGGTTTTCTTCACGAGTCTAGAGATAGTGGCTTCCATCAATATTGGTTCTTTAGGACAGACCTCCTTCGTCTTTATATCTTTCTCTCAATCATACAAGTTCTGTAAATTTTCATTATCTGTAGTGAACTTTAAGTTTTTGGGATTTTTTTATATTGAATTCTCTGTCTTGTAAGCATTGGTAATGTTTCTTTTGAGTTTCTATTGTTTATTATCTCTTTGTTTCAACAGTAATGTTGGATTCAAGTTTCCATTCTATTGAATGATGGTCTATTGGAGTAGTTCAATTATGCTTTCATGCTTATTACTAGGATGATAATGATTCATTTGTCCATGTTGTTAGATATTACTGGTTAAGGACGCCTTGATGATATTTTAGGGTTCTTTCTCTATTATGTTTCTTTGTTTCTAACTTTGCAGCTTAATTTACCCTTATCATTGCTTATTTGTCACATTCTGGTTGTTATGATTGCTTTGCGATGATCTTTTATGGCATTCTTTGAAAGTTTTTGATCATTTCTTGTGAAGTTGATTTTGATCGCTTTCTTAATTTTAATTGGAGCATTCTGAGATGAATTTAATGGATAAATGAAAATAACTTTTATGATTGTTAGTTTCATCAGTTGTTTGTTTCTTTATCTGAATTAGTTTTCAACAATTTATGGATGTGATACCGATATGCTGACAAAAGATTGATGGACTCGATAAATTATTTTCACTTCCATATTTTCGTTCCAACGTTGGTTTCTCAAAACGACTTTAGATATTTGAACGAACGAGTTTAGAAACTTAGCATCGTATTATTGTAAGATACTTATGATTATAATTATTGCCTTTGGAATTAACTACAAAATTATAAAGCATATGTTTGCTTAAAATAATAAAAATATTAGTAAATGTTAATGTGATCATTTAGATCAAATAGAGTTATAATTGAGCCTTCAATTTATACTTATTATTAAGACCGATAAGACACATGCTTTAATTTTTAGTGTTTATCGTTACTTATCGTGTTTAATGAAGTGTTCATCTTTACTATTATAAGCGCTTTGTGTTATGCTATTGCACACACATAATGTATTTGTATAATAGAAAATTGATTATATATATATTTTAAAGTTCTCACAAAATTTTCAATCATTCTACCTTTATGTGGATATCTTACACCATAAAACGTTCATATTATTGTTTTCACTATGAATGATTGGTTTTATTTTAATTTTTGTATTGTTTTTTTCCTTTGTAGTTCCACTTATTTTCTTTTAATTAGGTGCTATATGGCCTTTAAGTAGTTTAGATAGTTGATTTGAGTCGGGGCATAATGTGACCTACATTCGATTATTCATGCGAGATCGATAATAACATTGAACAAATTGTAGTAAAAGTAGCATCTTAGACAAACATGAAGTTACCGAACCACGAACTAATTTGATGTAATTCTTTTTACTAGGTGTTGAAGCCAAGGCAAGGTAGCCTATTAAGGTGAAACTGATTTCTGAACTAGTTGTGAGTTCATACCATTTCCTAAACTAGTTGTGAGTTGATCCTATTGATTTCCATTTTCCTTGGTTACTTGATACTTTTTCTTCATTGCTTTGATTCCACCTACTTCATTTCTTTAGTACCAATTGCTTCCTTTATTCTTATTGTTAATTGTTCTTTTCTTCCTTTATTTTATGCACGAGGATGAATTGAGATATGAATTGCAAGTAGTTTGTTGATTAATTAGTTATATCCTGCGCAATTAGTGAGAAATTAGATGAAGTAGATTGGACAAAGAATATTGGTATCTGTGAATCGCTTAGTCGATGTGAAGTAAACATTTCCCATCCATTTAACAAGAATAGGATTGATGACATGTTATTGTTATATGTATTTCAACTATTTCTTATATTTTAATAGTTTTCATACAAGTATGAAATTCATACTTTGCCTTCTGATGATGCAATTTTTTTCGTCCCCATCATAACTAAGTATCAACTCACAGATTGCAGTTATTTGCCATAAAGCTAGAATGCATACAATACACAAGAACAAGTACATTGTACTTCCAAAGGAATGTGAGAAAGATTGGATAGCCAATGTGAAGAAGACTGACCCTAACTTCAAATTCTACAAATGATGAACAAGCTCTTCTTACCTTTTATTATGTTTATTTTTGTTGTGTTTCTCCTTCTAATTAGGAACATATATTCTTCTAATATGAATATTATGTCAATATCCATTAGTTTTAGTGGTGCTATAATAGATTGTTATTATTGTTGTCGTATCTTGTTGGTTTTTTTTTGGTTGAAAACAAGAAAAGAAGGAAAAAAACCCAAAGAAAAGAAGAAAACAAAGAGGTGGCATAGCACTAGTGGAGGTAATACCATTGCATTGTTGTGAGTTGTAGTATGCCAATTAGGTTCAGAATCAAACAATAAGTGGTGGCACGATCATATTTCGAATAAGTTCAAACCGTGCGTAAAAGGTAGGTATGGGATAGTCATGATTTATTCTAACCATTATCGCCTTTAAATTAGACTTTCTAGGATGTATAGTCGATTGATTCTATGTTCTTAATTGTTATTATACATAGTTTATAACTATTTTTATGATCTAGATCATTTAAATTGTGATAGTATTTGTGTATGGTAGATTTTTAAGATTTTATTGAATTGTTGATTTGAGTAATTTAACCACGTTTTTAATGTGTACTTATTTTGATTGTTAACATATATTGTTATGCATGTTAGGCATGTTTTAGAGTGAAAATGAGACATCATTAATGACTCGGATGTTATGTATAGGTGCATCTTATTATAAAGGATGTCTATGTAAATGATGTAGTATATGATTCATTTTATACATAGTTGATGTAATTTGGAACCACTAAGGGGTGTATGTGTAATGTGAAAGTGATATGATGACCAATCGGAATTGATATCTAATGCTAAATTAGGACATTAATCAACATGTTATCCTCACAAATATTTAAAACTAAATTAAGGTATTTTCATTAAAACGTAAGGAAGCGGTCTTTTATCTCATTTTTGTCTCTTCTATGAGGAGTTAACCCTAATTTTATAAACTCAAACCTCCATCATTCTTTTACCATGGCTGACGATAGAGGTTTGATGGATATGGCTACTGTCGTATCAGAGGATGAGGTGCTTCCTGTCTCGACTAAGGAAGGGGATATCGAGGGTATCGTATACAACGTCAATGACCTCAAAGTTGAATCCTTTGATAACCCTCCTTTCTGTTTGGTTGGATGTTTTCTCACTGAACGTACAATCAACTACAATGCAATGGTCCACACGTTGGCTTCTTTATGGAGACCAATCAAAGGGTGTTCAACCTAGAAAATTATCGGGTGATCTTTTCTTTTCCAGTTTTTTCATGAGGTGGATGTTCATCGTGTTTTAGATATGTCACCATGGCTTTTTGACAATCAACTGCTCATCCTGGATATGCTTGCGGCTACACAAAATCCTTTGGAGGTCCCTTTATTCTTTGTTCCAGTTTGGGTCCAAATCCAAGGTCTTCATTCAGGATTCCAGTCGGAGAGGGTTGCATTTGATGTTAGAAAGGCAATGGGGAAGTATATGCATGTCGATCCCAATAATTTTAGTGATTTATGGAATTTTTATTTAAGGGTGCGAGTGCAACTTGATGTGCGTAAACAGATTAAGGAAACGATGAGGCTGAAAAAAGAAGGTGGCGAATGGTGTACTATGACGTTTATTTAGGAGAGATTACCAATGTTTTGCCTGATTTGTGATTTTATAGAACATATAGAAAGATTTTGCCCTCGTCTTATTGTTTTCCCCCCAAGTAAGGCAGTTTGGAAATACTCATCGAGTATTCGTGCCCCAACACGTCGATCACATCCAATGTTTGGATCCAAATGGTTACGTTCGACCAACTAGCTGGGGGAGATGGGGATTCAAACTCGAAGAATTTTGCAGAATCTTCAGTCAGTTTGGTTGCATCCAATCATGCCAAAAATCTTATTTTCCCGACTATTATGGTAAGTGGAGATTCGGTGCATATTGATCAAGGAGCTACTATTGAAACTATTAATGTGGTTGATTCAAAAAGAAAGAGAATGGGCTTGGATCATTCGAAGAAGGCTTAGGATTTTGCCAATTCGGAAAGCATGTCCATTGATCCAAAGACATCAATGGTGACGTTTAGCTCCCAGACACATTGATATCGATGAGGTGCTTGAGCTGGAATTGTCGTAGACTGGGAAATCCACATTCAATTCAAAATCTTCAGTTTATTGTCCAACAAAAAAGACCAATGTTTATTTTTTAATTGAAACTTTGTCATTGTCTACTAAAATTTCAGAAATAAAGACTCTTTTGGGGTACGATGATTTTATAGCTGTAGATTGTATTGGCCATAGTGGTGGCCTTGCTGTAATTTGGCATGCTATTTCTTTTGTTTCTGTATTGAATTTATTTATGCTGTGTATTGATGTGGAAGTATTGGTTGAAGATGTTGGCAATTGGAAAATCACAGGTTTTTATAGGCACCCTGATTGGAATCGACATAGAGAGTCTTGGACTCTTCTCCGTAATTTAGCAGATTGTAGTAGCTTGCCTTGGGTTTGTATGGGTAATTTTAATGATATATTAGCACCATATGAGAAATGAGGTGATAGAAGACAACCTAAACATCTTATGGAGGGTTTTCGGAATGTTATTCACGATCTTTGGACTTCTTGATTTTCCGTGGGTGGTTATTAGTTTACTTGGGATCATAGGCGTACTTCGATAATTGGATAGAAGAAAATTAGATCGAGTATTGGTTTCTGATGCATGGAGTTCTTTATTTCCTTATGCGCAAGTTGTCTCTTTGGATACCTCGACTTCGGACCATCTTCCAATTCTGCTTGAGTTACGTACCTTTGTCCCATGTACTCGAGCCAATCATTTTTGTTATAAAAATAGTTGGTCGAAGGAGCCAAATTGTCGAGTGGTAGTACAGGATAGTTGGGACTCTTCGGTTGGGGATGAGATTCAGGATCGATTATCTCTCTATGGAAATCTTTATATAGGTGGGGTATGGATTTGAGGGACTTTAAGAAGCATGAGGTGGAAGATAGTCTTCGACTCATTAAACAACTATGTGGTTCACGTGGACTGCAAGATAAGGAACATTTTCATGCAGCAAATCGAACGTTCTTCCAGATTTTGGATGAATGTGAAATTCAGTGGAAACAATGATTGAAGGTTTTTTGGCTTAAGGATGGTGATTCCAATACTCAGTTTTTCCATACCATGGCAACACATCGCTAAAATAAAAATTCTTTCTGTTGTCTCAAGGATGCTTCGAGCCTCTAGATTGATAATAAGATGGATTTGGAATCATTAATCTCTTCTTACTTTACTGAGATGTTTACTGCTAGTCCTGGAGACTTTGAAAATATGGTTAACTTAATACCTGCATGTATTACTACTCAAATGAATGACGTATTGAATGCTCCATATACCTCGGATGAGGCAAAGATAGTGGTCTTTAGTATGCATGCCGATAAATCCCCTAACTGTGATGGTGTCAATCTGAGTTTTTACCCGACCCATTGGAATACAGTAGGTCCAGCAATTATGAAGGCATGTATTGATACTTTGAATAGGGGGATGATATCACCAAGGTTGAGCGAAACAATACTTGTTCTTATTCCTAAAAATCAAAGCCAAAACTATAGGGATCTCCTCCGATAATGCTTTGCAACGCTTTTGTATAAGATTGTTAGTAAGGTTATTGCTAATAGTTTGAAGCTTATCGTGCCTAACATTGTTTCACCATCCCAGAGTGCATTTCTTTCAGGTAGACAAATTCAAGATAATAGTATTATTGTGTTTGAGCTATTGCATTGTTTCCAGAATAAAAGGCGAGATAATGAGGGGTATGTTGCATTAAAAATGAATATTAGCAAAGTGTATGACCGCATGGAGTGGAGTTATATTTCTGCGGTTCTTGCTCAATTTGGCTTTTCATAGGTTTGGATTAAGCTAGTAATGGAATGTTTAACTACAGTTCAGTACTCGGGTCTGTATAATGGGAAATTGCTGGGTCCTATCCAACCTTCACTTGGGATAAGACAAAGGGATCTTCTTTCCCCGTATATTTTCATCGTATGTGCTGAAGGTTTGTCAAGACTTCTTTCATATGCGATTTCGAGGAATGTGTTGCATGGATGCTTGAAATGTCGGGGTGCTCCTCGATATGTTGAGGTGCTTCTAGTATCTCATATTGATTTTTTGTGGATGATAGTTTGTTGGTTTTTAAGGCTATCGGAGAAGAAGCGGCAGTGATCAAGAATTTGGTGGACTTGTACGCGGTGGCTTCAGGCCAATTGATTAACTTCTCTAAGTCGTCTGTTTGTTTTTCTAAGAATGTCTCTTCTCATAACCGACAACGTGTATGTTCTCTTCTTGGTGTGTCTGAAAGTGATGACTTGGGAACCTATTTAGGTCTACTGACGCGAGTTGGTATAAACAAGAGACAAATCTTCCAATTCCTTAAAGATCGTATGTGGCAAAAACTTCATTCTTGGAAAAAAAGATTTCTTTCTCGCGCTAGAAAATCAGTCCTATTGAAATTGGTGTTGCAATCTCTACCAAGCTATGAGATGAGCTCATTTTTAATTCCCAAAACACTTTGTACTGAGCTCCAACAGGTTATGGCATCATTCTAGTGGGGTAAGGGTAGGAATCATGATCGTGGAATCCATTGGGTCTCTTGGTGAAGAAGAATGGCCAGACCGCGAGCATGTGGGGGGCTAGGCTTCAGAAACCTCCATGAGTATAACTTGGCAATGATAGGAAGACAGGCATGAAATCTCTTCACTAAGCCAAATACATTAGCAGCTCGACTTCTAAAAGCTAAATATTTCCCTAAAATGTCTTTTTTGGAATCTTACTTAGGTAACAACCAGAGTTATCTTTGGCGGAGCCTATGGGAGTGTCAACAATTGATTCGGAATGGAGTAGTCATTAGAATTGGCACTGGACATTCTGTGTTGGTGTGGTTGGATCCATAGGTGCCTAGTTTGCCTAACAAAAGAATATCCTCTATTCGACCAGCTGTAACGAATGTTCTTTTAGTTTCAGACCCGATTTTGCAAGGTCATTGGAATACAACCAAGATTAATACAATCTTTTCAGTGGAGGAGAGTGAAGCAACTCGGGCTATTCCTTTATCAGCTCAGGTCTTTGAGGATTCGGGGTTTTGGACAAATGATTCTAAAGGAAAGTATAGTGTTAAGAGTGTCAACAAAATGTTAACTACTTTACCATCCGAAGCTTTTCAGCATAGGGCAACATGGCAGCGTTTATGGAGTCTCCAAGTATCGCCAAAAGTTCAGAATTTATTATGGAGAGCAATCGACGCCGCCCTTCGAAGTGCTTCTCCAATAACGGCATATTCTGTTAATAGCATTGCCTTTTGTCATTTATATGAGGAGACTATCTTTCATTGTCTTGTTGATTGTGAGGTAGCAAGAGATTGTTGGCTTATTGCGAGTTTTGAAATTTTGTGAAGCTCTCTGGAAATTTTTATCATGGATTGTGCAAATTTTGTAGATTAGTGATATTGATATGGTTTGTCTCAATATGATGGTGGTGTGATCTTTATAGGAGGCTTGCAATGACTTAGTTTGGCACCGAGACAAAGAACTCACCCTAAATTGTGCATAAAGCTCGTGGTTTTCTGAACGATTGACTATGACAAAAGTTCTGAGATCAGATCACAATCCGACTCAAGTTCCTCATTTGTGGATTAAACCAAGCCTAGGAATGTTGAAACTCAACGTATATGCCGCTCTTTTTGGTAATATTGTTGTGGGTTCCAGCATGATAATACGTGATGATATGGGTTCTTTTATTCAAGCTATGCAAAAGCGACTCCCAATACGTATGGATGCAAAAAAGGTAGAGCTTTTCGCGATAAGGGAAGCGCTTAGTTGGATTAAGGATGATGGTTGGTCTAATATCGTTGTAGAGTCAGATGCCTAAATTTGCGTTATGGCTATTACTGATCCCAACTATACTGATTTATCTTCTTTTGGAATTCTTGTTTCTGATTGTAAGTCTCTTTTGGTAGAGACAAATGTGATTCTGAACTTCATTAGACGATCTGCGAACGGTGTTGCTCACTCTCTAGCTCGAGTTTATCGTTCCATTGCAGATTCGGTGGTTTGGACAGTACCACCTAGTAGTATTTTAGATGTTCTACCCTTTAATAATCAATGAAATTAACCATATTTTACTTAAAAAAACTAAATTAAGGTTGAAACTAATTTGTTGTATAAGACAGATATCTAGAGCGAGATGAATGTATAAACTATATACCATTTTATTGTTCGGAACATATTTTAAATTCGAATGTGTATAATACTCATCGATATAATATTGTGTTTTTATAGAATTCCACTTTACAAAATTAAGAAGACGAAAACATAGGCCCAAAAATATTCTTGATCAAGAGCCTATAGAGTATGGGCTGCCTAGTAATTCAGACTTGCCTACTACTTGGGCTTGGTTGTTCTCCAATCTCTACCACCAGTTTATTTGGTTTGAGATTGAGGTTTTTCCAAATTGGCCCTATACCCACTTAATTCATCGTCAAAATTAGCGGAAAGCTTCTCCTAACTGCACAGGCTCTTTCAAATTATGTCCTAAAAGGTAAAAGCCGATGGATCATCCATCATGTCAACGCCACTTCAATGCATCCTCTCCTTCGGGCACTATATTTGTCAATACAACGCTTATGCTTCCGCCTTTTGGGTCCTGAAATACTTGTAACCGAGTACGAGAAGGATTAAACAGGCTAAGCTTAATGAGCTTTGAGCCTGGGCTGTCGAGAGGTAGAACCACAGTTGAGGCCTGATAAACAAAGAAAGCACACGTCTTGTCACTTTCAAGTAGCTATCGGATCCTCTCCTCGTCAAGTAATATTAAACTTTAGCAATATCCACCTTCTCCAGGATCTGTTTTCCACTTGATGACATGTGTTTTTCCTATCATCACCTGAAAATGGAATCGAATCCGAGTTTGGTGATATACTTAAGAATAATTTCACATCACTAATAACATTCTCTTTATCATATTTTTAATGATGCTTTACACTATGAAATATGCTATTATTCTTTGCATTTGATCATTCGTATGAATATTTTTTTAATTTGCATTATCGTAGTCAAAACATGAACTAATATTGTTATTTCTCTCAAGTATTTCCACTTTTAAAGCTTTTTATTTGGGTTGTTATTGTTAATGGCTAATGTTACTAGACTCAAGTTCTTCTATCCATACTTACAGTTTTTCGTTGTTGATAAGGTCATCGTAAAATATTTCAACACGGTACAAATATACACTAAAGAAACTAAGTTAGATTAAGAATTATATGTAAACATTTCACTATAGTATTCCACCACCTCTATCGGATGACCCAACATCTTCTACCATTTTTCTCAAAGTAACTCCTCCTAAAACCCACTCCATCTCTGTTAACATAGGTCTTCTCCTAAACCGACGTCTGTTACCCATCATCTTCCTCACGCTCGTTTCATCTCAACATTCTTCACCTTCTCCGAGACCACCTAATATTTACCTACCTTGTCTTTATTGCTTAAATCTATTAAAGTGACTTTCTCAAGCTAATAAGTATTTCACCTTTTACAATATTCCTATGAAATGTTGCTTGGACATGATTTCTTTCTACATGCAAGGGGATGCACTTAGTTTAATCGAGGTTTAACAACCACCAATTGTCCTCTTGGGATGCATTTGTCAGAGCATTAAAATTAAGATTCGAACCTTCTTCCTTTGAAAATCGTTAGGTTGATTTATTTAAATTGGGCTGGTGAATTAATTTACGCTGACTCGGGCCGGCTTCCCGATTTACTGACCCATTCACGAGTGGGAGACTCATAACATCGTAAAGACTTAAACCTAATTACCTCTCCATATATAAGGTATAACTTGGTCACAACAGTGCATATAATCATAAACTTAGTTTTCTCTGCATACCGCAATCTCATCTTTACCAAAAAGACTGATTTGAGCGTCGGAAGGACTTATCGGGAAACAACCCCCGACGTGTCTTCCTTGTTTTGCGGAACCTTGGCGGAACTCTCAAGAATCAACCACCTCCATGGATCCAAATCAACGTCATGATTTCGCAAAATCCGGCGAACCATTTGGCGTACCCACCGTGAAGCCGACATCGAGGCACCACGTCTAGAAACACGCAATCGGTCGGTAAGGCGTAACCTGATATAATGCTGCATCAGCGACTTTAGCGTTACAACGATTGGGTTTGCAGTTACCTGCTATCCTGCCGCCGACGCACCATGCTTCCTCAAGCGCGATCGTCGGACGAATGATCAAGCTGCAACCACAAACCTAGAAACAAGAGGAGCAGGCGTAGCCTTAGAGGATCATACGCCCGAATCTCCAACACCTCTCAAAGGCAGACCCTCCTGCGCCTAAACATACCTCATTCACCCGAAAACAGATTGAGGAAGCGGTTGATCTAGTGATTCGCGAGATTTTACGATCTCGGTGACCTGACAATAATAATATGCACGACGGAGACCCGATTATAACGACCGATCGTCACCCTAAAAGCCTTAGAAAATCGTGGACGATCGGATCAATGCAACCATGAAGCTTCGGCGGATCGCCCGTGACTTCGATCTGACTCTCCCTTTACTCCAATGATCTTGGATAGCCTCCGGCGACACCAAAATACCAACGCCGAAAAATATCTTGGAAAGACCGACCCCTGGACTACCTCGGCACTTCGATCCATGATGAATCTACATTGCGTTCGGACGCCATTCGATATAAGACTTTCTATCTGACCTTTCGAGAGGAGCTTCGGCGATGGTTTAATAACTTGCCCCAGTACATATCACATATTTTGAAGATTTCATATTATTATTTCTGAACGGTTACCTAAGTAAGCGGCCACGGAAGATGGCCTTGGAGGTAATTGAATTGACACAGGGGCGGAATGAAAGCTTGCGGGAATTTATCACTCGGTTCAACAATGAAGCGGTCGAGGTCCCCGACCTCACTTGCTCGTCCATGTTGGCGGTAACTTTTGAATATCTGAGGATGAGGAGTTCAAAAGTCGTTGGCCCTCGATCAGCCCCGATCCATTCAAGAAATAAGAAATAGGGCAGATAAGTACATTCAGCTCGAAGAAGTACTGAACAACACGAAGCGTAGGTCGGGTGATCGACCGCCAAATGATAGAGCGAATGGTTCGCACAAGCGGCAAAAAGACCAATCAAGCTGGGGAAAACCAACCGATCGACACGGATATCGACAGGAGTTCACTCCGCTCAACAGACGATATGTAGAAGTACTGGCGGCCATGAGAGCAGAGGGGGAACCTATCCGAGAACCCAACAAAATGAAGACTTCCTTCAAGGATAAGAACCCGGATTTATATTGCCGTTTTCACAAAGACATCGGTCATGACACGGAAGATTGCTGGCAATTGAAAAGAGAAATCGAATCCCTTATCCAAAGGGGAAGGCTGGGACGATTTGTGAAGTACGGACAAAATGCCGACCAAGATAACGAGCGCAAAACCAGTCGGACCGATAACAGGCGACAGCATTGGAGGCAGAATGATAGGAACGATGGAGGGAGACAGAATGCGAACACTGATGACCGACGCGAAGTGAGGGGACGGTCCAGGGCAAGAGACGACAGAAACACTTGGCAACAAGATGACCGACTGGTTAGGGTCATCAATATGATTTTTGGTGGAAATGCAGCAGGGAGTCCACTACTAAAGGAAGAAAAAGGTATGGCAGGCAGGTCAGCAAAAGCTCGTCAGCCAAAATAAACAGGCAGAACGATGGGATAATGTCGTTCGACGAGTCAGACCTTGACGGTGTAAGTTGTCCCCATGATGACGCGCTCGTCGTAAATATGAACATGGACGGCAACGACGTGAAGTGCGTAATGATTAATACGGAAAGCTCGGTCGACCTGTTATATTATGATGCCTTCAAGCAGATGGAGGTACTAGAGAATCGACTGCTGCCTGTTGACGGCCCTATTAAAGGGGTAACTGGAGCATCAGCCTACCCATTCGCCCGGGTCTACTTAAAAGTGAAGTTTGGGCAAAAGCCGTGCCAAATAGAGAAGGACGTTGAGTTCCTAGTTGTGAAGTTTCAAGGGGCGTACAATGCAATAATCGGGCGGGTTACTCAGAATGCCCTTAGAGTAATTGTTTCCACTTATTATCAAGCGATGAAGTTTCCAACACCCCGCGGAGTCGGTGTTGTTAGAGGTCAACAAAGAATCGCTAGAGAATGCTATTTGACAGAAACAAAAACACTAGATGGGGCGGTAGTCCTGACGAGCTCTCTTGATGTGAGAGCCGATGAGGAGCGAAACAATGAAGCCCACCGAGCCGAGCTCGTGTTTCTCAGTGAAGACAGAGATAGGGCGGCTTTGTTCAGCTAGCGGGCAAAAGCAACAAAGTTCTACAACGTAAGAGTAAAGCGAGCGGCGTAAAGGTCGATGGAGTACGTCTGCGAGAGGTCAAGCGGTTGGAAATACCTTGAAGCTCGACGACAGCTTGGAAGGACCTTATCAGGTGATCAAGCAAACAAGGCATGGTTCTTACATTCTTCGCGATGCGAACGGGAAGATACTATCGAGGCCCTGGAATTCTCGAAACTTGAAGGCTTTCTACCAGTAGATAAGTTTCATTTTAGTTAATCTTTGTTTATTACTGTTTTTATACAAAACTTGTGGGTACTTTTTTCCTGTCCCTGCCAGACAGGTTTTTTAACGACCCACGCCTTCATTATCGTCAATAAAGGGGTTTTCAGATTTCTTGGCAAGAACAAGTTTCATTATATTTGCCGAAGTGTAGAAAATCTCATCAACCATCGCTCGGCCTCGACATAGATCGACTACAGTCAGTCGGTCACCAAGAAAAGATCCTTGGGACCATCGATTGACTTCGCCATCGCTCGGTTGGGTCGCCAAGACAAGATCCTTGGACCATAGCTCGGCCTCGACATAGATCGACTACGGTCGGTCGGTCGCCAAAACAAGATCCGTGTGACCATCGATCGACTTCGCCATCGCTAGGTCGGGTTGCCAAGACAAGATCCTTGGGACCATAGCTCGGCCTTGACATAGATCGACTACGGTCGGTCGGTCGCCAAGACAAGATCATTGGGACCATCGATCGACTTCGCCATCGCTCGACCGAGTTGCCAAGACAAGATCCTTGGGACCATAGCTCGGCCTCAACATAGATCGACTACGGTCGGTCGGTCGCAAGAACGAATCGCGGGACCATCGATCGACTTCGCCATCGCTCGGTCGGTCGTCAAGACAAGATCGCTTGGGACCATAGCTCGGCCTCGACATAGATCGACTACGGTCGGTTAGGATCGCCAAATAAGAATCGCTGGGACCATAGATCGACTTCGCCATCGCTCGGCGAGTCGCGAACAAGATCGCGGGACCATAGCTCGACCTCGACATAGATCGACTACGGTCGATCGATGCCAAGACAAGATCCTTGGAACCATCGATCGACTTCGCCATCGCTCGGTAGGTCGCCAAGACAAGATCGCGAGACCATAGCTCGGCCTTGACATAGATCGACTACGGTCGGTCGATCGCCAAGACAAGATCCTTGGGACCATCGATCGACTTCGCCATCGCTCGGTAGGTCGCGAAAAAGATCCTTGGGACCATGGCTCGACCTCGACATAGATCGACTAGGAATTGGATCGATCGCTGAACAAGATCCTTGGGACCATCGATCGACTTCGCCATCGCACGACCGAGTCGCCAAGACAAGATCCTTGTGACCATATCTCAGCCTCGACACAGATTGACTACGGTCGGTCGGTCGCCAAGACAAGATCCTTGGGACCACAACTCGGCCTCGACACAGATCGACTACGGTCGATCGGTCTCCAAAATAAGATCCTTGGGACCATCGATCAACTCCACCATTGCTCGGCCGGGTCGCCAAGACAAGATCCTTGGGACCATAGCTCGGCCTCGACATAGATCGATTACGGTCGGTCTGTCGCCAAGACAAGATCCTTAGGACCATCGATTGACTTCGCCATCGCTCGGCCGGGTCGCCAAGACAAGATCCTTGGGACCATAGCTCAGCCTCGACATAGATTGACTACGGTTGGTCGGTCTCTAAGACTAGATCCTTGGGACCATCAATCGACTTCGTCATCGCTTGGCCGGGTCGCCAAGACAAGATCCTTGGGACTATAACTCGGCTTCGACATAGATCGACTACGGTCGGTAGGTCGCCAAGACAAGATCCTTGGGACCATCGATCGACTTCGCCATTGCTCGGCTGGGTCGCCAAGACAAGATCCTTGGGATCATAGCTCGGCCTCGACATAGATCGACTACGGTCGGTCGGTCGCCAAAACAAGATCCATGGGACCATCGATCGACTTCGCCATTGCTCGGCCGGGTCGCCAAGAGAAGATTCTTGGGACTATAGCTCGGCCTCGACATAGATCGACTACGGTCGGTCGGTCGCCAAGACAAGATCCTTGGGACCATCGATCGACTTCGCCATTGCTCGGCCGGGTCGTCAAGACAAGATCCTTGGGACCATAGCTCGGGCTCGACATAGATCGACTACGGTCGGTCGGTCGCCTAGACAAGATCCTTGAGACCATCGATCGACTTCGCCATCGCTCGACTAGGTTGCCAAGACAAGATCCTTGGGATCATAGCTCGACCTCGACATAGATCGACTACGATCGGTCGGTCGCCAAGACAAGATGTTGGGACCCGATCCGGGAACCGGATCCCAACCGAATCAACTTAACACTTAGAACGAACTACGCATACAGATTCCCTCATATGTACGCATGATTCCTTATCAACTCTTCTTGCTCTGATACCATAAATGTTGGATCCCGTTACCGAGACCCAACTACATAAGCGAAGCGAGCAAAAGCAAGCGGAACGCGAAGAGCGGAAATTTCGGATCGACAACAAAATGCGCGGAATGAAAACAAAATGCGGAAGCGAACAAATCCGAAAGTAGCGAAGCGGAAGCAAATGCAAATCGGAATCGAAATACAAACGCAAGCGGAAGCAAAAGCTAATCGAATCAAACGCGAGCAGATTCAATCGAATATAGCGAAGCGAAATAATCGAATCTGAATCCTGGCGAAGCGAATAAGCGAAAGCGGGATCGAATCGAATGCAAATCGAATACGGATAGAAAACAAAGTAAGCAAACAAATCAATGTAAATGAAACACTTTCGACATCCGTGCATAAGCAAAGAACGAGGAAAGCGAAACGCGTTGGGGATCTAAGGCGTTCCAAAATCCGTTATGAATTTTTTTCTTTTCTTATTCTCATTCCTTATTCATTTCTTCTCTTACTCAAACTCATTTAAAACATAACCAATGCATCCAATTTCCAAAATTACACTTTTATTCCAAATCTTATCGAAAATTGACATAAGATAACTACTGCCTTTATCCTAACAAAAATTCCTGCAAAGCGTAATACACTTCATAATCTCAAATCATTTCGAAATCATCGGACACTCCCGTCAGGAATCCCAACACCAGCAGAAACACAAACCTAAAACTAATACTTCCATAATTCTCAAATCAATAAATACCAAATTCATAATTCAACTCATTTCCAAATTCATACATATATATTCCCAAATTATTCATAATTTCATAAACAAATTTCTCATTCATTCACAATACTCAACTTTATACACAAAGACATTTTCCAAACTTATCTAAAGCCATAAACATATTCATACACAAGATCCAATTTCTCAAAACCAGCGTATTCAAATGTCGAAAGCGGCGTCTTGACATACGTCTTCACATTCTTTCATCCGATCTCACCTCGAAACACGGAGATGGGGATGAAAGGGGGTAGCTCAGCTCGTGGATAACACATTTATAAACCGATACATAAGTCGAAATCATTTTAATACTCTTTTTGCCAAAAGGGCTTAATTTTTTCAAACTTTATAGTTTTCAAACAATTTCCTCAAACCCATTTTTCATATTTTCAAACTTTTCATAATAATCTCATTTTTTCTCATTTTCAAAACTTCTTGAATTTTTCATAAATATGAATGAGAACATAAACAAATCAAAACATATAACACATCGAAATGGTGCTGTTCGGTCCAAGCGGAGCGTCTTGCACATTCAGCGTGGCAGTCATGTGCTGATCGTGAGCGAACGATACTACACTTTCCATAAGCGGTCCGGTGTAGCCGTGAGAGTCCGAATTGAGCTCCGTGCCCTAGCGGGCGTAGAAGGCTTAACAAGTAGAGACAATGACGACTCACCAAGGGACCTACCAAACCCATAACACATAATCGAAAACGGAAATTCAAATTGCGAAGGCACTTTCCAAAATCTTGATATTTTTCACACACGTGTCCTCACGAGACATATTTTCATTCATAAATTCACAATCTTCAAGCAATACAATACCGTAACACATTATCAAAAAGTCAATAATGCCTGATCATAGCAATTATTAAAACTTCATATATAATGATGCAAATTTTATTCAAAACTCATTTGGGACTCGTAATGCCAAACGATAACAAACTTTTATTGTCAAATATTTACAAAACCTTAATTCATCAAAATCCAAATTTTACTTTCTTTAATTTTTCAAAAGTTGCATATTGCTCACAAATCAAAATATAAATATGCTACCCACCTCGAATTATTACCGGAAACTTGATTTCAAGCTCCCATTTGATCCTTGCTTCTTCTCTCTCTTCCACAATACCAAAACCTAAACCATAATCATCCAAATTTCACATCGAAAAATACTTAATTTTCACGATCAACAAGAATTCACCAATTCCATTTACATTCAAGCTATTTTAATCTTCAATTTGAAAATCCCAATTTTCAAAATTGGCCTAAACTCAAGACACTCAAATTCAATCTCATAAAACATAATTTCTTCAAAATTAATCTCACAATTCATCAATTCACATTAATTCCAAACTATTTAAATCCTCGATTTCAAAAATCCCCAAATCTTAAAATTGGCCTAAACCAATTTATCCAAATTCAATACCATAAAATACCAATTCTTCAAAATTGATTTCATATATCATCGATTCATCATATTTCCTATAATTCTACACAAAATATCTCAAAATTCTCAATCATAAAATTTAACCTAAACCTTAATCAATTTTTCATTCAAAATTAAACCCAACCTAAAGCATATATATCAAAATTAATTCCACAATCCATAAACCCATCTCATATGTCATAATTCTAAGCGAAAATTAATCAAAATCTCAAAGTAGAACAATTTCTCTTACCTCTTTTCTCCTCCAAATTCGAATTTTCTTGGTTCCTTAGGAAGCTCTCATGCTCCTCTATCTTTTTTCTCTTGAAATCTACTCAAAAATCCCTAAGAAACAAGTAGAAAATTTGAAACAAAGCTTTCTCTCTCTTCTTTTCTCCATCACCCGACTCTTCTCCATTCTTCTTCTTTCTTCTTATTTCTCTTCTCCTCTTCTCTGGAAATTTCCAGCCACTTCATCGTTTTTAATAGCTCAAAACGACAATCATATATGTGTTTCATTAATTGAAGGTCAAATGACCAAATTGTCCTTGCATTTACTTTATGCCATTCTCACTTGCGGTTCTGATTAGCACTATTAAATTGAAGGAATTTGTCCAAACTTCCTTCTAGAAATGTTCCTCTCACTCATCTGAATCCAACGCCACTGACGGCGCTCAATTCCGAGCACCACATCAAAAGTTACGTGCGAAACAGTGCGGAAAAATCCATATTCTAACACATTTCTTATGTACGATTATTTCCGTCCAAAATTTCACATTCTTAATCCCAGAATTGAAACTCGAAGTCTTCATAACAATTGTAGCCTTATGTCTCTAGTTTAATTCAAAACAAGAATCTCCTCATTTCGATTCCCAGATCAAAAGTTATGCTCAAATTACTCTCAGGTGTTCCCAATTCAAAAATTTCACCCTAATCGAACTTAAATTCAAAATTAAAAGTCCTAAGGGAAAATTGACATTTCATGTCTTCATATGATTTGTAGCCCTTGTCTTATCTTTATTTCGCCTCAAGAATCGCTTCAGTCGGATCTCTACAGATCCCGAATTTCACAAAACACTTGAATCATGCTCGGAAAATTTCCCGACTCACTTTGATTAAATTAATCACCATTAATTTAACCTCAAAAGTTCACAAATTTCTTATAAAATGAAATTCAATGTCTTAGGAATCCAACGCAAAAGAATCAACTCAATCGGATGTCGGACGGAAAAGATATAAGCAAAATAGTGAACAAAGGTGGGATTAAAAACAAAGAAATCAAAATTTCAGAAACAAAAGCGGCGTCGTGTCGTCACGGGCCTTCTTCAGCATGCGAGGCGCCGCTCATGAGGCGCGAGCCGCCTGCTCGCGAGGGCGAGCGCCCGTCATGAGGCGAGGCGCCCGCTTCGCTAGGGCGTCGCCCTAGCGAGCGCCACCGGCTGGCGAGCCTTGCCCTCGCGAGGCGTAAGACGCCCGCCTCGCCGAGGCGGCGTCGCCTAGCGAGGGCGTCTGGCGCCCGCCTCGCCAGGGCGGCGCGCCTAGCGAGAGGCCAGATGCCCGCCTCGCTAGGCGAGCCGTCGCCCTAGCGAGGCTAAACCTTTTCCTTTTTTTTTTTTTCCTCTAAACTTCCAAAATTCATAACTTTTAATCCGAACTCTGATTTCGACAAACTTAATCTCTATAGAAAGCTTGAGAGAAGCTCTAAATCTTCCGAGAAGAACATAAAACTCAATTCAACTCCTCACGGAGTCCATTTTCTGGTCAAAGATACTATTCTCTATCTGAGCTTGTAAAAATCATAACTTAATATTCCGAGATCGAAAAATTGCATACTTTATATCGAAATAAAGATCAAAACAAATCCTTCAATTTTCATGAAGAACATCAAAGCTCAATTAACCTCTAACTAGGTTAATTTCTCAGTCAAAGATTCAATCATAATAAAAGTCAACCCCGATCAAACATAAACTTTGGCTGATCATAATTTTCACTCCCGATATCGAAAAATTACAAACTTTATGTCCACAAAAAGCTCTCAACATAATCTACAAGTTTCATGTAGATCATTTTATCAAATTTTGCCTCAAACAAAAGTCAACCCTCAAAGGCCAGAAAGTCAACTATTACACAATTTTTCATATTTTCCTACTTTCTCTCTTTATTTCATGATCTTCAACTTAATTTCAATCAACTCATCCACTTGATCATAGTCAAATTGTCACTCAAGGTTGGGGTCCAACATTTCTCCCTCTTAAAAGAATTTCGTCCTCGAAATTCATATTTACTAACTCCAAGTAACTCATTCTTACATAAATTTCTTTCTAAACAAAGATCATCAAGCACTTTCTCACTAATTTCTTTCCAAAACTCATAATCAATGTCTTTTCATCACATTTTACTCTTCATACATATTCTCAATCTCTTGAAATTTTCACTTCCTTAAATCATATATCACTCATATCATATCAAAACACTATATCTATAACTCATTATTTCTTTAAATATGGACACAGTCAATGGTCCATTTCTTAAGGAACCCTAATATGGTTCAATCATCATTATGCCATCATTCTTTCATCTATATCAATTCATCACAATTTCTCGAAGTTCTAATCTTAATTTCCTCGACACACTTGAAAATCGGTCGTATTCTTAACACCCAAATCAAACCAATCACTGAATTCATCAAATAGTCATGCACATCAATTTTCAAATTCCTAAAGGCAATCATACTTCTTTCATCAAATCAAATGATCACCTAGCACACTCTCACAAATTCACTCTTATCTTTACAAACTCGTATCAATTCCTTATTCATACTCATACGCCCAAGTAAGATCATATTCTCGGGCTCGATACTATAATCGTTGGGACCCGATCCGGAACCGGATCCCAACCAAAACACGTAACACTTAGAGCGAACTACGCATACAGATTCCCTCATATGTACGCATGATTCCTTATCAACTCTTCTTGCTCTGATACCATAAATGCAAATGCGGAAGCGAACAAATCCGAAAGTAGCGAAGCGGAAGCAAATGCAAATCGAATCGAAATACAAGCGCAAGCGAAGCAAAAGCTAATCGAATCAAGCGAGCAGATTCAATCGAATATAAGCGAAGCGAAATAATCGAATCTGAATCCTGGCGAAGCGAATAAGCGGCGGGATCGAATCGAATGCAAATCGAATACGGATAGAAAACAAAGTAAGCAAACAAATCAATATGGCTGAAACACTTTCCGACATCCGCATAAGCAAAGAACAGAAAGCGAAGCGTTGGGGATCTAAGACGTTCAAAATCCGTTATGAATTTTTTTCTTTTCTTATTCTCATTCCTTATTCATTTCTTCTCTTACTCAAACTCATTTAAAACATAACCAATGCATCCAATTTCCAAAATTACACTTTTATTCCAAATCTTATCGAAAATTCTAAAGATAACTACCGCCTTTATCCTAACCCAAAATTCTGCAAAGGCGTAATACACTTCTATAATCTCAAATCATCTCAAAATCATCGGACACTCCCGTCCGGAATCCCAACACCAGCAGAAACACAAACCTAAAACTAATACTTCCATAATTCTCAAATCAATAAATACCAAATTCATAATTCAACTCATTTCCAAATTCATACATATATATTCCCAAATTATTCATAATTTCATAAACAAATTTCTCATTCATTCACAATACTCAACTTTATACACAAAGACATTTTCCAAACTTATCTAAAGCCATAAACATATTCATACACAAGATCCAAATTTCTCAAAACCAGCGTATTCAAATGTCGAACCGGCGTCTTGACATACGTCTTCACATTCTTTCATCCGATCTCACCGTCAAACACGGAGATGGGGATGAAAGGGGAGTATTTCAGCTCGTGGATAACACATTTATAAACCGATACATAAGCGAAATCATTTTTAATACTCTTTTTGCCAAAAGGGCTAATTTTTTTCAAACTTTATAGTTTTTCAAACAATTTCCTCAAACCCATTTTTTCATATTTTCAAACTTTTCATAATAATCTCATTTTTCTCATTTTCAAAACTTCTTGAATTTTTCATAAATATGAATGCAGAACACATAAACAAATCAAAACATATAACACATCGAATGGTGCAGTTCGGTCCAACGGACGTCTCGCACATTCTCAGTGAAGCGGTCATGCAGATCGTGAATGAAACGTACTACACTTTCCCGCAAGATACGGTCCAAATATAGCCGTGAGGGAGTCCGAAATCGGAGTCCGTGCCCTAGCGAGGCAGCCGGAGAAGGCTTAATAAGTAGAGATAATGACGACTCACCAAGGGACCTACCAAACCCACATAACACATAATCGAAAACGGAAATTCAAATTGCCCAAGGCACTTTCCAAAATCTTGATATTTTTCACACGTGTCCTCACGTACATATTTTCATTCATAAATTCACAATCTTCAAGCAATACAATACACATAACACATTATCAAAAAGTCAATAATGCACAACCATAGCAATTATTAAAACTTCATATATAATGATGCAAATTTTATTCAAAACTCATTTGGGACTCGAATGCCAAACGATAACAAACTTTTATTGTCAAATATTTACAAAAAACCTTAATTCATCAAAATCCAAATTTTTACTTTCTTTAATTTTTCAAAAGTTGCATATTGCTCACAAATCAAAATATAAATATGCTACCCACCTCGAATTATTGCCGGAAACTTGATTTCAAGCTCCCATTTGATCCTTGCTTCTTCTCTCTCTTCCACAATACCAAAACCTAAACCATAATCATCCAAATTTCACATCAGAAAATACTTAATTTTCACAATCAACTTAGGAATTCACCAATTCCATTTACATTCAAGCTATTTTAATCTTCAATTTTGAAAATCCCCAATTTTCAAAATTGGCCTAAACCAAGACACTCAAATTCAATCTCATAAAACATAATTTCTTCAAAATTAATCTCACAATTCATCAATTCACATTAATTCCAAACTATTTAAATCCTCAATTTCAAAAATCCCCAAATCTTAAAATTGGCCTAAACCAATTTATCCAAATTCAATACCATAAAATACCAATTCTTCAAAATTGATTTCATATATCATCAATTCATCATATTTCCTATAATTCTACACCAAAATATCTCAAAATTCTCAATCATAAAATTTAACCTAAACCTTAATCAATTTTTCATTCAAAATTAAACCCAACCTAAAGCATATATATCAAAATTAATTCCACAATCCATAAACCCATCTCATATGTCATAATTCTAAACCGAAAATTAATCAAAATCTCAAAGTAGAACAATTTCTCTTACCTCTTTTCTCCTCCAAATTCGAATTTTCTTGGTTCCTTAGGAAGCTCTCATGCTCCTCTATCTTTTTTCTCTTGAAATCTACTCAAAAATCCCTAAGAAACAAGTAGAAAATTTGAAACAAAGCTTTCTCTCTCTTCTTTTCTCCATCACCCGACTCTTCTCCATTCTTCTTCTTTCTTCTTATTTCTCTTCTCCTCTTCTCTGGAAATTTCCAGCCACTTCATCGTTTTTAATAGCTCAAAACGACAATCATATATGTGTTTCATTAATTGAAGGTCAAATGACCAAATTGTCCTTGCATTTACTTTATGCCATTCTCACTTGCGGTTCTGATTCGCACTATTAAATTGAAGGAATTTGTCCAAACTTCCTTCTCGAGAAATGTTCCTCTCACTCATACGAATCCAACGCCACTGACCGCGCTCAATTCCGAGCACCACATCAAAAGTTACGTATGAAACAAAGGCGGAAAATCCATATTCTAACACATTTCTTATGTACGATTATTTCCGTCCAAAATTTCACATTCTTAATCCCAGAATTGAAACTCGAAGTCTTCATAACAATTGTAGCCTTATGTCTCTAGTTTAATTCAAAACAAGAATCTCCTCATTTCGATTCCCAGATCAAAAGTTATGCTCAAATTACTCTCAGGTGTTCCCAATTCAAAAATTTCACCCTAATCCGAACTTAAATTCAAAAATTAAAAGTCCTAAGGGCAAAATTGACATTTCATGTCTTCATATGATTTGTAGCCCCTTGTCTTATCTTTATTTCGCCTCAAGAATCGCTTCAGTCGGATCTCTACAGATCCCGAATTTCACAAAACACTGAATCATGCTCGGAAAATTTCCCGACTCACTTTGATTAAATTAATCACCATTAATTTAACCTCAAAAGTTCACAAATTTCTTATAAAATGAAATTCAATGTCTTAGGAATCCAACGCAAAAGAATCAACTCAATCGGATGTCGGACGGAAAGATATAAGCAAAATAGTGAACAAAGGTCGGATTAAAACAAAGAAATCAAAATTTGAAACAAAGCGGCGTCAGATGCAGACGGACGCCCCAACTCATGAGGGCGAGACGTCATGAGGGCGAGCCGCCTCGCTCAGGGCGAGACGCCCGCTCGCTAGGCGAGGCGTCGCCTAGCGAGAAGACACCATGAGGGCGAGCCTGCCTGCCTCGCGAGGCGAAGGCCTCGCCTCGCCAGGCGGGCGTCGCCCTAGCGAGCGAGCGCCAGACGGGCGCCCGCCTCGCCAGGCGGCGCCGCCTAGCGAGGGCGTCTGATGCGCCCGCCTCGCTAGGGCGAGCGTCGCCTAGCGAGGGCGCTAAACCTTTTCCTTTTTTTTTTTTCCTCTAAACTTCCAAAATTCATAACTTTTAATCCCGAACTCGATTTTGACAAACTTAATCTCTATAGAAAGCTTGAGAGAAGCTCTAAATCTTCCGAGAAGAACATAAAACTCAATTCAACTCCTACGGAGTCCATTTTCTGGTCAAAGATACTATTCTCTATACTGAAGCTTGTAAAAATCATAACTTAATATTCGAGATCGAAAATTGCATACTTTATATCGAAATAAAGATCAAAACAAATCCTTCAATTTTCATGAAGAACATCAAAGCTCAATTAACCTCTAACTAGGTTAATTTCTCAGTCAAAGATTCAATCATAATAAAAGTCAACCCCGATCAAACATAAACTTTGATCGATCATATTTTCACTTCGATATCGAAAATTATAAACTTTATGTCCACAAAGCTCAACATAATCTACAAGTTTCATGTAGATCATTTTATCAAATTTTGCCTCAAACAAAAGTCAACCTCAAAGGCCGTAAAGTCAACTATTACACAATTTTCATATTTTCCTACTTTCTCTCTTTATTTCATGATCTTCAACTTAATTTCAATCAACTCATCCACTTGATCATAGTCAAATTGTCACTCAAGGTTCGGGGTCCAACACAAGATCCTTGGGATCATCGATTGACTTCGCCATCGCTCGTTCGGGTCGCCAAGACAAGATCCTTGGGATCATAGATCGGCCTTGACATAGATCGACCACGGTCGGTCGGTCGCCAAGATAAGATCTTTGGTACCATCGATCGACTTCGCCATCGCTCGGCCGGGTCGCCAAGACAAGATCCTTGGGACCATAGCTCGGCCTCGACATAGATCAACTACGGTCAGTCGGTCGCCAAGACAAGATCCTTGGGACCATTGATCGACTTCGCCATCGCTCGACCGGGTCGTCAAGACAAGATCCTTGGGACCATAGCTCGGCCTCGACATAGATCGACTACGGTCGGTCGGTCGCCAAGAAAAGATCCTTGGGATCATCGATCGACTTCGCCATTGCTCGGCCGGGTCGCCAAGACAAGATCCGTGGGACCATAGCTCGGCCTCGACATAGATCGACTACGGTCGGTCGGTCGCTAAGACAAGATCCTTGGGACCATCGATTGACTTCGCCATCGCTCGGCCGGGTCGCCAAGATAAGATCCTTGGGACCATAGCTCGGGCTCGACATAGATCGAAAAGGGTCGGTCGGTCGCCAAGACAAGATCCTTGGGACCATCGATCGACTTCGCCATCGCTCGGCCGGGTCGCCAAGACAAGATCCTTGGGACCATAACTCGGCCTGGACATAGATCGACTACGGTCGGTCGGTCGCTAAGACAAGATCCTTGGGAACATCGATCGATCGCAAAGACAAGATCCTTAGGACCATAGCTCGGCGTCGACATAGATCGACTACGGTCGGTCGGTTGCCAAGACAAGATCCTTGGGACCATCGATCGACTTCGCCATCGCTCGACCGGGTCGCCAAGACAAGATCCTTGGGACCATAAATCGGCTTCGACATAGATCGACTATGGTCGGTTGGTCGCCAAGACAAGATGTTGGACCCCGATCTTTTGATGGAAATTAGAATTATTAAAATGGGATTCAATGAGTGCGTTTGTATAGGTATTGTGTTGTAGATGCTATTGTATTTAAAGGAGATTGATGAGAAATGAAGCGATTGATTTTGATGACTTTGAAAATTTAGTACAGTTGTATGAGTTATGAAAGTCAAAATGAATTAGTTGATTGAAATGAAAGTTGAAAATCAAGAAATAGAAAGTGAAAGTGTAAAATTTTGAAGAAATTAGAAAGTTTGACTTTTTGGAGTAAAGATTTGACTTTTGATTTAGGCAGATTTTGAGAAAATGATCTACATAAAATTTGTAGCTTATGTTAAGAGCTTTTCGTAGCCATAAAGTATGCTATTTTTCGATATCGGGATTGAAAGTTATGATCTTTGAAAATTAAGTGTATTTTGTCTTGATTTTGGAAAATGCTCTAAGTGTAGGATTGTATATGTTGTGTTTTAAGGCGATTTCTGTACTGATGTAGTTTGAATTGGAGTAAATAGTTACGTGAAAGTTATAGAGAATTTGAATAGCTTTAAAATGATGTATGATAATGTGAAATTTGGATATTACGTAGGTGATGGATATCAGGGCAGAAACTTTGATTGAAAAATCAACTTAGACAGGTTGAAGTTGTTTTGGAGTTCTTCATGAACATTGTAGAGCTTGTTTTTATCTTTCTATTGATATAAAGCACGAAAATATTGGACAAGGGAGTAGAAAGTTATGATTTTTAGAAGTTCTGATGCTGTTTAGTGTAAAGCTGATCGACCAGTCAGCTTTGTGTGGAGTTTTTGACCCATTTAGAGGTTGATCTGATTCTTAAGGCCTTCATAAAGGTTGTAGAGGGTTCTTTTACCTTTCCATAGACACCAAGTTTGTTAAATTTGGAGTTCTGGATCAAAAGTTATGATGTTTGCAAGTTTTGGTACTGTTGAGAAATTATCGATCAGTCATCTTTGTGTAAACTTTTGATTCCTTTATTGTCCGAACTTGCCTTTGAGTCCTTTTTGACAATGGTAGAGCTGTCTCTTAGCTTTCCAAAGAAACAAACCGTGTCTAATTTGGAGCTCGGAGTCAAAAGATATGAACGTTTGAAGTTTGGAGGTCGGATCGCATGGTTGATCGCCCACCCGCGCGCGCCCGCGCGGGCGACCGACCTGGTGCGGGAGACCGACCTGGTGCGGGCGACCGACCTGGTGCGGGAGACCAACCTGGTGCGGGCGACCGACCTGCTGTGCGACCTTTGCGATTGATTTTTAGCTGACCAACCTCTCTTCCTTGTTTTGGCCATAACTTCTTCGTCCGACATCCGATCGACCTGATTTTTGAAGCGTTGGATTCCTAAGATATGTTTCTATCTTTTCATACTAGATTGATCAGTTTTGGAATTAAATTGAAAAAGGTGCATTGAAACAAAGTGAGCTGATCAGTTGTAAAAGTTTGAATAGTGTTCAGTATTTTTGACATATATCGATCGGGAGAGCTCTGATTGAGTTGATTCTTGTTTCTAATTAAAATAGAGACATGAGGCTACAAATTTTATGAAGGAGCCGAGCTATGATGTGGCCTCTAAGACTTTCAAATATAGGTCGGAAGTTTGGTATAGTGTTCAGTCTTGGTGTTGTAATGGCTGAACAGTGTTCAGTATTTTGGATATATCTCGATCGGTAGAGCTCCGATCGATCTGATTCTTTCTGGAAATTAAAATAGAGACATGGGTCTACAAATGTTATGAAGGAGCCGAGCTATAATATAGCCTCTAAGACTTCCAAATATAGGTCGGAAGTTCAGTGTAGTGTTCAGTCCCAGTGTTGTTGTGGCTGAACAGTGATCAGTATTTTGGATATATCTCGATCACTAGAGCTCGGATTGAGCTGATTCTTTTTTAGAATTAAACTAGAGAGATGAGGCTACAAATTTTATGAAGGAGCCGATCGACAATGGAGCCTCTAAGCCTGTCAAATATGGGTCGGAAGTCAGGTGTAATGGTCAGCCTCGAGTCTGAAGAACATACTTCAGTATTTTTTAGATATCTTGAGCTATAGAGCTCCGATCGATCTGATTTTTGAAGCGATGGATTCGTAAGACATAGAGGGACATTTCTCTAAAATTTTTAAGGCAAAAAGGAAGGAATAATTTTGGAAGTTTACTTAAAGGGGTTAAGTTTATAGGCTTAAATGGAGGGGCATATGGGTCATTCCTCATTCATTAAATGACATGGCACTATAAAAGCAAGTGAGCTGTCGTTCTTCCCTTGTGAAGCACAATATAAAAGAGCAAAACAGAAGAGAAAGAAGAGAGAAGAGAGAAGAAGAGTGTTTCGGATGGGAAAAGAAGAAAAGCTAGGTCACGATTTTTGCTGGGTTTTAAGTGTGATTTTGATGTTTCTTCATGAAGGAAAAACGTGGAGGATGACGAGAGCTCCAACATGAGCTAAGAAATCTGAAAATGGTGAAAAGTTTGAGGTAAGAGAAAAGTTGAGCTTTGAAGTTTGTTCTTGATTTATGGTTTAGAAATATGAAAATGGTATGGGTTTGTTGAGTATGAAGTCAATTTTGATGATTGCTAAGTATGATGGGTTTAATTTGGGATTTTGAGAATTAAGGTTTATGCCCAAATTTGGAATTTGGGGCTTTTGAAAATTTGTAATTTAGAAAGCTTGAATATATGAGGGATTTATGTTTTCTAAGTTCAATTTGAGGATTAAGTTATTTATGATGTTGATTTTGGGTGAAATTGCTTTAGTGAAGTTAAATTGGAAGAAAGAAGGAACCAATGGACAAATTGGAGCTAGGAACAACTTTCTAGCATCGAATCGAGGTGGGTACTTGTTTATAATAGAATTTATAAGCCACTATCGCTTTCTTTAAATAAAGGGATTTTCGATTTCAATTGCATCATAAGTGTTGCATCATTGTGTGAATGATTTGAAAATCATCATTGATTCCATACATGAGCTTTTGATGAATTGCAAAATACATTTGTGTTTTGCCTCGAAAGATTCCATGGCATTTCGTATATTCGAAAGAAAGAGCATTCAATAAATGATATTGAGCTTGAATATGATAAAGGTTTGAAAAATTATGATTTCCAATTAGTTTTAAGAACTTTTATAAAATATGGTTTTATGTAAAAGTTTGAAAACTTGTGATTTCCGCATAAATTCGGAAGTGTATAGAAAATATTGTTATGGAAATATTTGAAAGTTTTGATTCCTAAAAATGCTTTGAAATTGTCTAGAAAATGGTTTATGCAAATGTTTGAAAATTTATGATTTCCGAATACTATCGAAATTAGTTAGAAAATGTTGTTTATAAAAGTGGTTGGAAGATTTCGATTTCTAAATGTCTAATGTTTATAAAAAGTATTTGAAAAATTATGATTTCCGACATTATTTATAAAAGTGTTTGAAAAGTTTACGATTTCCAAACTTGTTTATAAAAAATGTTTGACAAAGTGTGATTTCCGAAATGCATTTGAAATTGTTTAGAAAATAAGGTTTATTTAAATGTTGAAAAGTACGATTTTCGAAAGGTGTTTGAAATGGTTTTAGAAACTGTTTTAAGAATTTATATAAGTTTTAAATGTTTGATAAATTAAGAAAATTTTTGAAGTTTCAAAATGACACAAAGGCCCAATTTCTTGTCTTGAAATGATTTGGGAGATTGATTGAAAAATTGAGAAAGTATTGAATTTTATTGTTCTTATTTTTTGGAAAAGGGTTATGAGTTTTAAAATGAATTGAGAAAGGAAGAAAGATTTTGAAATTTATTTAGTGATTTGGATTTAAGAAATTTAAGAAATTGTTAAATTAGTTATTTTAAATTTAATTTGATAAGTTATGAAAATGTTTTCGTAATGTTTAAGAAAATACAAGATTTATAAAATAATAATAAAATAAAATAAAATAAAATTGAATAATGTGCTTTATGACCAAGATCGTTGATTTATGTCTTAAAGAAATCACTTGCATTCATTGTTCGATGTTGATCCATACGTGATTACATTGTTGAATTGAGACTGAATATGTTTATTGATGTGATAATGTTATGCCATTGGAGTGTGCCACGGCATTGTGATTTGAATGGAAAGAAGAAAAGAAAATGGAAGCATATCATTTTGATAAATGATCTTGAGCATTGCTTATATGCTTTTATGTAGGCGAGAGTTACGGATGGATAGTCACGCACGCCGGCGTATGGAAAATTATAGCCTTCTCCTATTTGCCGCTGAGGCAACGAGATCCTTGAGAAACGGACTTCGGATAGTTTACGGTATAAACTTGGTTTATCCGTTGTGTTTACGTAACTCTCGAGCCATGTGTTGTTGTGCATTGCTTATGTGTTTGCCATTGCATCTATGAATTGTCAAGTTGATGCATTCATGTTTTATAAACTTATGGGTTTATGGTCGAAAGCCTAAAAATCATATGTTTTGCAAATGGAGATTTTAGCTCTGAAAGAAGGAAAAGAACCTTTTAAAATGTGCTTTACGGATTTCAAAGAAATATTTTCTAAGACCAGAAAAGAAAAAAAAATTTCAAGGATTTTGCTTATATATTTGTTATAAACTATTACCCACAGTTATAAGCTCACCCCTTCATTCCCATCCACAGTGATGAGAAGAAGATCGGGTGAAAGAAAATGAAGATTTCTATTTGCATGTGTTTATAATGTATTATTGGTAAGTTAAATGGTTGCTGGAAGTCTAGAATTGTTGTGTATTGTGTACTTTGGTTTAGGGTTATGGGTAATGTATAAGGCTTGAAAATGCCACTATGATTTGTATAAAGTCGTGATTTATGAAATTGTGTATATAGTGAGTATAAGGTGTATGGATTTACGGAATTATGCATTGCTTTAAGTTATGTATGAGATGTGTATATGATTATGAGTATGATAAGGTATTGTGGTTTGAGATTTGGATAAGGCTATTGAGTTATGGTATTGCACATGGATAGTGCGATTGTATGTGAATGTATTTTGGATTGAGTTTGGTTATGAAAGAAATGAAAAGGAAAGGAATAAGAAAGAAATAAAAGAAAAAAAAATTATACCGGATTTAGAATGTCTTAAGGTTTCCAACGCGACAGTGATTTCTAAGATTTTTTTCATTTCAGTTCGAATGCATCGATTCGATTTGTGATTCGTTCCGTCTCCCGTTTTCGGGTTGGGGCGCCGGTCTCCGGATCGGGTCCCAACACAAGATCCTTTGGACCATAGATCGACTTCGCTATCGCTCGGCCGAGTCGCCAAGACAAGATCCTTGGGACCATAGCTCGGCCTCGACGTAGATCGATTACGGTCTATCGGTCACCAAGACAAGATCCTTGGGACCATCGATCGACTTCGCCATCGCTCGGCCGGGTCGCCAAGACAAGATCCTTGGGACCATAGCTCGGCCTCGACATAGATCGACTACGGTTGGTCGGTCGCCAAGACAAGATCCTTGGGACCATCGATCGACTTCGCCATCGCTCAGCCGGGTCGCCAAGAGAAGATCCTTGGGACCATAGCTCGGCCTCGACATAGATCGACTAGGGTCGGTCGGTCGCCAAGACAAGATCCTTGGGACCATCGATCGACTTCGCCATCGTTTGGCCGGGTCGCCAAGACAAGATCCTTGGGACCATAGCTCGGCCTCGACACAGATCGACTACGGTCGGTCGGTCGCCAAGACAAGATCCTTGGGACCACAGCTCGGCCTCGACACAGATCGACTACGGTCGGTCGGTCGCCAAGACAAGATCCTTGGGACCATAGCTCGGTCTAGACATAGATCGACTACGGTCGGTCGGTCACCAAGACAAGATCCTTGGGGCCATCGATCGACTTCGCCATCGCTCGGCCGGGTCGCCAAGACAAGATCCTTGGGACCATAGTACGACCTCGACATAGATCGAGTACGGTCGGTCGGTCGGTCGCCAAGATCCTTGGGATCATCGATCGACTTCGCCATCGCTCGGTCGGGTCGTCAAGACAAGATCCTTAGGACCATAGCTTAGCCTAGACATAGATCGATTACGGTCGGCCGGGTCGCCAAGACAAGATCCTTGGGACCATCGATCAACTTCGCCATCGCTCGATCGGGTTGCCAAGACAAGATCCTTGGGACCATCGATCGACTTCGCCATCGCTCGGTCGGGTCGCTAAGACAGGATCCTTGGGACCATAGCTCGGCCTTGACACATATCGACTACGGTCGGTCAGTCGCTAAGACAATATCCTTGGGACCACAGCTCGGCCTCGACATAGATCGACTACGGTCGGTCGGTCGCTAAGACAAGATCCTTGGGACCATCGCTCGGCCTCGACACAGATCGACTACGGTCGGTTGGTCGCCAAGACAGGATCCTTGGGACCTTCGCTCGGCCTCGACACAGATCGACTACGGTCGGTCGGTCGCCAAGACAAGATCCTTGGGACCATCGCTCGACCTCGACACAAATCAACTACGGTCGGTCGATCGCCAAGTCAAGATCCTTGGGAGCATCGCTCGGCCTGACACAGATCGACTACGGTCGATCGGGTCGTTAAGACAAGATCCTTGGGACCTCGGCTCGACCTCAACTATAGATCGACCTCGACGCCGACAGGCCATGAACAACTTTATCAAATCCTACTATAGATCGAAAATAAAGGACACAAACACTGAAGATGACTTCGAAATAATGAAAGACAAAAATAAGAATTTTATTTTCAATACGTCCTGGCCACAAGCCCGACCAGGTGAGCTTTAAAAGTCAGGAGAAGGAGAGGTCTCGGAGGTCGGTGGATGCACAAGAGAAGCCTCAAAAGTTGACGGAGCGATCGGGACTGGAGCAGGGTCTAAGGGAGCAATTGGAGGAATATCCTCATGAGAAAGCTCTTCCTCCTCAGAGCTAAGATCCAGCTCTTCATCCGAAATAAGGGCCCGTTCTCCTTCGGCCTTCTCCCTCATACCCTCCAAAGAAAGGCCGAGAGCTGCGGGAAGAAGCGGCTCGGCGTACTCTTCAAAGGAAGGACACTCCGATCGCTGAGGAACGTGAATCTCATGGCACTTCTTCAGGAGCGAGACGGTTAAATCACAGGCAAGCTCTAAACACTCCTCGTTTAGAAATCACCTTTTCCACCATTTTATAGCATCGATCCTCTGCCTGTTGATAGATCCCCGCAACTTCTGCAATGTGTCCTCAGTCCTATTTCTGCCCTCCACCGCTGCGTGACAATCTTCGAGGTATTTCTTACTAAGCTCCCGCTCCTTCTCCATCATCTTCTTCAGCTCGTCATTCGCCGCAACCAGCTGGCTCCTCTCCTCCTCTCCCTTGGTCAGTTGAGCCCTCAGGATGCCCATCGCATCCTCCCGGGATTTCTTTTCCTCCTCCAAGGAAGAGTTTTGAGCCTGGAAGAGGTCTCTCTCCTCCTTCACCCCTGAAAACTTGTCCTTCATAGCCTTCATCTGCTCATGGAGGTCCTGGACTTCCAGATCCAAAGCCACCAAACGTTGCAGCACTGCGAAGGACATCACCGCACTCCGCATACTGCTACGAACGAGTTGAGACCCTAACTCCAGATTACCTTTCTTGTCTATGACCTGCTCATCTGCAGGGGGAGTAATCCTCTCGGCAATATAGCGGGACACTTCGAGGTCCCTGATCGAGGCAGTTTTGGCCAGCTTGATTGCAGACTCCCATTGCCCAGCGTTAGTCACTCGCCCTTTCCCCTTGCCTTTCTTCTCCTTCTCTTTCACGCCTTGACTTGACGGGCCGGACGGTAGATCACCAAGCTGGATCAATCTCTTACTCTTAAGAGGAGGCTCCACTTCCTCCTCCTCCTCCTCAACCAAAACCGCTCGGCCAGCGCTAGCTGGTAAGATCGGCAACAACGTCGACACGACAGAACGATCTTCAACAGGCGGAGGGACCGACGACGCTATGGGATGGCCTAGCTCCACTGGCAGAGCGACGCCTTTGCCAGTCTCCGCCTCTTGCCTCTTTTTCCTCCGTTCGGCCTGTTTCCTGGATTTAGAGGATTGGGAGGGCCCGATGAAATCTTCTATCCTCACCATGGCTGCATAACAACAAAACAAGTCAGAAAAAGAAACCAATAATAAAAAATACAGTAAGTAATTCGACCACGAGGGCTCAACCAGACGGGGCGGTCTCCTCTCCTAGCTCGCTAATTTGTGGCGGGGGGACAAGTAAAAAGGAATCGACCAAGGCCCCTCCGTGATACCCCGTATTGAGTCGAGCGAAATCGTATCGGCCGAGCTGCTTTATGCGCTCAACCACCTCCCACTCTTCTATACTAAGAGACACACTCGACGTGTCATTCCACTGCTCAGCCAAAGGATACCTCCACGGCCGACACTCGAAGGAGGATCCTGGGGGTTTCACAAAAAAGTACTTAGTTCGTTAAGAAGAGACTTTCGAAGCTGTTCCGACTGGGCGATATCGGGCGTCTCTATACTACAGAGAGGGGATCCCGACACTAGAGCTCGGACTCTAGCTCAACCTCAAAAATTGACGCAAGATGCCAATCATGGGCGAATGACCGAATTGTTGGCACAGCAACGCCAGACCATTAATAAACCTCCAGCTATTCGGAGGAATTTAGCTCGGCATCAGCTGATAGATCGCGCACACCTCGTCGACAATCGGGGCGTATGGAAGTCTCATGCCACTAACCGAGAAAAACTATCGAAAATGACGAAATATCGACTCAAATTGGGTGAATTTGCGAACTCAGTGAGAAACCATCATCGATGGTTCACTCAAATCATGCATTACATAAATCAAGCATGCAAGACGTACGACGATAATATTCAATTAACGGTATTATATAATAATTTACAGATGATACATGGCGGTTTGCGATCGGTAACAATTTACAATAACACATAATAATTTACAGTATCATATCACAATTCACAGTATTGTGTAACAGTTTACAGTAGCATGTAACAATTTGCAATCTCTCATGTTATCACATAATTCAGTAAGTTTCGCAATCCAATCAGTCATGTGTGTACAATGCATATGAGACTCTTTTCCAGTTATTCAATGTTGTGCCCAAGTGGTCAGTCAGTGTTCAGTGGGGGACGCGTCAGGGATTTCTCCCCTCAGGCTCGAGGCCCGGTCAGTACAGTGTTCAAGCTCGAGGCTCTTTTCAGTGATAGTAGCAACTTGGGTCACATATCCATTATCTGATCATGCATTTATGCATGCGATGCGATGTTCGATAATTGGTGTTCGGTGTTCTCGATTACGGCTATAAAAGCCCAAGATTACAATTCTCGCCTTTCATCGATAATCCAATCCAATACGGTAGAAGCATGTTATTCGATCATGCACATTTCAGTATTCATGCAATTTCACATTGGCAAGTAATTCACATTGAGCATTTAGACAGTCAGGAATTTGAGAAACCAACTAGGTTACTCACCTGTAACTTCAGAGCTACTGCCTGGAAGTCCCAGCAATGTCCGTGGAATGACGATCCAACGACGCCTATATAACAGTAAAATACAGTCCCATTACTAGATGCTCAGTCAAAACAGTTCAATGATGCATATGTCTCAGTGAAAATATGTACAATGCATGTTCACGATTTTCGGCGCTAAAACCCAATTTTGAACTCTTACGTCCCATTCTAACTCTTTGCTCAATTGATTCACAATAATTAATCCATTCCTAAAATTTGGTTCAATTTTTTCCTCAATTCATATACCCGATAGCAATTCCCTATCCAATGGGTCAAAAACTCTATTGAAAACCTCAATTAAAACTCCAATTGTCTCAATTCAATATTTAGGTCACACTATGAACCATAATTGACCTTAATCTCGATAAATCAATACCATTTAAATTAAATTCTAACTTCCATAGTTATCCTCAATTGTAGACCTCTTTTCCTAGGTCATAACGAATAAGGAATCGTCTAAATCGGAGTTCTATACCATAAATTATATCCAATAAACAAACACTCATTCATTTAGAAAAGCCCCTTCGCCGCGACCTACAAAGACTCGCGTGACCTCAGAAGATCGCTTCGTCATGCGTGAGTCTTCCTGCACTCGTCACGGCGTGGTAAACGTTCATCGCGGGCGTGAAACCAAGCGCTTCGCCCATGACGTCTCGTTGTGCTCGTTGCGGCGAGCACTGAATTTCTCGGCACGGCGAGGCCGCGCCAGACGTCGCGACGTGCGGGTCGCCCACTGTCTTCTCCGATCGATTTCCGCCATTAAAGCTCTATAAAACCTTCATTAAACACTCTCATCTACCCAGATCAACCATAATAAATGCCATAAATGCTCAAACAACCATTAATAACAACTTTAAAACCATAAATACTTACCAATCACGCTCGAATCCACAAATCTCTAAGAATGCCATAAACCCTAAAATCTTTCAAACTCGGCGATTAACCCACTCTCAATCCTTCTCAACCTTCATCAATCACAATAAACCAGTTAGGCTAGCATAATGAGAAGAAAACCACAAGAAATAGTCGAGATCTCTTACCAACGAAAGGATCGGCGTTCACCGTGGAGGAGGAAGAGAAGAAGCTAGCTTTTGCCTTAGGATAAAATCCACAAATTTCAAACCTTGCTATTTATAGACATAGGTCTCTAAATCAGTCAAATTTTAGTCTCTAAATTTCAATGGCTCAACATTTTATTTCCTAACAGTATAACTCTAATTTTTCCATTCTGGTTGGACAATTCTTTTCGATCTATACAAATCGATCGATTACATCACTCCAAAATTTTCGGTCCGGGCATTATCTCCCGAATTTCTCAAAAATTTCCTATAAGCCACTATCAATTTGCCAATCACTCTTAAACTATTCTAAATCCATTATTTGAACCCAATTACTCCTAATTTCTCAATCGATTGCAATCCAGTCAGTTCAGTCAGTTTCTAGTTCCCAATCCAATCAATTCATACTCACAATTAAAATTCCGGAAAATCATGAATGCATGTACCTATGAATAAATGCATATGCAAGAAACCTGTTCTTCTATAATTAGAGGCTAGTAACATGCTCAATCAATGAATGCAATGAAACCTATCAGTCTGACCCAATATTACCATAATACCCTTGCTAACAGTAACGGGATGTTACAATTCACCCTCCTAATAAAAATTTCGGTCCTCGAAATTTAATACTATCGATCGAATAGATGAAGATATCGACTCCTCATATGCTCCTCAGTCTCCCATGTAGCTTCCTCAGAAGAGTGGTTCTTCCAAAGGACTTTCACCAATGGAATCACCCGGTTCCGTAACTGCTTGACCCGTGATCCAATAATCTGCACCGGCTCCTCAACATAACTCAAATCACTGGCTATCTCAATATCCTGAGCCGGAATCACATGCATCGGGTCAGAATGGTACCGTCTGAGCATACTAACATGAAACACGTCATGCATCTGGGACATCTCACTCGGTAAAGTCAATCTGTAAGCCAACGGTCCTATCCTCTCAAGGATCTCATACGGACCAATATACCGAGGGCTCAACTTGCCCTTACGGCCAAATCTGAGTACTCCTTTCCAAGGAGACACTCGGAGAAACACCATATCACCTACACTGTACTCCATCTCTCGCCGATGCTGATCCACATAGCTCTTTTGTCGGTCCTGAGCCGCCTTGATGCTACTCCGGATCAACTGTACCTTATCCACTGTATCCTGAATTAGCTCGGGACCCTCAATCGATCTCATACCCTCTTCATCCCAATACAATGGCGATCTACACGACCTCCCATACAAGGCCTCATACGGTGCCATCCTAGTACTACTCTGATACTGGTTATTATATGCAAACTCGATCAATGCCAAATACTGATCCCATGATCCTCTGAACTCCAATACACACGCCCGAAGCATGTCCTCAACAGTCTTAATCGTCCTCTCGCTCTGTCCATCTGTCTGAGGATGAAACGCCGATCAAGTTCAACCTCGAACCCATAGCGATCAGAGGGCTCTTCCGTAACCTCGGTGAACTCGGATCCTCGCGAGAGACTATCGATAACGAAACCCCATGCAATTGTACAATCTACACTACATACTTACGGGCCAACTGATCGAGAATATTGTTCTCCTCATCGCAAGAAGTGAACCGATTTGGTCAATCGGTCCACTATGACCCAGATAAGATCATGTCGCCTCGGCCCCAGGCAACCCACAAAATCCATGGTAATTCGCCCCATTTCTACTTGAATGGGCAACGAATACAACTTACCCACTGAGCTCGGTGCTCGCTTAACTCGCCGACGGATCGACACTGAAACATACTCGCCACTTGCCTCTTCATACCAGCCACCGAAATGCTTGCCTCGTAGTATTATACATCTTGGTCGTATCAGATGCATAGCATAAGCTACATGTGCCTCCTCTAGGATCTCCGTCTCAAATCCTCAACATCGTGGCACACATGCCTTTTGTCCCATCCATAAAGTCCCGCTTCTAACTCAAACTCGAATCAAGATCGCTGGACTCTCTCAATCGCCTCACTAACACCGGGTCTTAATCCACGAACTCTCCGGATCCTATCATGCAACATCGGCCTCGGCCTCGTAGTAGCAATCGAGCTCCATCCCGCCCAAATCCATCTATACATTAAGAGCTCTCAATCAATCGCACCAGTAACCTCGAAACTGAACTCGAAGTGCACTACCATGCGATCTCCTACTCGGTGCATCGCCACTACATTGGCCTTCCTCGGATGATACTCAATCGTGCAGTCATAGTCCTTCAGTAACTCTATCCATCTCCTTTGTCTCAGATTGAGCTCTCTCTGACTCAACAGATACCTCAAACTCTTATGATCGGTGAAGATCTGGAACGTCTCACCATACAGATATTGTCTCTAGATCTTCAGAGCAAAAACCACTGCTGCTAACTCCAAGTCATGTACCGGATAATTCACCTCGTGAGACCTCAACTGTCTCGAGGCATACGCTATAACTCTCCCATGCTGCATCAATACATAACCCAATCCCTGATGCGAGGCATCACTGTACACTACAAAGCCTCCAATACCAGAAGGAATACCTAACACCGGTGCAGTAGTCAACCGATGTTTCAGCTCCTCAAAGCTCTTCTGGCACTCCTTAGACCATCTGAACGGCACATTCTTCCTCAATAGCTTCGTCAAAGGGGCGGAGATCAACGAAAACCCCTCGACGAACCTCCGATAATATCCAGCCAATCCTAGGAAACTCCGCAACTCTGGCACACTCCTCGAAATCTCCCAACTCAACTGCCTCTATCTTGTGAGGATCCACCTGGATACCCTCACCGGACACCACGTGCCCCGTAAATACAATCTCATCGAGCGAAATTCACTTAGTGAATTTGGCAAACAAATGTCTCTCTCATGACCAAGGACAATCCTCGATGCTCAACGTGCTCTGTCTACCCCTCGAATAAACCAAGATATCATCAATAAATACAATCAAAAGCCATCCGTAGGCTGAAAACTCTATTCATCAAAGCCATGGCGGTGCCGGTATTAGTCAACCCAAACGGCATCACTAGGAACTCGAAATGCCCGCACTGCTCCCTCGAAAGCACTCTTAGGCACATCGGCCTCTGCAATCCTCAATCAGTAGTAACGATCTCAGTCCAACTTGGTGAATACCGAGCCCTCGCGAATCGATCAAATAAATCGCCAATCCTAGGCAAGGATACTTATTCTTCATCACACCCGATTCAACCGCCTATAATCAATACACAATCTCGTCCGTCCTGCCCTTCTTCTTCACAAACAAGATCGAGCTCACTATGGCGAAACACTTTGTCTAATGAACCCTTTATCCAAGAGCTCTCGCAATCGAGCCTTAAGCTCTCTCGGTTCCACGGTGCCATCCTATACGGAGGGATCAATATAGGGTCATGCAAGGAACAAGGTCAATCTCAAACTCGCCTCCGCTCAAGGCAATCCCAGAACTCCTGAAACACATCCTGAAATTCTTACTACGGAACATCCCGCAATCTCGCTCGACTCTTGAATCCACTAGGTGAGCCAGATAGGCCTCACACCCTCCCTCAGATCAAACTTCGTGGCACTCCACGAAGGATATCATCCTCGGCCTTTGCTGACTAACTCCTCGAAACACAGCTCTGGGCTGACCAGGAGACTCCAATACGACCTCCTTGGTATAACAGTCCATAATAGCCCTATGCGCAGTCAACCAGTCTATCCCCAATATCACGTCAATCTCCCTCAGAGCCAAAACGATCAGATCGGCACTCAAAACTGCTCGATCGATCTGAACCTGACATCCCATACCATCTCCCCAATACAATTGTACTACCTAGAGGTGTACTCACCTCTAACCCATATCAGAACCTCTGCCATCCCCATGCAATCTACATGCTAAATGCGGTGCAATGAAGGAATGAGTGGATCCAGGATCCAACAATGCATATGCTTCAAAACCAGAAATCAGAAGCATACCCGCAACAACATCCGGGGAATCCTGGGCCTCCTGCCGAGTCATGGCATAGACTACAGCTCATTGATCGTCTGTTGAATCGGTCCCTCGACCATCAAGCGGACCTCACTGCTCGGGCTCGGCCTCGGCCTCGACCTCTCCATCCTGATCCACCTCCACGGCTCTGCTGCACCGTGGTATAGCTGTATGATCTTCCAGTTATAGCAGACTGGGCTCCCAATGTCTCTGGACAGTTCCTAACCAGGTGGTCCATCGAGCCATACCTCAAACAGGCTCCAGACAGCCATCGACACTCTCCACTGTGTCTCTTGCCACAATGCTCATATAAAGGAGCAGACTGCCCTGAAACTCTGGCATTACCGCCACTACTAACAATTGCATAAATCTGCCTCTCCAGCCCGTGACCACTCTGTCAGCCCTCCTACGGACTGAAGGGCCTACTCGACGCTTCTTAACCCTCTCGCCAAGATCGCCTCGATCACATCGATCTCTTAATCCTGGCCCTGACTGGCCTCACCATACCGTCCCAAAGAATCGCTTCTATCTCATACAGCTGCAGCCCTCACCAATAAAATTACCCATGTCAGACCTGACTAATAGGGTACGGATCTCCAGATTGAGTCCACCCTCAAAACGCTGACACCTGTCAGCCTTAGTAGCAACCAATGAAGAAGCATAGACCACCAACTCGTTGAACCACGCCTCATAGTCGGCCACGTCAATCGCCTCGCCTCAACTCTAAGAACTCCTGCAACTTCATTTCCAGATAGATTCGGGCATGAAATTGTCCTCAAGGCCCTCGTAAAATCATCCCATGTCAGCAGTACAGGCCTAGTGGTACTGCCGCCTCGACTTCGACCATCGATATGCAGGACCCTGAAGCAGAGAAACCGCGTAGTCAAAACGCTCATCCGGGTCACAGTCCATCTGGTCGAGGACTCTCTCGGTCCTCTCCAACCATCCTCGACCGCAGGCCTGTCGGTGTTGCCATAGTCGATCGCCTCGCCACGCAGTTAATCATATCTCCGTTCCCGTCTCACAGGAACTCGAGGAGGTAACTCCTTTTAATGAGGCGCAGGAGACTCCCTACTAGCTCCTACCGATTCCAAGTCAGCTGGTAACTCAACTCGATCTCCAAGGACGGATGACCTAAAACAGACAAGAAATTTCGATTAGTTCCACTATTCTTACAGTTATTCTTGCCTAAAATAGACTAATCCCAAAAGATGCCAAACCATGATCTGATACCACTTAATGTAGCGCCCCTCACCGTAGGGTACACATCGGGACGCTCAAAGGTCGCTCCGACACGTATCCCACGATAAAGGTGCACCACCAGAACATTTCCACTAATAATCCACATGGCATCGCAATAATTAAAACCATAATATCAGAAATCAGTAAATTTTAAAATCCAAAATGATCATGATACAATCATCCAAAGAGCGTAATAGACAAGTCTATCACCCCTAAAACCAAAAGGAAACCGATACAAGCATCTATCCTAAGTCATCCTCAAAGTCCAACCCAAATTAACCAACCTTGTGTGCCATCGCTTCTTGCCAACACGCCAAGACAAAGAGGAAAAGACTATCTCCTGAGCTAGAGTCTACTTTAACATTCTGAAAAATAGGTTGCAAATTTTGGGTGAGTTTATAACTCAAGGAGAAACCATCATCGATGGTTCACTCAAATCATGCATTACGCAAATTGCGTATAACACGACACATAATATTCAATTAATGTGATTATATAACAATTTATGTGAGTCTATGGCGGTTTGCGTGTCGGTAACAATTTACAATAACACATAATAATTTACAGTATCATATCACAATTCACAGTATTGTGTAACAGTTTACAGTAGCATGTAACAATTTGCAATCTCTCATGTTATCACATAATTCAGTAAGTGTCGCAATCCAATCACTCATATGTGTATAATGCATATGAGACTCTTTTCCAGTTATTCAGAGTTGTGCCCAAGTGCTCGGTCGATGTTCGATGGGAGACGCGTCGAGTTTCCCCCCTCGAGGTCGAGGCCAAGACAAAGATGTTCGAGCTCGAGGCTCTTTCGATGATAGAGCAACTTGGGTCACATATCCATTATCGATCATGCATTTATGCATGCGATGCGATGTTCAATAATTCAAAGGTTCAAGAATCTCATGTTATACGGCTATAAAAGCCCGATATTACAATTCTTTCACGCAAGAATCCAATCCAATACAAGAGAAGCATGTTATTCGATCATGCACATTTCAGATTCATGCAATTTCACATTGGCAAGTAATTCACATTGAGCATTTAGACGATGTAAATTTGAGAAACCAACTAGGTTACTCACCAGAATCTCGAGCTACTGCCGAAGTCCCAAAGAATGTCTCGTGGAATGACGATCCAACGACGCCTATAACGGAAATACAGTCCCATTACTAGATGCTTAGTCAAAACAGTTCAATGATGCATATGTCTCAGTGAAAATATGTACAATGCATGTTCACGATTTTCGGCGCTAAAACTCAATTTTGAACTCTTACGTCCCATTATAACTCTTTGCTCAATTGATCGACAATAATTAATCCATTCCTAAAATTCGGTTCAATTTTTTCCTCAATTCATATACCCGATAGCAATTCCCTATCCAATGGGTCAAAACCTCTATTGAAAACCTCAATTAAAACTCCAATTGTCTCAATTCAATATTTAGGTCACACTATGAACCATAATTGACCATAATCTCGATAAATCAATATCATTTAAATTAAATTCTAACTTCCATAGTTATCCTCAATTGTAGACCTCTTTCCCTAGGTCATAACGAATCAGGAATCGCCTCAATCGAAGTTCTATACCATAAATTATGTCCAATAAACAAACACTCATCTATTCAAAAAGCTCCTTGCGACCTCAAAGACTTCGCCATGACCTCTGAGAAGATCACTTTCATGGTATGCGTCTTCCTTCCGCCATTGCGGTAAACCAAACGCTCGCAGCGGCGTCTCGCTGGGCTCATCGCCGCGAGCACTGAATTTCTCGCCGCGGCGAGGCCGCGCCAGACGTCGTGACGTGCGGGTCGCCCACTGTCTTCTCCGATCGATTTCCGCCATTAAAGCTCTATAAAACCTCCATTAAATACTCTCATCTACCCAGATCAACCATAATAAATGCCATAAATGCTCAAACAACCATTAATAACAACTTTAAAACCATAAATACTTACCAATCACGCTCAAATCCACAAATTTCTAAGAATCGCCGTAAACCCTAAAATCTTTCAAACTCAACGATTAACCCACTCTCAATCCTTCTCAACCTTCATCAATCACAATAAATCGCTTAGGCTAGCATAATGAGAAGAAACCACAAGAAATAGTCGAGATCTCTTACCAACGAAAGGGATCGGCGCTCACCGTGGGAGGAGGAAGAGAAGAAGCTAGCTTTTGCCTTAGGATAAAATCCACAAATTTCAAACCTTGCTATTTATAGACATAGGTCTCCAAATCAGTCCAAATTTCAGTCTCTAAATTTCAATGGCTCAACATTTTTATTTCCTAACCGTATAACTCTATTTTTTCCATTGCCGTTGGACAATTCTTTCAAGATCTATCTGATCAATCGATTCATCACTCCAAAATTTTCATCCGCATTATCTCCTAATTTCTCAAAAATTTCCTATAAGCCACTATCAATTTGCCAATCACTTTTAAACTATTCTAAATCCATTATTTGAACCCAATTACTCCTAATTTCTCAATCGATTGCAATCCAGTCAGTTCAGTCAGTTTCTAATTCCCAATCCAATCAATTCATACTCACAATTAAAATGCCGAAAAATCATGAATGCATGTACCTATGAATAAATGCATATGCAAGAAACCTGTTCCTCTATAATTAGAGGCCAATAACATGCTTAATCTGTGAATGCAATGAAACCTATCAGTCTGACGCAATATTACCATAATACCCTTGTTAACAGTAACGGGATGTTACATATAAGATCACGGACGAGCTACAAGATCGCAGACGAGCTATAAGATCACAGACGAGCTACAAGATCGCAGACGAGCTATAAGATCGCGGACGAGCTGCAAAATCACAAACGAGCTACAAGACCCGAACATACTCCATCGACCCTTCTCTTCGCTCAGACTCGAGGAGTAGGGGGGCTTATGGTCGGGTTGGCTACGCTAGGCCCAGGCCCAGTCCACGATCTACGGCCCATTCACGAGTGGGAGACTCCCATGCATACGTAAAGACTTAAACCTAATTACCTCTCCATATATAAGGTATAACTTGGTCACAACAGAGGTACACATAATCATAAACCTAGTTTTCTCTGCATACCGCAATCTCACCTTCACCAAAAAGACTGACTTGAGCGTCGGAGGGGCTTATCGGGAAATAACCACCGATGTGCCTTCCTTGTTTTGCAGGAATCTTCAAGCCGGAGCTCTCGCAAGAATCAACCAACTCCATTGATCCAAACGGCAACGTATAGTTTTGCCAAAATTTGGCAGAACCAGGAACAATCAGAGTCTATCATGGAGGATCAACTAGCTTTTGAAAGGTTGTGTAATTGATTGATATGTTGGCATGAGTCATTAAAATTAATTTGTATAGAAACTACAACTGCATGGATTTCGATTTTTCAGGGATATGCATGAGTATAGCCTTAAATCTTGTATAGATATGTATAACTTCCTAAAATCTCTCCCTTCTATCTGTATTTATGCTGGATACAAATTATGAATAATATTGTTGGACTAATGGTGGTTGAAAAATTAAATCCTACTTATGTTTTGATAATAATAAAATGTATAAAATTGGTTAAGAAATTATTTCAGGTATTTTGGGATTGATATTCAATAAAAGAATTGTGCAAATCAAGACAACATTAATCTTTGATGGGAAAGAGATTAATCATTGTGGAATCAAGATGGAAATTTCCTTAAAGCATTAATCTTTGATGGGCAAGAGATTAATCATTGTGGAATCAAGATGGAAATTTCCTTAAATGTGCTAGAGATATTCAAGGATGAAGATTATGGATAAAGATCTTCAAAGATATGTATCCCAATAATTAAAGATCAAGATTTTCTGCAATATAACCGTTGAAGCCAACATAAGTTGACTATTAAATCATAAATCGACTAATATATCAAGATCTGTCAGGTTGAGAACAACACAAGTCGACTAATAGACTATAAGTCGACTTATTGAAGGTTACAAGTTGACTTACACTGCATAAGTCGACTTATAGAAGGGCGGAGATAAAGTTTGACGAAAATCGTTGTTACAAGTCGACTTACACATCACGATAAGTCGACTTACGAGTACAACAAACTAATTCTGACAAAGTCAATTAGTCACAAATGGAAAGGAGGAAATCAAGGAACGACTAGGAAATATCAACAACGGCTAGTGGACATCCCCAACGGCTATAATCATCCTTTAGCCTGCCAACAAATAGAGAAATATCAAGGGAAGTAAGATAAGAGCAAAAATCAAAGTCTACCACAAAAGTCCCAAGAATTTGCTCTCATACTACTCTTAGTTTGGTCTTAATTCCATTCATATGTACTGAGAGTTAGCATTTCGATTTTCTATCATTGTGATTATTATGAGTTGAGTGATTAGAGGAGAATCACTTGTTGGTAGGATTTGTGCCGGAAGACAAATCAATTATAAAGGTAACTTGAGCTGGAAATCAAGTGGTGTTGGTATGATTTGTGCCGGAAAACAAATCGATTGTAAAGGTAGCTTGAGCCGGAAATTAAGTGGTGTTGTAAGAGTTCACACTAAACTAAAAAGTGTGTAGTAAAGTGGTTTGCCAAATCCTAAGTGGGAGCTTAGGTAGAGGACGTAGGTCTTAGCACCGAATCTCTATAAAAACAGTGTTTGTTCTTCTTACCTACTCTTTACATTTAAATTTATTTAAATTGTTTTTGTGTGAATTAAATTCTGATTTTATTGTAGAATTTTACAAAAAGCTTTAAAAATTTATTCAACCCCCCTTCTAAATCGTTTACAATTGGTATCAGAGCAGAAGTATCCAAGGATGGCACACAATAACCTAGCGGAAGAAGGTAACACATATAATCGCCCTCCTTTATTTAATGGTACTAAATACTCTTCTTGAAAAAATCCTATGAAGTATCATATTATAAGCGAGGGAGTAGAATATTGGAAGATCACCATCTTCGGTCCACAAGAACCTTTGAAAGAGAATGGTGAGTTAAAAACAGAGCTAGAGTATGACGACAATGATTGGAAGCAAGCATACATTAACGCAAAAGCTATGAAATTGATATATTGTTCTCTCACGGTTGAGGAAAGAAATCGAGTGAATTCATGTACGAGTGCTAAATAAATGTGGGAGAGACTACACATCACTCATGAAGGAACCAATCAAGTTCGAGAGACAAAAATCAACATGCTTCTTCATGACTATGAAATGTTTGTCATGAAGGAAGGTGAGTCTATTTCCACTATGATTGATCGTTTTGCATAAATCATAAATGAATTAGGAAACCTCGGAAAGCATATGACGGATAGCGAAAAGGTGAAGAAGATTATTCGCTCACTACCGAAAGAATGGGACTCTCAAGTCACCGCTATTATGGAGTCTAAAGATCTCAATCGATTGGAATTCAATACCTTGGTGGGATCACTCATAAACTATGAGATCATTCTCAAATCAAGAGGAGGTAGAGGTAAGTCACAAAAATCAATTGCTTTTAAAGCTAACACTTCTTTTGTGGATAAAAGTGATAAAAAATTAGATGAGGAGGAAGAAGATGAAGAGTTAGAAATGTATGCTAGAAACTTGAGAAAATTCAAGGGACTACTCAAAAATAGGAAGAGAGAATTACGTGGTGGAAGAAATGACAAGTATGACAAAGGGAAAAAGAAAGCTAACCTAGTAGCCACTTGGAGTAATGATGAAGAAGCATACCTAAGTAATGATGAAAACAACTTAGCACTTATGGCAAATAGCTCCTCAACAAGTGATGATGAAGATGAGTTAACTTTCATTGATCAAGATCTTATAAATTCTTTTAATGCTTTACAAATAGATTTTGAAGAAGCTATTGAAATCAGCAAGAAATTAAGAAAGAAAATAAGAGAGCTAGTTGCTGAAAATAGTGTCTTGCATGAGAATATTGATGATTTAGATTGCACTAAGGAAGATCACTCTATATGCCTTGCTGAAAAAGAAAATCTTACTTGTGAGCTTGATAAACTTAACAAGGAATTTTCTTATGTGGTTGAAAAATTTGCTGGTGGGAATGAAAAGTTTGAAAAGATGTTATCTTTGCAAAGATATTCTATTTCTAAACATGGTTTAGGATATGATCTTTTTGATAGAGATTGTTCCTTGATTTTCAAATTTGCTAAAGATGGAAAAGTTGCTAAATGTGCTAGATGCTTAAAAGATGGTCACATAGAAATTGCATGCAAAAGTATTAGAAGATGTATTAATGTGAAGAAAATCTGGGTGGTAAAAGGTACAATACCTCCTAATGTGGTTTATATGACTAACCAAAATGGACCCAAAATGGCTTGGGTACCAATGAGAAGAAAGAATGTTTCAGTTATAGGTACAAGCAAGGAATGAAAATCCACCAAGCACATGGTACATTGATAGTGGATGTTCAAGGCATATGAGTAGAGACAAGAACTTATTTGTAGAAATCAAACCAAAAAATCAAGGATATGTCACATTTGGAGACAACAACAAAGGTAAAGTCATTGGTGTTGGTAAAGTGGGTAAGGAACCTTTGCCTACCATTGACAATGTTTTACTTGTTGATGACTTGAAACATAATTTGCTAAGTGTTTCTCAATTATGTGATATAAATTTTAATGTGACATTTGAATCATCTCATTGTATGGTTAAGAAAGATGAAAATGTTGCTTTCATTGGTTTGAGACATGGAAATACATATATTGTTGACCATTGCATCAAGAGATAAGGTGTTTAAATGCTTCAGTTGAGTATTACAGCCATAGTCGGGTAATTCATCTATTTCTCAAATCCAATCGACTAATTATATGCGACTAGTCGACTAGTTTTATATCAAACAACCCCCAGTCTTGTTTTTATTTATTATTAGTTGACTAACATCCTACCAGTCGACTATAAGTCATCTAGGTCTTCTTTAAAAACTCATTTTTCCCCAAATCTCCGAAAACACATTCTCTTCTACCTTTGAGATTTCTTCATGATGATGTTTCTCCACCATTATAGTTTTTGTATCTAGCCAAGAACGACATTTCATATATATTTTTTTCTACTTGAGCCTATTTGTGTTTGATGGCTTGTTCCCTTATTAATGTGATTGTGATTTTTGTTTATATTTGATTGTTTTGATTATGAAAAAAACGGGGAGTAAAATGGGAAATTGGATATTTTTTTAGTTACTTGATTAAGGGGGAGTATGTTAAATTATCTTTGAATTGAATCTATATTAAAATTATGGACTATACAAATTTTATGAATTTGTTTTTGCAAGGTTATTTGAATTCAATGATTTATATGATTAAGGGGGAGACAACTAACCAATTAGACAAGGCATAAAAACCTTGATCAATTTTTCTTTGTTTTCAATTTAAGTAACAATTTCTAAAAGTTTTGTCATTATCAAAAGGGGAGATTGTTGGACCAATGGTGGTTGACAAATTAAATCCTACTTATGTTTTGATAATAATAAAATGTATAGAATTGGTTAAGAAATTATTTAAGGTATTTTAGGATTGATATTCAATAAAATAATTGTGCAAATCAAGATAGCATTAATCTTTGATGGGAAAGAGATTAATCATTGTGGAATCAAGATGGAAATTTCCTTAAAGCATTAATCTTTGATGGGCAAGAGATTAATCATTGTGGAATCAAGATGGAAATTTCCTTAAATGTGCTAGAGATATTCAAGGATGAAGATTATGGATAAAGATCTTCAAAGATATGTATCCCAATAATTAAAGATCAAGATTTTCTGCAATATAACCGTTGAAGCCAACATAAGTCGACTAGTAAATCATAAGTCGACTAATATATCAAGATCTGTCAAGTTGAGAACAACACAAGTTGACTAATAGACTATAAGTCGACTTATCGAAGGTTACAAGTCGACTTACACTGCATAAGTCGACTTATAGAAGGGCAGAGATAAAGTTTTACGAAAATCGTTGTTACAAGTCGACTTACACACCACAACAAGTCGACTTACGAGTAAAACAAACTGATTCTGACGAAGTCAATTAGTTACAAATGGAAATGAGGAAATCAAGGAACGACTAGGAAATATCAACAACGGCTAGTGGAAAACCCAATGGCTATAATCATCCTTTAGCCTGCAAATAAATATAGAAATATCAAGGGAAGTAAGATAAGAGCAAAAATCAAAGTCTACCACAAAAGTCCCAAGAATTTGCTCTCATACTACTCTTAGTTTGGTCTTAATTCCATTCATATGTATTGAGAGTTAACATTTCGATTTTCTATCATTGTGATTATTGTGAGTTGAGTGATTAGAGAAGAATCACTTGTTGTTAGGATTTATGCCGGAAGACAAATCAATTGTAAAGGTAACTTGAGCCGGAAATCAAGTGGTGTTGGTAGGATTTGTGCCGAAAAACAAATCGGTTGTAAAGGTAGCTTGAGCCAGAAATTAAGTGGTGTTGTAAGAGTTCACACTAAACTAAAAAGTGTGTAGTAAAGTGGTTTGCCAAATCCTAAGTGGGAGCTTAGGTAGAGGACATAGGTCATAGCACCGAACCTCTATAAAAACAGTGTTTGTTCTTCTTACCTACTCTTTACATTTATATTTATTTAAATTGTTTTTGTGTGAATTAACTTCTAATTTTATTGTAGAATTTTACAAAAAGCTTTAAAGATCTATTCAACCCCCCTTCTAGATCGTTTACAAATATGTGTGATTGTGATCTTTGACATAGAATCAGAACAGTTTCATGTTCCTTATGAATTGACGTGAAAAGGAATTTAAGCTGCTAAAAAAAGCCATCGAAGATCATACCGAATTAACATTAACCGCTTACTCCTCAACTTAATCCCTACTTCATAATCTAATAACCAAAATAACTGAAGTCATGTCATAAACCCATATCTCAGCTATCTATGACTCCATAAGAGTACCAATAAACATCAAGTTAAATGGATCTAACTATGCCTTATGGTCCCAAGTTGTTGAGATGTATATCTCAGGTAAAAACAAGCTGGGATATATCAATGGAGTCCTTCCACAACTAGCAGAGACGGACCCATCTTTCCGTAAATGGAAAATAGAGAATGACGGCATGAAAGGGTGGTTGATTAACTCAATGGAGCCATCTTTGGTTAGGAATTTTATTTGATTTTCCATAGCAAAACAGGTTTTGGATTCTATCTCTACTACTTATTTTGACAGATTTGATGTAACACCCCACTCCCACGTGACCCGAACCCGATATCATTGGTGATATCCGAGTCCGTATCCCGTGAGGGTGGCGTACTACATCAGTCAGTAAAACTCGGTATACAATTTTTTTATTGAAATACATTCCACGTTAAAAGGAAGCAATTTCAGTTATTACACATTCGCGCGGAACAAGCAATAAACAGTAGTAAATCTTTGCAGTTATAAGTATTACTATCATTTAGCAATACTTTACAAGAACCATGAAATACAAATGCAAATCAGTTTACAACGATTGCATAATACAATTATGAGACATTAATGCAGACGTGAACTGATCCCAACCTCTATCCTTCACTTGCCTACAGTAGACACACTCCCGTGGCGAACGGGGTACTCTTCAAAGCCTGAAAAATAGATACAAAATTTTGACGAGTTTTTGCGAACTCAGTGAGGAACCATTATCGATGGCTCTCCCAATTCATGCATCATACAAACATTTGATAGTAAGAATACAGTCACAGTAAGACTAAGTCAGCGGTATCATATCATTATATTCAACAAAAAGGCATTCAGTTATTCAGTCCAGTATGTATGCAATGCACATGTGACACTTTCCAGTTTATTGCCACGTTGTGACCGAGTGCTTAATTAGTAAACAGTGTTCAGTGGACGCTTGGCGTCTAGGGAGTAGGACTCCCTTCGAGCTCGAGGCTCTTTTTCAGTATCGGTATCAGTAGCAACTCTGGTCACAACTATTGTTATTATCAGTTTATGCATTGATGTATGCAATGCATATGCCCAATTTAACAGTTAGTACAAAACTGTTGTGCCCTAGTAGAATACAGTACAATGTAGCAAACAATGCACAAGGAGCACATCCAGAACACTACAAGTAATGAATCACAGTATCACAGTATATCACAAGGAAGCAGTAAGCAGTAACAGTACAAGCCATTTATGTATCACACTTTCACACAGTAGAAACAATTCAGTTCACAGAATTACAACCAGATACACTTCTATGTCAATTCTCCCAATTTATCGGACCCTCCATCCGGAATTCAGACATAACAAACATAGTTCTATCCCACCGTTATTCCCCACAGTAGACATATAATAATTGAGTAAACCACATAGGTTACTCACCTATCACTTCCGAGCTAATGCCGGGAAGTCTCTGCCATGTCGGTCGAACGACGCTCCAATTGGGCCTCTATAAGAATAAAAGAAGAAAATGATCACTAATTATCCAATCCGAATTCGTTAATGATGCACATGTAGGTGAAAATGCATGTTCATGAATTCCTGGCCCTAATCTCATTTTTTTCTATCAGAAAAATTCGTTTAAAAATTAGAAATTCAATGGCACTGACGACGCTCAATTTGGACCTCTATAGGTCCCCAATTAAATAAAATAGTGATGAAATACCCATTTCCCGGACACCCGTCAATTTCCCGTCCAAAAATTCCCAATCTCTCAAAAAATGAAATTAAATATTCAATGAATCCGATGCCTCAAAAATCAGGTCAATCGGACGTCGGACGGACAAGTTATAAGCAAAAGAATGGAAAAAGGTCAGTACAAGTCGACTTACTGAAGATACAAGTCGACTTACATTACTCCCATAACAGATCTGGAAAACTTTCTCTAACATGCCAACTTCCACAGGGCATAATTCCTTACTCTGAATTCCAAATTGAGTAAACTTGGTGTCTACTTCATAGAGAAAAGAAAGATCTACAATGTTCATGAAGGACACAAAAACTAATTTCACCTCTAAGGGTGTCAAAAATACAATCAAAGTTACTGCCAAGTCAATGGGTTCTAAAACAGTATAGTATCTTGTAAATTCAATAACTTCTCATTTCCTTTGTCAAATATTACACAATAAATATGCTCAGAAAGATCCCAATGTTTTCTACAATTTTCATGAACAAACCAAAATCAAATTCATTTGTTAACTGGGTCAAATAATTCAATGAATGCTGCTGCCCCTGCAAGTACTCAATCTGGACAGTAATGTTATAAACAACATATCTCCTTGCAAAAATGTCAAATAAATGCATACTTTATACCTATGGAAATATCAAACACAATGCTACACTTCCCATGAAGGGCTTCAAAGCCAATTCCATCTCTAACAAGCTTAAAACTTTCATGCAAGTTACTGATCAGGGCAGCAATCAATAACCTCATGTAGGTACAGATTTTGAAAATTCATTACTCCCACATATGATCTCCCAAAATTAGATGCTATATACCATTTTCAAGATAAAGTTTCCTCTACAACTATTAAGAAGATCACTCAAGCTAATTCAATTAAAAGAAATTGGTAAAATTGCTTCCAATCAGAATGCTCACAAATCTGACACTTAGGCTAGGTTTCACCACCATGTACAAAATCAGTCAATAGTTAACAGTGGATATCTCCCAATATACATATCGAAAAATTGCAAAATCAGTGGAAATGGAAAGCTAACAATACAGGCTTCAACTTTCATTTAGACCATTTTCCCTAATTCCTTCTCAATTAATTTAGAAAAATCATTAACACAATCAGGTCATCAATTCAGATACTGTTCACATAAGTCCCAGCAGTAACTTTCCAAGCCAAATTTCAACCTCTTAAGGCTAAAATTAGACAACACCTATTTCACACAAAAATGTAACCAACAAACCAAAGTTTAATTGGGCATAAACTTCGACTCATTTTCATTACCACACAATGAGTTATGTTTAAAACAATACAGTAGGTCAAAAACCAAATTTCAGCTTTACTTCTCCAAAACACTTCCTATCATGCCAATTCAAATTCTACTACCGTAAACATCTCAATTGGAAACAAAATCAGTCCCTAAATCATCCCTACATTCACTAGGAATACCTACCATAAGTTGGCAGCACTTATCTCTTACATTACCATGCAAAAATAATCATCAATATTCAATTCAAATCAAGCTAAAAACACTTCAATCATACTACTTTCAAGTCATACTTAAACCTAGCCTTATACCCACCAATTCAAACAATAATTTTCATCAAATTAATGCATCAATAAGCATAATAATTACACCAAAATTCCCATTGAATGCATCTAACAACCATGATTTATGAAATATATAATGAAAACTTAACATAAACCTTACCTAATTAAAGCCTCCAACCATTCAATCTTTCCAACTAACCAACACCAACGACATCTTCTTCACCATTTCAAGAGAGCAAGATTATGCAAAGCCTTATTGGTGAGTTAATAAGAGAGAGAGAGCAAAGTGGAAGGAGGGATACTTGAAAAAAAATCAATGGAGAAGAGGGTAGGATGCGTCGGATGAAGAACAAAAGCAAGTGGACAACTCATCTTTTCATGCTTTTAAAATGAAGTCACCGAAATTAAGGATAACAATGCATTAATGGTGGGACACTTGGCAATTGGAGGAAGGACTAAAGAAAAGTCAAACTAATGACACTTGGCAATTAATGGAATTAAACCCTAATGACATAAATTTGACCCATTCAATTCCAATGGTCCTAATTTCAATCCCAAAATAATGTACCCAATATTGTAGTGCCATTGGATAGAAATTTTCGCTACCAAAAATCAATCGGTTCGCCAGTTGGTGATTTTTTCGGTCTGGAAATTTTCTCCGGAAAATTACAGAAAAATTCCTGAAAATCCCTTAAAATATAAAACATTCAATGGCTCACTCAGAAAAATTTTTCAAACCCAATAACCACGTTAATCACAATAAAATTACATTAAGCACGAAAATCGAGAATGTCATGTATGCATGTACAGTACTTTCATGTGCACAAATGATATTGTGTACCAATCCTATTATGCATGAACAGTCCTAAGTCATCCGATCCATCTCATCCTATGCCAAATTTACTATTTTACCCCTTCCAGTAGGGGGTGGGATGTTACAATTCCCCCCTCCTTATAAAAATTTCGTCCTCGAAATTCTTCGTCAACGGTTCACTATGACCGTTATCAAATGACCCTACATGTCCCATACACTTTTCCACTGAATGATTCATTTTCCGAAAGGTCATAGTAACCACACTCAGTCAGTTGTTCAGTCACTTATTTGGCTAACTCCTTATCACTCATCACAGTAGACGGACTCAACAATGCTGTCAGTTGGCGATCTCACTATCTTAACTATCTCCCTTGCCATTTTCAAAGTAGCCACTACCTTTAGTTCCGATGCTATGACTCAGTTCCTGTTCACTCATCACGTTTTATCCATCCAATATTTTTTTCTCACTATACAGACTTATTCCAATAACTTCATTGATACCCTTTTTGCCAATTCTGCGTATACTTTGTCAATATGATACTTCCAATAAAATAGTTTCTCTCGTCTGCGACACTTATAAATCACAATGGCACTTATCTCTATTTTCACTATAACCGTGGTAATCCACCTAACGCATTTATCCCTCATATTTCATTGACTCTTAGTCCAGATTCAGTGTTCTTTTGACATTTCACTGTTTTAAAGTGTTAACGCACTTTATTCGGATATGCATTTTACTCTAGTTCATTTGTCCGATCCGGTTCCACCTCCACTAACCCATTCCTCTTTCCTGAGTCACTTTCCTTTGTTTCACTCATCACAGTCTCAAATCCATTGTGGTCTTTGACTCTCGTTAGGCACTGTGCAGTGTAGCAGTGTATCCCTACAGTCAATCAAAACTCTATAACACGGTCATAATCCTGTGAAACTCAAACCACTTAAGCATTTTTCCTGTTGAACATTCAAACCTATAAGCACTTGAATCGAAAATCACTTCATTCTATACCCGTAGTAACTCAATTTCACTCTTCGCATATTTCTCCTAACATGTCTAACTTCGATTGCTCAATTTCTTTGCTCATCAATTCCTTTGTTCAATCCCGACACATGCTTTTTTTTTTTAATCATTCAATACCATTATCCCGATTACACTTGAATCTTCAGATTCAGGATGGGAAACACCAGTTTGATTCCTGAACTAGTAACCTTTCTTACCTTTAGTCAGTGCCACTAAAGTTACAACTTCAATCCTCTAGTAATACTTCCTATTTTGCGCGCTATATTATTCGAGCTTTGGAACCCAATATCTGCAATTGGTCTGTTCCTTTCAGAATTGTCGGTATAGTAGTCATTTATGCCTGTCTTTTTCCTCGAATTAACACAATGTATCCTTATAGGAATCTAAGGTCTCCAAGGTTTTAAACAATTGCGATCGTAACACCAATACCATTTATCAAAGTCAATTCAATTTATCTTATACCGTTTTAACATAATGTCTCAGTTCATCACACACTGCCCACTCTCCAAGGGTATGCTTATCATTAGTATCAAATTCCTCAATTATTCATATAGTTCTTTTTACTTTTTACTGTTCAACACTTTCAAACACATTCCGTCTATAAACATAGTCACTACCATTTACTTACCTCACATAATTCCCTATTAGGGTCTTGTTGACTTTACCATACATCATTCTACTTTTTCATTGAGTCCACAATTAGTGTATTTGCAATCCCTTTATGAAGGGAACACTACATCACGTCATTGTCAGCTTCCCTTTAGAACTTCTTGTCTCTACTCTTTTTTTTTCTTTTCAATTGATTTCCTGTCGTTTACATCAACATATGCCAATATCTAGTCATCCGTACTTGGACTTCCATAAATTCCACTTTATTTAAGTATTTGACTTCGCAGTTCGGGACTATTTTCTTCTTAGTTTCAAATCAAGATTTCTCAGCAGTTTTGCATCACAATGGAGATCTATTCACTTCACATTGCAATAGAATCACCTCAAATTAAAATTCCACTTACGTAGTTGGATACTTTACATTTCCGTACACACAATACAGATAACCTCAGTCGTATATTTCACTTGTTATGTCTAAATCTCTTCTTGAGATACGACTCGATTTCACTTTTGATTTTGCCCGTACTTCTTTTCATTTGACCATTAGTCTTGCTACCATCATTATACCATTCACGAAAGTCTCATCAGCCAATTAGTGTCCCTAATTGCTTTTCAATCATTCTTCACTATACGCACTATCTCAATCAGAACAATTTTATGCCATAATTTAAAGATTAGAACAGTCTTTGCACTAAGGTTCCACGTGATAGTCACATAAACACTTTCTTTAACACCTATTCAGTAATCTACACATCACCACAACTTATTTCATCTTATCCGGAGACCAATTAGTAACCTATACAATTCAGACTTCCTCAAAACTCCTTTCCGTATATACTGAGCCTCAAATAGAGGACTGATGCCATAATCATTCTTCATTTCCTCACATACAGGTACACTCAGTCCTCTTATGTCTTACTTTAACCCATTATGAACTTTACACTTTTAGGCACTCATAGTAGCACGTATTTAATCAGTCACCGATCATTTCCTCTATTATTTCCATGCATATTTCACATATGTTTCATTAATCATGATCAACTTACTTACTATCCAATATATTTCGCTTATGTTTCATTACACATATTTTTAGTCCCATATCATTAATAGCCACTTGGCTTATACAATGTCATCTCATTATTGCTACGTATCTCTTTATTTTCCTCAAACAATCTATGATAGGGTAGTCACAGTCCCCAAAACATGAAAAAATTGTTGATACAACTCCACTGTATCTCTGTCTAGTTACCCATCCATTTACCATTTCTGTATCCAAAACATCTTTTCAACCAATCCAGAATTTCCCGATACACAATCAGTAAAACTTGTCACTCTGTCTTTTTCTCTTACGATTTTATTATACTGATTTCCAAACTCCTAGCATAATATTCGCATAACCATTTCAGTCTCACGCTTATGCACTCATGATCATAACCGTTTCACGAATTCATTTCAGTTTATCTGTCACTTTTATCTCACCATTTCTACTTTTTCTTACTCTACTAGGCACTTTGCTCTTTCAGTTCTTTTAATTCTTTCAGTTCTACGTAGACCGTTACGGTACAATATTGCTCTTATTACAATCTCACTCCCATCATCTCTATGATATCTACTGATGTCTAACACTAATACAGTGAATCAATATCTGCCTGATCGGACCATCTAACAATGTTTCCCATTTCATCGCATATACAGTCAGAGCTCTAATTACTTCATCATTTACTTTCATATAGACCTACTATAACTAGTATGTTTCTCATATCTACAGAGGATCCCTCCAAGTTCTAGACATATTCATTTTCTGTCGCCGTAATATTGCCACATTAATAAGGGAACTCAGTTTGATATCAATTCTTTTCTTAATCAGTCTAGGCCAACATAGTTATTCTAACCACAGTACATTATAAGTCTCATTATCGATGTTTCCTTTTTCCCATTCCTCATTGCTCATACCCTCTCATGGGTTCACATTCTGATACCTTCTCACTTTTCTCATACTTAATCACGTAACACATGTTCACACGTAGGATTTATCCTCGTGCGACTCGAACAGGGATCGATTACCACGATGCATAACTACGACGACTCAAATGCATGCAACTTGACCTATGTTTGATCGTGCCAGAATACATTACGTATTCTTTGGGCTCGATACCACCTAAATGTAACACCCACTCCCGTGACGAACCCGATATCATTGGTGATATCCGAGTCCGTGCCTGCGAGGGTGGTGTACTACATCGATTAGTAAAACTTCGGTATACAATTTTTTATTAAAATACATTCCACGTTAAAGGAAGCAGCCATTATTACACATTCGCGGAACAAGCGATGCGATAGTAAATCTTTGCGATTATAGGTATTACTATCATTTAGCAATACTTTACAAGAACCATGAAATACAAATGCAAATCAGTTTACAACGATTGCGGAATACAATTATGAGACACTAATGCAGACGTGAACTGATCCCGACCTCTATCCTTCACTTGCTTACAGTAGACACACTCTCGTGTCGAACGGGGTACTCTTCAAAGCCTGAAAAATAGATGCAAAATTTTGATGAGTTTTTGCGAACTCAGTGAGGAACCATCATCGATGGTTCTCCTAATTCATGCATCATATAAACATTTCATAGTAAGAATACAGTCACAGTAAGACTAAGTCAGCGGTATCATATCATTATATACAGCAAAAAGGCATTCAGTTATTCAGTCCAGTATGTATGCAATGCACATGTGACACTTTCCAGTTTATTGCCACGTTGTGACCGAGCGCTTAATCAGTAAACAGTGTTCAGTGGACGCTTGGCGTCTAGGGAGTAGGACTCCCTTCGAACTCGAGGCACTTTTTCAGTATTAGTATCAGTATTAGTAGCAACTCTGGTCAAAACTATTGTTATTATCAGTTTATGCATTGATGTATGCAATGCATATGCCCAATTAACGATCGATACAAAAACCGTCGTGCCCAAAGAGAATACGATGCGATGTAGCAAACAATGCACAAGGAGCACATCCAGAACACTACAAGTACTGAATCACAGTATCATAGTATATCACAAGGAAGAAGTAAGCAGTAACAGTACAAGCCATTTATGTATCACACTTTCACACAGTAGAAACAATTCAGTTCACAGAATTACAACCAGATACACTTCTATGTCAATTCTCCCAATTCATCGAACCCTCCATCCGGAATTCAGACATAACAAACATAGTTTTATCCCACCGTTATTCCCCACAATAGACATATAATAATTGAGTAAACCACCTAGGTTACTCACCTATCACTTTCGAGCTAATGCTGGGAAGTCTTTGCCATGTCGGTCGAACGACGCTCCAATTAGGCCTCTATAAAAATCAGAGAAGAAAATGATCACTAATTATCCAATCCGAATTCGTTAATGATGCACATGTAGGTGAAAATGCATGTTCATGAAATCCCGGCCCTAATCCTATTTTTTTCCATCAGAAAAATCCGTTTAAAAATTAGAAATTCAATGGCGCTGACGGCGCTCAATTTGGACCTCTATAAGTCCTCAATTAAATAAAACAGTGATGAAATACCCATTTCCCGGACACCCGTCAATTTCCCGTCCAAAAATTCTCAATCTCTCAGAAAATGAAATTAAATATTCAGTGAATCCGATGCTTCAAGAATCATGTCAATCGGACGTCGGACGGACAAGTTATAAGTAAAAGAATAGAAAATGGTCAGTACAAGTCGACTTATCTGAGAATACAAGTCAACTTACTCTACTGTGTATGAATAAGTCGACTTACTGAAGATACAAGTCGACTTACATTACTCCCATAACAGATCTGGAAAACTTTCTCTAACATGCCAACTTCCACAGAGCATAATTCCTTACTCTGAACTCCAAATTGAGCAAACTTGGTGTCTATTTCATAGAGAAAAGAAAGATCTACAATGTTCATGAGGACACAAAAACTAATTTCACCTCTAAAGGTGTCAAAAATACAATCAAAGTTACTGCCTAGTCAATGGGTTCTAAAACAGTACAGTATCCTTTAAATTCAATAACTTCTCATTTCCTTTGTCAGAAATTACACAATAAATATTCTCAGAAAGATCCCAATGTTTTCTACAATTTTCATGAACAAACCAAAATCAAATTCAATTGTTAACTGGGTCAAATAATTCAATGAATGCTGCTACCCCTGCAAGTACTCAATCTGGACAGTAATGTTCTAAACAACATATCTCCTTGCACAAATGTCAAATAAATGCATACTTTATACCTATGGAAAGATCAAACACAATGCTACACTTCCCATGAAGGGCTTCAAAGCCAATTCCATCTTCAAAAAACTTAAAAATTTCATGCAAGTTACTAATCAGGGCAGCAGTCAATAACCTCATGCAGGTACAGATTTTGAAAATTCATTACTCCCACATATGATCTCCCAAAATTACATGCTATATACCATTTTCAAGATAAATTTTTCCTCTAAAACTATTCAGAAGATCACTTAAGCTAATTCAATTCAAAGAAATTGGTAAAATTGCTTCCAATTAGAATGCTCACAAATCTGACACTTAAGCTAGGTTTCACCACCATGTATAAAATCAGTCAATAGTTAACAGTGGATATCTCCCAATATACATATCAAAAAATTTCAAAATCAGTGGCAATGGAAAGCTAACAATACAGGCTTCAACTTTTATTTAGACCATTTGTCCTAATTCCTTCTCAATTAATTTAGAAAAATCATCAACACAATCAGGTCATCAATTCGGATACTGTTCATATAAATCCAAGCAGTAACTTTCCAAGCCAAATTTCAACCTCTTAAGGCTAAAATTAGACAACACCTATTTCACACAAAAATGTATCCAACAAACCAACGTTTAATTGGGCACAAACCTCTACTCATTTGCATAACTACACAATGAGTTATGCTTAAAACAGTACAGTAGGTCAAAAACCAAATTTCAGCTTTACTTCTCCAATACACTTCCTATCATGCCAATTCAAATTCTACTACCATAAGCATCTCAATTGGACACAAAATCAGTCCCTAAATCATCCCTACATTCACTAGGAATACCTACCATAAGTTGGAAGCACTTACCTCTTACATTACCATGCAAGAATAATCATCAATATTCAATTCAAATCAAGCTAAAAACACTTCAATCATACTACTTTCAAGTCATACATAAACCTAGCCTTATACCCACCAATTCAAACAATAATTGTCATCAAATTAATGCATCAATAAGCATAATAATTACACCAAAATTCCCATTGAATGCATCTAACAACCATGATTTATGAAATACATAATGAAAACTTAACATAAACCTTACCTAATTAAAGCCTCCAACCATTCAATCTTTCCAACTAACCAACACCAACGACATCTTCTTCACCATTTCAAGAGAGCAAGATTATGCAAAGCCTTATTGGTGAGTTAATAAGAGAGAGAGAGCAAAGTGGAAGGAGGGACACTTGAAAAAAAATCAATGGAGAAGAGGGTAGGATGCGTCGGATGAAGAACAAAAGCAAGTGGACAACTCATCTTTTCATGCTTTTAAAATGAAGTCACCGAAATTAAGGATAACAATGCATTAATGGTGGGACACTTGGCAATTGGAGGAAGGACTAAAGAAAAGTCAAACTAATGACACTTGGCAATTAATGGAATTAAACCCTAATGACATAAATTTGACCCATTCAATTCCAATGGCCCTAATTTTAATCCCAAAATAATGTACCCAATATTGTAGTGCCATTGGATAGAAATTTTCGCTACCAAAAATCAACCGGTTCGCCACTTGGCGATTTTTTCGGTCTGAAAATTTTCTCCGAAAAATTCCAGAAAAATTCATGAAAATTCCATAAAATATAAAACATTCAATGGCTCACTCAGAATAATTTTTCAAACCCAATAACCACGTTAATCACAATAAAATTACATTAGGTACGAAAATCGGAAATGTCATGTATGCATGTACAGTGCTTTCATGTGCACAATGATACTGTGTACCAATCCTATTATGCATGAACAGTCCTAAGTCATCCGATCCATCTCATCCTATGCAAAATTTACTATTTTACCCCTTCCAGTAGGGGGTGGGATGTTACATTTGACTCATCACAGGATTATGATCTTCGGTGAAGGCTATCTTATATGCGGCAGAATGGTGGATCTATAGAGAAATACTGCAATCATCTACAAGAATTATGGTATGAACTCCCCTTTCGTCGTCCCAACCTAATGAAATGTGCTACAAATATATAGAAATATAATTATCTTCTCCAAGAGGAAAGAGTTTAAATTTTTCTAGATGGATTAGATGATAGGCTTGATAATATCAGAACTGACATTCTTCAGATAAAGTCATTCCCAATCATTGAGCAAGCTTATGGATATTTTCGAAGAGAAGATACACGGCAAACTATGATGATCTCTAGAGTATAAAATGGTTCTAATAGTGCTGCCATGGCGATTAAAGGAGATAAATTTGGTCATCCACACCTAATGAGGAGAGAACTTCAACCAAATCGAAGGGCTAACTCAATGAAGGAAGTGTACCCATTTTGGTAACAAAAAACACACCCGAGATACACCCTTCAAGCTACATGGGTACCCGGATTGGTGGCATGAATTACAAGCAAAAAGGAAGCAGGGTACTAAAATTACTTCTGATAACCAAGGTTACGCTACTGAACTCAATTATCCCTTATTCCTATCATAGGCTCTTCTACCACAGATATTGAGGGAAGTAAATCTAGTCATGCTTTTTACACCTTTGATACTTCTAATCATGATGGCTGGATTATCGACTCCAGAGCTATAGATCACATGACTTTTAATTCTAATGATTTATCTAAAACGAAACCACCATGACGAACTTGTATTGCTAACGCCACTGGAGATGAACATCCAGTTGCAGGGGTTGGAATTGTTTCAATATCACCATCTCTGTCCTTATCTCATACACTCTTTGTTCCATTGCTATCAAATAAATTGATGTCAGTGAGTCAAATTACTGAAGAACTGAATTGTGTGATACTAATATATTCGAACTTTTGTCTTATACATGATATTCTCAGCAAAGAGATAATTGGGCTTGGTACTAAGAAAGGGGTGTTATATTATTTAGACAATTTCAGTCCAGGTCGAACCAATAATGTCAGTAGAAGAGAAGGAAGAATATGGTTTTGACAAAGATGCTTGGGGCATCTGTCATTTAGTTATTTACGACAGTTATTTCCCAACTTGTTTTCCCATTTACAGAATCAGGATTTGAGAATCAAAACATGTATTTTGGCAAAGAATCATAGAGTCTGTTATCTACCAAGCTTGAATAAAAATAATGCTCCTTCTCCTTGGTACATTCTGATGTTTAGGGAACTTCCCCAATAATTACTTCCTCCGATTATCGATGGTTTATGATCTTTGTTGATGATTGTATATGCATGATATGGCTCTACCTGATGAAGAAAAAAAGAAACATTTTCCATTTTTCAAGCCTTTCATGCTATGGTATAAACTCAATTCGCAGCCATCATACACGTTCTTCGATCAGATAATGGAAGGGAATTTATCAATAACAGATTCTAGGCTTATTTTTAACAACATGGACTTCTTCATGAAACATCATGCTCATAAACTCCACAACAAAATAGGATTACGGAGAGGAAAAATTGTCATATATTAGAAACTATACGAGCATTACCTCTTGTCATAAATGTAACCAATCACCACTGGGATGATGTTGTCATAATAGGTGTTTATTACTAAATCAGATGCCTTCTAAAGTCTTAAATTTCAAGACTCCTTTATAGGTTGTGTCCATTTATGTGCCTCTACCTTTGGTTCGCATGCTTCCTCCACATGTTTTTGGTTGTGTCGCTTTTGTCCATCTTTATAAAAATCAATGAACTAAATTAGATTCTTGTGCTATTCGGTGAGTGTTTTTAGGCTATAGATAACATAAGAAAGGATATAGGTTCTTTGATCCTCTCTCAAACTGTACCTATATCTCTATGGATGTGACATTCCTAGAGTTAGAGTCGTTCTTTCAAAACACAATATCGAACTCAGCTCTTCAGTGGGAGTATATGGTTGAAGAGTCAAGTTGGTTTCCAAAAGGAGGAATAATGACAAATTTTGAAGTTGAAATCGATAGTGAGAATGTAGCACTTGAGGCACTAGAAATTGGCAAACTTGGAAATGATGTTCCTAATGAACAATCTGTAGATGGAGAGCATGCTACACCAATTGCACTCTAATCTGATAATGGAATAGATGCCACCCCTCTCTCATCTCGGTACCCACAAAATACTGAGAATATTCCTGAGGTAAGTTCTCCTTTTACTCACCCTCATGTTAAGAACTTGGGTGGACATAAATATTTTGTAGGGATAGAGGTGGCAAGATTAGAAAAGGGGATATTCCTCTCCCAAAGAAAATATGTGTTGGATTTATTAGTAGAAGTGGGATTATTGAAGTACAAGCCAATAGATACTCCAATGGTTTAAAATCATAGACTTAGATTATATTCAAATCAAGCACCAATTGATAGAGGAAGATACCAGAAGCTAGTGAGTGAGCTGATTTACTTGTCACACACTCGCCCTGACATTATGTTGAACCCCAAACTTTTAGTGGAAATTAGAAATATGAAAATGAAAATTTGATAAGAGTTTTTGTATATGAATGGAGTTATAGATATTTTTCCTTAAGGAAATTGATGAGAAAAGATTTGTTTGATTTTATAACTTTGGGTTTCAAATATATTTGTATGGGTTATGAAAGTTCAAGTGAATTAGTTGACTGAAATGGAAGTTGAAATCAAGAAATAGAAAGTGAAAGTGTAAAATTTTGAAGAAATTAGAAAGTAAAGATAATTTGTTTGGTTATGCATATGGTGTTTTAAGTTAGATTATTGTAAGAATAAGATTTCAGTCATATGTGGAGAATGGTGGAGTTTTGTATCTTTTGTACTTGGACTTGAATACTGATGTTGTAATATGGCTTGGAATGCCATTTAATTTTATAAACATTTATCTTATGATGTTAATGAGACATGGATTTATATATGGATATGAAAGATCAATTGTATATGAATATCAATTGTGTATAGATTTGTGTGTATTGTGTTTGAGAGGAATTAGTTGAAGAGTTGTAGTGATGTGTTGATATGTGAAGTTGATGTGTTGGAATGGTGTTTAGAAAATTCAATGGAAAATCTGTACTGATCTAGATATATTTGGCCAAAGTGGTCTTAATGAAAGTTGTAGCTCATGTTTCCAGCTTTCTAACGTCATAAAGTATGCAATTTTTTGATATCGGGACAAGAAGTTATGATCAATTGAAGTTTGGATATTGCTTAGGTGATTGCTAACAGGGCAGAAACTTTGATTGAAAAATTGACTTGACTAGAGGGTGAAGTTACTTTGGAGTTCTTTATGAACATTGTATAGGTTTTTTTATCTTTTCATTGATAAAAAGCATGAAAATATTAGACAAGAGAGTAGAAAGAGTGATCTTGGTATGAGTTGTGATAAGGAAAGAGTTAGAGACAAGATTGACAGTGATATGAAAAATGTTCACTGAATATGCTTCAGTATTTTAGCCACAACGGTTTCTCTAGTAATCCAAACGATATGATTCTTGATTTGGATTAAACTAGAGATATATGGCTACATTTTGTAAGAAGACATCGAATTTCAATTATGTGCCTAAGAGTCTCAAATATTGTCATGAAGTTAAGAATTGGGTGCAGTGTTGGTGCAGGAATGAAAGTCTTATCTTCTGACTTTAGGAGCAATTTTGGGATTGTTGAAGATGGATTTTGGCAAAATTACCTTCTGGAAAGTTGTATATTTTTCTCTTAGCTTTCCAAAGAATCAAACCGTGTCTAATTTGGAGTTCTGAGTGAGAAGTTATGCATCTTCGAAGTGGGGACGTTCTGGAGAAAAAGGTCAGACGAAGTTAATCTTCATCTTAAATGCGTGATGACGTCATCTTAAATGCTCGTGATGGCGTCACTTTATCTGTGATGACGTCACTTCGCCTCTTCGCGTCATCTTCGTCTATCTTGACGTCATCTTAAATCTATCTTGACATCATCGCCCCGCTTTTGTGTTTTGACCCTCTTCTTTCTTTTGGCCATAACTTTTGCGTAGACCTCCGATTAAGCGATTTTTTAAGCGTTGGATTACTAAGACATTTTTCTATCTTTTCATACTATATAGATCAGTTTTGTCATTAAATGGAGAAAGATAGCTCGGATTATAGTGAGCTGATCAGTTGTAAAAGTTTGAACAGTGTTCTGTATTTTGGAGATATCTCGATCGGTAGAGCTTTGATTAAATTGATTCTTGTTTCTGATTAAAATAGAGACATGGGACTAAAAATGTTATGAAGAAGCTGAGCTATAATTTAGCCTCTAAGACTTCCAAATTTGGGTCGTAAGTTAGGTGTAGTGTTCAGCCTCGGGTCTGAAGAACAAACTTCAGTATTTTAGAGATATCTTGAGCTATAGAGCTCGGATCGATCTGATTCTTAAAGCATTGGATTTTTAAGACATAGAGGAAAATTTATCTAGAAGAAAGTTTTGTCAAATGGCTTCATTTACCTGATCGAAATAATCAGACAAGATGTCAGTTTTAAAGACCAATGAAGGGGCAATTTTGGAAGTTTACTTAAAGGGTTAAGTTTATAGGCTTAAATGGAGGGGCTTATGGGTCATTCCTCATTCATTAAATGTCATGGCACTATAAAAGCAAGTGAGCTGTTGTTTTTATCAAAGGAAGCACGACATTTGAACAAAGAAAAGAACAAAAGAAAGAAGAGAGAAGGGAGAGCAAGCTTTCGAATGAGTGAAGGAGAAAGAAAAAAAGAGAGCTAGGGCTCGATTTTTCTACCACTTGAAGAGAGATTTTAATGTCATTCAAGAGAGAAAAGGTGGAGGATGAAGAGCTTCATCTTGAACCAAGAAAATCCGAAAATGGAGGAGAAATGAGGTAAGAGCAATTTTTAAGATTTGAGTTTCTCTTGAAGTTTTGGTTTAGAACCATGGAAAATGGAATGGGTTTGTGGAGTATGAAGTTAATTTTGTTGATTGCTAAGTATTATGGGTTTAATTTTGGATGGGAATTAATTAGGGTTTATGCCCAAATTTGGAATTTGGGGATTTTGAAAATTTGTGATTTAGAAAGCTTGAATATATGAGGGATTAGTGTTTCTAAGTTCAATTTGAGGATTAAGTTAATTATGATATTGAATTTGTGTGGAATTGCTTTAGGTAAAGTTAAATTGGAAGAAAGAAGGAATCAATGGACAAATTGGAGCGAGGAACAAGTTTCTAGCATCGATTCGAGGTGGGTAATGTGTTTATAATTTGAATTGATAAGCCATTACGACTTTCTTTAAATAAAGAGATTTTCTTATTTCAATTGCATCATAAATGTTGCATCATTGTATGAATGATTTGAAAAATAATTATTGATTCAATACATGAACTTTTGATGAATTGCAAACTACATTGTGTTATGCCTCGAAAGATTTCATGGCATTGTGTATATTCGTAAAAGAGTATTCGATTAATTGATTTGAGCATGATATGCGCTTTTGTGTGGGCAAGAGAAAACCTATTTTGTTAAGTCACGTGCACGTTGACCCCTCTTAGCCTTCTCCTGGCTGCCTGCTTGAGGCTTACGAGATCCAAAAAATGGACTCGTCGTGTTTACGGTAAACTTCGGTTTTCATTGTATTTACGGAACTCTCGAGCCATTTGTGTGCAGTGTATATGTGACGTGACATTGCATCTTTAAATTGTCAAGTTGATGCATTCATGTTTTGTAATCTATGGATTTATGGCTGAAAGCCTAAGAATCATACGTTTTACAAACTGCGGGTTTGATTACAGCAAGAAAAGAACTTAAAAAAAAACGTGCTTTACGGATTTCAAAGAAATGTTTTTCTAAGACCAGAGAAGGAAAAAGATTTCAAGGGTTTTGCTTATCTATTCGTTTTATAAACATATTATCCACGAGCTTTGTGTTCACCCCCCTTTCATCCCCATCTCCAGGTTTTCTTGCGGGAGATCGGATGAAAGAATGTCAAGACATGTTATTCGATTTTTTATCGTTTGTATTTTATGAAAAATGAGATTTTGGTATCGGTTTGTATAAGACTGGTTTTGTCAATTTTGTATTACAAGTATTATTATGGGATTGCATTATGAATTCTGGACATGTGTATTGATTTAAGTTATAAATGGGATCTGGATATAGAGATGATTGATTATTGGGTTTAGATTGATTTGAGTTATGAATTTTGCATAAAGATTTGGATTATGACCTTATGTATAATGACTATGGTTTGTATATTGAATTGAGGAATTAATAGGAATTGGATTTGTATAATGTGTGTTGGATTCCCGATGGGGAGTCCGATGATACTGGTTATATTGTGAGAAATATAGAAGTGTATTTTGAACACTTTGCAGGTTTTGGGTTTAATAGAAGGCGGTAGTTATCTTTGCCAAAATTTTGGTGAAATGAGTATAAGAATGAGAATTGAGATTTATTTGAGTGCATAAGAAAATGATTATGAATTGAGAAATTGATTAAGGAAGGTGGAAGAAATGAAAAAGAAAGGAATGAGAAAAGAAAGAAAAGAAAAAGAAAAAAAATTATACCGGTTTCAGATTGGATCAGTCTTAGGATTTCCAACGCAACGCGACAGTGATCCCTAAAATATTTGTTCACGGATGTCGGCTCCGTTTTGTTACGTATCGGAAATTGGTTTCGATTCGATTTGGTTTCGATTCGTTTTGATTCGATACCTTCGTATTTGTTTCGCGTTTGCTTCTACATATTGTGATTCGATTTATTCGATTTGAATCTGCTTTGTTTCCTTCGTTTTTCAGTTGGGATCCAGTTTATGGATCGGGTCCCAACATTTATGGTATCAGAGCCCAGTAATATGATCTTACTCGGGTGTATGTGTATGAGTAAGAAATCGATAAGAGTTTGTAAGGATAAGATTGAGATTGTGAGAAAGTGCTAAGTGATCGTTTGCTTTTGATGACAAAAAGTATGATTGAATTAGTGAGAGTGTGATATTGATGTGGATAAGTTTGCTTTGAAGAACAAAGGTAATTATTTGATTGACTTTAGGAATATGTGAATGAATGAGTGAAATTTCATGATGATTGAAGCCCGACAATTTTGTGAATTGATTTTGGGCATTGATGACTTGAAAAATGAGATGGTGATGGAGATATATGTATAGAAAGTCAAAAGATTAATGTGAAGGATGATTTAATTTTGAATATTTGCGAGATGAAATGAGAAATGCTAGAAAGATGAGATTAATGATAGAAATATATGTATGGAAGATCAATAGGTTGATTTTGAATGATAGAGATATAGATATATGTGAAAGTTCAAAAGGATTAAATTGAATGGTATTGGTCCATATTAAGGTTATTAAGAATTGGACCATTATCTTGTGTAAATCTGTTAAGAATTATTGATGTGATATGATCTTGGTGGTATTTGATACAAGAAGTGATAAATTGTGAGTAAGTTGAGAAATATGTATGATGAGGAATTAGTTAAGAAAGAGATTGAATATGATTATTTCGAAGAAATTATTGAGAGAATAAGTTACTTGCTGATTATTCAGATAGAAATTTCGAGGGCAAAATTCTTTTAAGAGGGAGAGAATTGTTGGACCCCAAACTTTTAGTGGAAATTAGAAATATGAAAATAAAAATTTGATAAGAGTTTTTGTATATGAATGGAGTTATAGATATTTTTGCCTTAAGGAAATTGATGAGAAAAGATTTGTTTGATTTGATAACTTTGGGTTTCAAATAGATTTGTATGGGTTATGAAAGTTCAAGTGAATTAGTTGACTGAAATGGAAGTTGAAATCAAGAAATAGAAAGTGAAAGTGTAAAATTTTGAATAAATTAGAAAGTAAAGACAATTTGTTTGGTTATGCATATGGTGTTTTAAGTTAGATTATTGTAAGAATAAGATTTCAGTCATATGTGGAGAATGGTGGAGTTTTGTATCTTTTGTACTTGGACTTGAATCTCGATGTTGTAATATGGCTTGGAATGCCATTTAATTTTATAAACATTTATCTTATGATGTTAATGAGACATGGATTTATATATGGATATGAAAGATCAATTGTATATGAATATCAATTGTGTATAGATTTGTGTGTATTGTGTTTGAGATGAATTAGTTGAAGAGTTGTAGTGATGTGTTGATATGTGAAGTTGATGTGTTGGAATGGTGTTTAGAAACTTCAATGGAAAATCTATACTGATCTAGATATATTTGGCCAAAGTTGTCTTAATAAAAGTTGTAGTTCATGTTTCCAGCTTTCTAACACCATAAAGTATACAATTTTTCGATATCGGGACAAGAAGTTATGATAAATTGAAGTTTGGATATTGCTTAGGTGATTGCTAACAGGGCAGAAACTTTGATTGAAAAATTGACTTGACTAGAGGGTGAAGTTACTTTGGAGTTCTTTATGAACATTGTAGAGGTTGTTTTATCTTTTCATTGATATAAAGCATGAAAATATTGGGCAAGAGAGTAGAAAGAGTGATCTTGGTATGAGTTGTGATAAGGAAAGAGTTAGAGACAAGATTGGTAGTGATCTGAAAAATGTTCACTGAATATGCTTCAGTATTTTAGCCACAACGGTTTCTCTAGTAATCCAAACAAGATGATTCTTAATTTGGATTAAACTAGAGATATATGGCAACATTTTTTAAGAAGACATCGAATTTCAATTATGTGCCTAAGAGTCTCAAATATTGTCATGAAGTTAAGAATTGGGTGCAGTGTTGGTGCAGGAATGAAAGTCTTATCTTCTAAATTTATGGGCAAGTTTGGGATTGTTAAGAATGGATTTTGGCAAAATTACCTTCTGGAAAGTTGTATATTTTTCTCTTAGTTTTCCAACGAATCAAACCGTGTCTAATTTGGAGTTCTGAGTGAGAAGTTATGCATCATCAAAGTGGGGATGTTCTGGAGAAAAAGGTCAGACGAAGTTAATCTTAATCTTCATCTGTGAGTTTGTCTGTGATGACGTCATCTTCATCTGTGATGACATCACTTTGTCTGTGATGACGTCACTTCATCTGTGCTAACGTCATCTTCGTCTGTGCTAACGTCATCTTCGTCTATGCTGACATCATCGTCTGCTTTTGTGTTTTTAACCTCTCATCCTTCTTTTGGCCGTAACTTTTTGCGTAGACCTCCGATTAAGCCGATTTTCAAAGCGTTGGATTCTTAAGAAATTTTTCTATCTTTTCATACTATATAGAACAGTTTTGGCATTAAATGGAGAAAGATAGCTCGGATTATAGTGAGCTAATCAGTTGTAAAAGTTTGAACAGTGTTCTGTATTTTGGAGATATCTCGAACGGTAGAGCTCCGATTGAATTGATTCTTGTTTCTGATTAAAATAGAGACATTGGGCTACAAATGTTATGAAGAAGCCGAGCTATAATTTAGCCTCTAAGACTTCCAAATTTGGGTCGGAAGTTACGTGTAGTGTTCAGCCTCGGGTCTGAAGAACAAACTTCAGTATTTTGGAGATATCTTGAGCTATAGTAAAGCATTGGATTTTTAAGACATAGAGGAACATTTCTCTAGAAGAAAGTTTTGTCAAATGGCTTCATTTACCTGATCGAAATAATCAGACAAGATGTCAGTTTTAAAGACCAATGAAGGAGCAATTTTGGAAGTTTACTTAAAGGGTTAAGTTTATAAGCTTAAATGGAGGGGCTTATGGGTCATTCCTCATTCATTAAATGTCATGGCACTATAAAAGCAAGTGAGCTGTTGTTTTTATCAAAGGAAGCACGACATTTGAACAAAGAAAAGAACAAAAGAAACTAGAGAGAAGGGAGAGCAAGCTTTCGAATGAGTGAAGGAGAAAGAAAAGAAAGAGAGCTAGGGCTCGATTTTTCTACCACTTGAAGAGAGATTTTAATGTCATTCTAAGAGAGAAAAAGGTGGAGGATGAAGAGAGCTTCATCTTGAACCAAGAAAATCCAAAAATGGAGGTGAAATGAGGTAAGAGCAATTTTTAAGTTTTGAGTTTTTCTTGAAGTTTTGGTTTAGAACCATGGAAAATGGAATGGGTTTGTGAAGTATGAAGTTAATTTTGTTGATTGCTAAGTATTATGGGTTTAATTTTGGATGGGAATTAATTAGGGTTTATGCCCAAATTTGAAATTTGGGGATTTTGGAAAATTGTGATTTAGAAAGCTTGAATATATGAGGGATTAGTGTTTCTAAGTTCAATTTGAGGATTAAGTTAATTATGATATTGAATTTGTATGGAATTGCTTTAGGTAAAGTTAAATTGGAAGAAAGAAGGAATCAATGGACAAATTGGAGCGAGGAATAAGTTTCTAGCATCGATTTGAGGTGGGTAATGTGTTTATAATTTGAATTTATAAGCCACTACGACTTTCTTTAAATAAAGAGATTTCTTATTTCAATTGCATCATAAATGTTGCATCATTGTATGAAAGATTTGAAAAATAATTATTGATTCAATACATGAACTTTTGATGAATTGCAAAATACATTGTGTTATGCCTCGAAAGATTTCATGGCATTGTGTATATTCGTAAAAGAGTATTCGATTAATTGATTTGAGCATGATATGCGCTTTTGTGTGGGCAAGAGAGAACCTATTTTTAAGTCTCGTGCACGTTGACCCCTTAGCCTTCTTCCGGCTGCTGCTTGAGGCTTACGAGATCGAAAAATGGACTCGTCGTGTTTACTGATAAACTTCGGTTTCCTTCGTGTTACAGACTCTCGAGCCATTTATGTGCATTGCATATGTGATATGACATTGCATCTTTAAATTGTCAAGTTGATGCATTCATATTTTGTAATCTATGGATTTATGGTGAAAGCCTAAAATCATCGTTTACCAGCTACGGGTTTGATTCTGAAGAAAAGAACTTAAAAAGCGTGCTTTCTGGTTTCAAAGAAATATTTTTCTAAGACCGAGAAGGAAAAAAGATTTCAAGGGTTTTGCTTATCTATTCATTTTATAAACATATTATCCACGAGCTTTGTGCTCACCCCTTTCATCCCCATCTCCGTGTTTTCGGCGGAGATCGGATGAAAGAATGTCAAACGTGTTATTCGATTTTGTATCGTTTGTATTTTATGAAAATGGGATTTTGGTATCGGTTTGTATAAGACGGGTTTTGTCAATTTTGTATTACAAGTATTATTATGGGATTGTATTATGAATTACGGACATGTGTATTGATTTAAGCTATAAATGGGATCCGGATATAGAGATGATTGATTATTGGGTTTGGATTGATTTGAGTTATGAATTTTGCATAAAGATTTGGATTATGACCTTATGTATAATGACTATGGTTTGTATATTGAATTGAGGAATTAATAGGAATTGGATTTGTATAATGTGTGTTGGATTCGTGACAGAGTCCGATAATCTGGTTATATTGTGAGAAATATAGAAGTGTATTTTGAACACTTTGCGGTTTTTGGTTTAATAGAAGGCGGTAGTTATCTTGCCAAAATTTTGTTGAAATGAGTATAAGAATGAGAATTGAGATTTATTTGAGTGCATAAGAAAATGATTATGAATTGAGAAATTGATTAAGGAAGGTGGAAGAAATGAAAAAGAAAGGAATGAGAAAAGAAAGAAAAGAAAAAAAAAAATTATACGGTTTGATTGGATCGGTCTTGGGATTTCCAACATGACGACGGTGATCCCTAAAATATTTGTTCACGGATGTCGGCTCCGTTTTGTTACGTATCGGAAATTGGTTTCGATTCGATTTGATTTCGATTCGTTTTGATTCGATACCTTCGTATTTGTTTCGCGTTTGCTTCTGCATATTGTGATTCGATTTATTCGATTTGAATCCGCTTTGTTTCCTTCGTTTTCCGGTTGGGATCCAGTTTCTGGATCAGGTCCCAACATTTGTGGTATCAGAACCCAGTAATATGATCTTACTCGGGCGTATGTGTATGAGTAAGAAATCGATAAGAGTTTGTAAGGATAAGATTGAGATTGTGAGAAAGTGCTAAGTGATCGTTTGCTTTTGATGACAAGAAGTATGATTGAATTAGTGAGAGTGTGATATTGATGTGGATAAGTTTGCTTTGAAGAACAAAGGTAATTATTTGATTGATTTTAGGAATATGTGAATGAATGAGAGTGAAATTTCATAATGATTAGGCTTCGACAATTTTGTGAATTGATTTTGGGCATTGATGACTTGAAAAATGAGATGGTGATGGAGATATATGTATAGAAAGTCAAAAGATTAATGTGAAGGATGATTTGATTTTGAATATTTGCGAGATGAAATGAGAAATGCTAGAAAGATGAGATTAATGATAGAAATATATGTATGGAAGATCAATAGGTTGATTTTGAATGATAGAGATATAGATATATGTGAAAGTTCAAAAGGATTAAATTGAATGGTATTGGTCCATATTAAGGTTATTAAAAATTGGACCATTGTCTTGTAAAATCTATTAAGAATTATTGATGTGATATGATCTTGGTGGTATTTGATACAAGAAGTGATAAATTGTGAGTAAGTTCAGAAATATGTATGATGAGGAATTAGTTAAAAAAGAGACTGAATATGATCATTTCGAAGAAATTGTTGAGAGAATAAGTTACTTGCTGATTATTCAGATAGGAATTTCGAAGGCAAAATTCTTTTAAGAGGGGGAGAATTGTTGGACCCCAAACTTTTAGTGGAAATTAGAAATATGAAAATAAAAATTTGATAAGAGTTTTTGTATATGAATGGAGTTATAGATATTTTTGCCTTAAGGAAATTGATGAGAAAAGATTTGTTTGATTTGATAACTTTGGGTTTCAAATATATTTGTATGGGTTATGAAAGTTCAAGTGAATTAGTTGACTGAAATGGAAGTTGAAATCAAGAAATAGAAAGTGAAAGTGTAAAATTTTGAAGAAATTAGAAAGTAAAGACAATTTGTTTGGTCATGCATATGGTTTTTTAAGTTAGATTATTGTAAGAATAAGATTTCAGTCATATGTGGAGAATGGTGGAGTTTTGTATCTTTTGTACTTGGACTTGAATACTGATGTTGTAATATGGCTTGGAATGCCATTTAATTTTATAAACATTTATCTTATGATGTTAATGAGACATGGATTTATATATGGATATGAAAGATCAATTGTATATGAATATCAATTGTGTATAGATTTGTGTGTATTGTGTTTGAGATGAATTAGTTGAAGAGTTGTGGTGATGTGTTGATATGTGAAGTTGATGTGTTGGAATGGTGTTTAGAAACTTCAATGGCAAATCTATACTGATCTAGATATATTTGGCCAAAGTGGTCTTAATGAAAGTTGTAGCTCATGTTTCCAGCTTTCTAACGCCATAAAGTATACAATTTTTCGATATCGGGACAAGAAGTTATGATAAATTGAAGTTTGGATATTGCTTAGGTGATTGCTAACAGGGCAGAAACTTTGATTGAAAAATTGACTTGACTAGAGGGTGAAGTTACTTTGGAGTTCTTTATGAACATTGTAGAGGTTTTTTTATCTTTTCATTGATATAAAGCATGAAAATATTGGACAAGAGAGTAGAAAGAGTGATCTTAGTATGAGTTGTGATAAGGAAAGAGTTAGAGACAAGATTGGTAGTGATCTGAAAAATGTTCACTGAATATGCTTCAGTATTTTAGCCACAATGGTTTCTCTAGTAATCCAAACGAGATGATTCTTAATTTGGATTAAACTAGAGATATATGGCTACATTTTGTAAGAAGACATCGAATTTTAATTATGTGCCTAAGAGTCTCAAATATTGTCATGAAGTTAAGAATTGGGTGCAGTGTTGGTGCAGGAATGAAAGTCTTATCTTCTAAATTTATGGGCAAGTTTGGGATTGTTAAGAATGGATTTTGGCAAAATTACCTTCTGGAAAGTTGTATATTTTTCTCTTAGCTTTCCAACGAATCAAACCGTGTCTAATTTGGAGTTCTGAGTGAGAAGTTATGCATCATCGAAGTGGGGATGTTCTGGAGAAAAAGGTCAGACGAAGTTAATCTTAATCTTCGTCTGTGAGTTCGTCTGTGATGACGTCATCTTCTTCTGTGATGATGTCACTTTGTCTGTGATGACGTCACTTTGTCTGTGATGACATCACTTCGTCTGTGCTGACGTCATCTTCGTCTGTGCTGCCATCATCTTCATCTATGCTGACATCATCGTCTGCTTTTGTGTTTTTGACCCCTCTTCCTTCTTTTGGCCATAACTTTTTACGTAGACCTCCGATTAAGCCGATTTTTGAAGCGTTGGATTCCTAAGATATTTTTCTATCTTTTCATACTATATAGATCAGTTTTGGAATTAAATGGAGAAAGATAGCTCAGATTATAGTGAGCTGATCAGTTGTAAAAGTTTAAACAGTGTTCTGTATTTTGGAGATATCTCGATCGGTAGAGCTCCGATTAAATTGATTCTGGTTTTTAATTAAAATAGAGACATGGGGCTACAAATTTTATGAAAAAAGCCGAGCTATAATTTAGTCTCTAAGACTTCCAAATTCGGGTCGGAAGTTAGGTGTAGTGTTCAGCCTCTGGTCTGAAGAACAACTTCAGTATTTTGGAGATATCTTGAGCTATAGAACTCGGATCGATCTGATTCTTAAAGCATTGGATTCTTAAGACATATAGAAACATTTCTCTAGAAGAAAGTTTTGTCAAATGGCTTCATTTACTTAATTGAAATAATCAGACAAGATGTCAGTTTTAAAGACCAATGAAGGAGCAATTTTGGAAGTTTACTTAAAGGGTTAAGTTTATAGGCTTAAATGGAGGGGCTTATGGGTTATTCCTCATTCATTAAATGTCATGGCACTATAAAAGCAAGTGAGCTGTTGTTTTTATCAAAGGAAGCACGACATTTGAACAAAGAAAAGAACAAAAGAAAGAAGAGAGAAGGGAGAGCAAGCTTTCGAATGAGTGAAGGAGAAAGAAAAGAAAGGGAGCTAGGGCTCGATTTTTCCACCACTTGAAGAGAGATTTTAATTTCATTCCAAGAGAGAAAAAGGTGGAGGATGAAGAGAGCTTCATCTTGAACCAAGAAAATCCGAAAATGGAGGAGAAATGAGGTAAGAGCAATTTTTAAGATTTGAGCTTCTCTTGAAGTTTTAGTTTAGAACCATGGAAAATGGAATAGGTTTGTGGAGTATGAAGTTAATTTTTTTGATTGCTAAGTATTATGGGTTTAATTTTGGATGGAAATTAATTAAGGTTTATGCCCAAATTTGGAATTTGGGAATTTTAGAAATTTTTGATTTAGAAAGCTTGAATATATGAGGGATTAGTGTTTCTAAGTTCGATTTGAGGATTAAGTTAATTATGATATTGAATTTGTGTGGAATTGCTTTAGGTAAAGTTAAATTGGAAGAAAGAAGGAATCAATGGACAAATTGGAGTAAGGAACAAGTTTCTAGCATCGATTCGAGGTGAGTAATGTGTTTATAATTTGAATTTATAAGCCACTACGACTTTCTTTAAATAAAGAGATTTTCTTATTTCAATTGCATCATAAATGTTGCATCATTGTATGAATGACTTGAAAAATCATTATTGATTCAATACATGAACTTTTGATGAATTGCAAGATACATTGTGTTATGCCTCGAAAGATTTCATGGCATTGTGTATATTCGTAAAAGAGTATTCGATTAATTGATTTGAGCATGATATGCGCTTTTGTGTGGGCAAGAGAGAACCTATTTCGTTAAGTCACATGCACGTTGACCCCCCTTAGCCTTCTCCTGGCCGCCTGCTTGAGGCTTACGAGATTCGAAAAATGGACTCGTCGTGTTTACGGTAAATTTTGGTTTCCTTCGTGTTTACAGAACTCTCGAGCCATTTGTGTGCATTGCATATGTGATATGACATTGCATCTTTAAATTGTCAAATTGATGCATTCATGTTTTGTAATCTATGGATTTATGGCTGAAAGCCTAAGAATCATCGTTTACAAGCTGCGAGTTTGATTCTGAGAAAAAAGAACTTTAAAAAAAACGTGATTTACAGATTTCAAAGAAATGTTTTTCTAAGACCAGAGAAGGAAAAAGATTTCAAGAGTTTTGTTTATCTATTCGTATTATAAACATATTATCCACGAGCTTTGTGCTCACCCCCCTTTCATCCCCATCTCCAGGTTTTTGAGTAGGAGATCGGATGAAAGAATGTCAAGACGTGTTATTCGATTTTGTATCGTTTGTATTTTATGAAAAATGGGATTTTGGTATCGGTTTGTATAAGACTGGTTTTGTCAATTTTGTATTACAAGTATTATTATGGGATTGTATTATGAATTATGGACATGTGTATTGATTTAAGTTATAAATGGGATCTGGATATAGAGATGATTGATTATTGGGTTTGGATTGATTTGATTTATGAATTTTGCATAAAGATTTGGATTATGACCTTATGTATAATGACTATGGTTTGTATATTGAATTGAGGAATTAATAGGAATTGGATTTGTATAATGTGTGTTGTATTCCGGACGAGGAGTCCGATGATACTGGTTATATTGTGAGAAATATAGAATTGTATTTTGAACACTTTGCAGGTTTTGGGTTTAATAGAAGGTAGCCGTTATGCTGCCAAAATTTTGGTGAAATGAGTATAAGAATGAGAATTGAGATTTATTTGAGTGCATAAGAAAATGATTATGAATTGAGAAATTGATTAAGGAAGGTGGAAGAAATGAAAAAGAAAGGAATGAGAAAAGAAAAAGAAAATATACCGGTTTCAGATTGGATCAGTCTTAGGATTTCCAAGGCAACGCGACAGTGATCCCTAAAATATTTGTTCACGGATGTCGGCTCCGTTTTGTTATGTATCGGAAATTGGTTTCGATTCGATTTGGTTTTGATTCGTTTTGATTCGATACCTTCGTATTTGTTTCGTGTTTGCTTCCGCATGTTGTGATTCGATTTATTCGATTTGAATCCACTTTGTTTCCTTCGTTTTCCGGTTGGGATCCAGTTTTCGGATCGGGTCCCAACACATTACATATGTTGTGAGTATAGTAAGTAAGTTTATGCATTGTCTTAAAGAAAACCATATGGATTCAGTATTTTGGATTCTTCGATATCTAAAAGGATCACTAGGAAAAGGGTTGATATTCACTAAGAATGGTCACCTAAATATTGAAAATTATCTGATCTGATTGGGTTGGGAATGTTATGGACCGAAAATCAACTTCAGGATATTTTACTTTCATGGGAGGGAATTTTGTGACATGGTGGAGTAAGAAGCAAAAGGTGGTGGCATTGTCAAGTGTAGAAGCTGAACTCAAAGGTATGGTTAAAGGATTGTGTAATAGCCTATTTCCATACTAAGGGTTAGAACATTAGACTATTGCACATGAGTAATATCATTGAGAATTTATGAAATGCATTTTATTTACATGCATAATATTCACATACACACATGAATCATGATTTAGAAAAGTTGTAAGGATAGTATATACCTAAATTGATATTATGGGTTATTAAGGTTTAAAATGATTTCAATATAAATGTGTATTATTTATGTCTTGAATTTTGGTTTGATGGATTACAATTAGTAATTTTAATTAATTGCTACAATTGGGAGATTGATGAATTAATATATACAATTAGACTATGAAAAATGTCAAATTGCAAGATCATTTGACATATGGCAGTAGAAATAAGTGACACGTGGCAGTAAGATTGAGAGACAAATGGCTTAGATAATTGAGTGACAAATGGCTTGCGTAATTGGGTGGCAAGAGGCTTAGGAAACTATAAGACAAATGGGGTAGTTATGGAGTGACATTTGGTAGTTTAAGAATAAGACATATGGCTTAGGTCTTTAATTAACAAGTGTTATGACAAGTGTCCCAACACTCACCATACACCTATACCCCACGACACCCATGCACATGGAGGACCATTTTCTCTTTTGTTTTTGTTACATGCTATCTTCTTCTTCCTTCTCTCATTATCGGCATACACACTCAACCCTCACAACTTTGAGTTTTGTCCATAATTCTACACATTGCCAGTCCAATATTGTTAACCCCAAATTTTTTTTAAAAAAATTAAGCATGATTAGACTAATTGAGTGAGTTATGTTAGCATTAATTGAGTTGATATTAATTAGAATGTGATAGCATTAAAGAGTTAGGTAGTGAGTTAATGAGATTAATTATGTTAGTTGGGCCTTAATGAGGTAGGAAAGGCAAAGAGAATAAGTTGGGCTTAAAGAATTAGTGGGCTTGAGAAGTTTAAAGAGGAAAATAAGAAGGAAGGAAGAATAAATGAGTGGGCTTTGGGCTTATGGGCTTAAGTGAGTTAGGAAGGAGTATAAAAGAGGAAGGAGTTAAATGAGTTAGTAGGAAAAGAAGAGGAGTTTCGAAATTTTAGAGGGAGAAGAGGGAAGATATCGTGGAAGGAGAAAGAAGAAGGAGAAAAGAAGAAAGGCTTGGCTAGGGTTTAAGATTCCAAGAGTTCAAGTGAGAGTTTGAAGAAAGTTCAAGAAGGAAAAGTGTAGAGGAAGAGCTAAGCTACATTTTGAACCAAGAAACTCTTGGGTTGAGTCAAGAACCAAGGTAAGTTATGTTTTCAAGTGTTGGTTTTTAGTTGGGTTTTGGTGTAGAAAGCTTAGAAATGAAGTGGGTTTAGTGATTTCAAAGTTGATCTCATGAAAGGGGTTATGTAGAATTTTAAATGAATTTATGTTGAAGTGGGTTCTTGTTTCTCTTGAAGTAGAGCAAGAGAGAGGAGAAGAGCAAGGAGAAGAGCACTCCTAAGCAAGAGTTAAGCAAGATATAAGGTGGGTTTCATTTTTATCTTTATGTTAGTAAGTTCTAAATACTATCTCAACTAAGGAAAATTAATGTTTTTCAATTACCTTGGGTTGAGCATTGATTGAGCTTTGGTTGTGTATTAATTGATTTATGATTGCCATTATGTGAGAGTTTGATTAGTATATGACATTGCTTGCTTTTGCTTGACAAGTTCATGAATTGAATGAGCATGAATATTAGTGAAATCATGAAAGGTAATTTAAGCATGAAATACAATTTTCAAGAATCAGCTATTTGGATGCATGAAAATCCAATTTCAAAAATCAGCCAGTGACGAAGAACGATCCAGATTTTAATGCATGAATTTGTGTTATGTGGGTACTTAAATCCACCCAAAGAAAGTCACGTGCGTTGACGATATAAACCGGCCCGTCGCCCGATTGTGGCATAGGATGTTCCTTTTGGACTCCTCGACATCGACTACACTCGTGTAGTTAAATCGATTATTAATGGACTTATGAACCATCACCATGTGTACATGTGTAGCATGTATGTGCGAATGAAAGATCATGAACCATGAAAGTTATGCTTTTAGTTTGATGAAATTATGAGAATGTAAGTTGTATGAATGTTTGATGAGAAAATTGCTAACAATATGAATAATGAATAGATTAAGCTTATTTTCATAAATATAAACATGTTACCCACGAGCGAAAGCTCACCCTCCAATTCGTCCCATCTCGGTGAGGAGCACGAGATCGACCACCGAGCTTAAAGGCATTACTCCAGAAATGATGATTTTGTATTTTCAGGATAGCTTTTGTAAATCAATGCTTTAGATGCAATTTGGGCAAGTTTACTTTTGCAAGTTGTATTTTGGATTTTGGATTCAAGTGGCTTAAAATGCCTCTAAAGCCTTGTAATAACTCATATTTTTCATATGAAAGCAAGAATGTTAAGTTTTAATGTATTTTGTGAAATCCATGTATGTTTTGAAACAATTGCATCATTGTATAGTTTGGATATGGTTAGAATGCTAAGAGTGTGGTTGCTTTTGACTCCTGAGACCCAACCCGACATCTCTGATGACATCAGAGTTCGTGACCATGGCTGGCATCTTAAGCAGACATTACCTTTTAAAACTCATTATTGCACTTTTCTTTTCAAAAGCAGTTAAGCGCTGGAAATCAATAAACACTTTGGGCCGACTTATCATAAAAACATTTTCAATTATCAAACACTCTCGGTCACTAATTAGCACTCAATGGTGCTTAATCGAGACATAAATGCGAAGGCATGACCAATTGGGTTCCAATGCGATTCTCGAACACATTTCGATAATCCACAAACACAATACACTTTTTTCATTTATTAAGCTAGGGCCCACTGAACAAAACATTATACTAATGCAGATGTGACGACACCGATCCCGACCCGACATCGCTTGCTAGCAACGATCATACTCCCGCTTGATCTAACGGGTACTCTTGATTCTGAAAAACAATTGCAATGTTGGGTGAGTTTGCGAACTCGGTGAGAAACCATCATCGATGGTTTACCCAACTCATGCATATATAGTCAATTCACATTGTATCGCACAATATCACATTTCAAATAATTCATGCATTACCAATTTCACACGTATAAGGCGTATCGCCTTTCGCAAATATCACATTTAATCATTCACATATTTATGATGCACGTGTGACACTTTTCATTCTCATTTTATTGTTGTGACCGAGCGCATATCAGTGATCAGTATTCAATTTTGTCTAGGGAGTAGGAGAGCCCTCTGGGTATGCACTAACTCCCCTCGAGCTTGAAGCTCGGTTCAGTAACAGAAATCATATTTTTGGCAAGTAGGAGAGCCCTCTGGGTATGCACTACTGCCCACTCACTTAGGTGTAGCGCCCTTATCATAGGTATCCACCGAACGCCTAGGTCATTCGATACATATCCTCGACAAGAGACCACTACTGACAACAACCACTACACTCCTCATGGCATCACAATCATAAGACAAGAATAAGAAATTGACCACTTTTAAAACCAAATTAGATTCTATTTCATTCACTCAAGCTCGATAATTTATAACTCACGGTACTTTTTAAATCACACATGATCCAAACACTTTGCACCTTAAGTGTCATCTTGTCTCTTTACAAGAAACAGATCTAACTATAAGTCTCGGAAGAAAGCCCACCGACCGACCTTTGAGCCATTGCTTCTCTCGCCAATCTACGATGATCTGACTCTACATCCGAGGAGCTATCTGCATACGCTTATGCCTGAAAAATAATTACAATTTTGGATGAGTTTGCGAACTCAATGAGAAACCATCATCGATGGTTCTCCCAATTCATGCATCATATCGGCATGTAACAATATACACTCGGTTGTTATACAAAACACAATAATAATTCATCCACAGCGGTAAATATCTGAGCAAATCAATAACATTGTCAAATGTTGATTCGATATGCAATGCACATGTGACTCTTTTCCAGATTCATTTCAGATTGTGACCGAGCGCATAATTTGATCGGTATAGACGCTGCGTCGAGGAGAATTATCTCCGTCGAGCTCGAGGCTCGGTTCGATATATCGAGCTCTGGGCTCGGTTCGATCTGATGGCGCCTCGGTTTACAACTTTCCTTTTAACGATGTGATGTATTTGTGCATGAATGCACATGTTTCTAACGATAAACATGGTATTTCACGGTCAATATTCAATCCAATTAAGCAGTTCACCTCATGTAAATTCACGACAAGTAATACCACATGTAATCCACGTAATCCCGTAGGCAATCAATCACGATTATAATTCACGTAATCCCCGTAGAACAATCAATCACAATAAACACATAGATTGGAATAACCAACTAGGTTACTCACCTAATAACTTCCACGCTAACGCCGGAAGTCTCGCCAAATCGTGGAGCGACGGTCCACTTGAGCCTCTATATACATTAAAAGAATAGCCATTACCATCTCAGATACTTGAAATGACTAAATAATGCACATGAAATCAGTAAAATGTGTATGCATGTTCATGGCAATCCGGCCCTAATCTAATATTTCCCATAATAAAATTCTATGAAAATTTAGAAATCCATAAGCGCCGACGGTCATGATTAGGACCTCTATAGGTCCCCGATTAAATAAGCGGTGTTTACAAGTTAAAATCGATAGGGCTCGTCAAATTCCGCCTAAAATTCCGTTTTCTCAAAAATGAAATTAAATATTCAACGAATCCGATGCCTCTGGAATTAGGTCAATCGGACGTCGGACGGGAAAGAAATTGACAAAAGAACAATTGTACCATTTAATATCAAATAATAATCAAAAATAAAAATAAAAAATACATATATATATATATACCGAAGCGCCCGCTGGGCGAGACGCCGCCCTCGTGGCTAATCGCTCACTCAAATCATGAGGCGGGCGTCGCCCTCGCGACCTGCCTCTTCGGATCTCGCCCTCGCGAGGAGAAACATCGCCCTCGCGAGATGGCGAGTTCCCACTCCTTCTGCTTGCCTATTTTTTTTTTCCAGATTTATAACTTAATTTTCATCCACTCTAACTTTTAGCACACAATTCAGAAAAATACCCACTATACCTCATTGGAAAGCTTATGAAAAGCTCTACAATTCTCAAGAAGACCAAAAAAATCAAATCCAACCCTAAGGGTATCAAATAACCCATCAAACCTTCTGCCTACTAAATTTTCATCAACACAGGACAGTACATTTACAATGTCATAACTCACTGATTCTTCAGTAATAAATTACCACAAAAATATGATCAACAAGTTCACAATGTCTTCTACAACTTTCATGAACAAACCAAAATCAAATTCTATTGCAAACCAAGTCAATTAATTCATCTAATGTTACTGTCCCTGAAATCCTTCACCTTGGGCAGTAATCTTACAAGAAGTATAACTTCCAGTATACAAGTCAATAAATTCAGAACTTTATATCCCTGAAAGATAACATCTCAAACTTCAATTTTCATGAGCACTCAACATCCAATTCGATCTCTAACAATTTGAAAACTGTTATGGAAGTTTCTGTTATCATCAGCCATTCATAACCTAATGTAGAATCAGTTTTGAAAATCATATCTCCCAATTCTGACTTCTAAAATTACATACCAAATATCAATTTCAAGATAATCTCTTCCTCTACAACTTTTCAGAAGCTCACTCACACCAATTCAGTCCACATAAAATGTTAAAATTGCCTCAAATCAGTAAACTCACAAAATCACACTTAAACTAGGTTTCATCCAAAATGCTCAAAACCAGCCATTAGTAATCAATTCATATCTCCCAACAAACAATTCCAAAAATAGCAAGATCAGTAGCAATGGAAAGATAATCAAATATACTACAACTTCCATGAAGACCATTCTCCCTAATTCCATCTCAATTAATTCATAAAAATCAACAAAACTCAGATGTCATGGTTGCGGTTACTGTTTACAGGCAATGGAACAGTAACTTTCCATGCAAAATTTCACCCTTCTATCATTGAAATTCAACAACACCTATTTCACACTAAATTAAAGACAACATCCCAAAGTTTCAGTGGCCACTAACCGTACCTCATTTGCATTTCTACACAATAAGTTATGAATAAAACAGTAACATCAATTAAAATTCCAACTTTCCAGATTTAAGGTTAACCTTAGTTCACCCACTTCCAATTCCTTTTTCACATCACTAGACATCAAAATAAATACAAATTAAATATAAATACAGTCATACATATATTAGGGCTAACACTGAAAAATTGGCAGCATTAAATTCCTCAATTCAAAGACTCAATTAATTACCCTTGTTCAATTCAAAAATCAAACCACATCATTAACTTCAATGCATCCTCATCTAACCTCATCCCCTTTCCTTCAAATCATAATAATCATCACTTTAATGCCCACCTAAACCTAATACATGCTTTAAACCCTTTTATTAACTACCCCACACTATCATGGCATTGAATCCATATGAAAGACATCATTTAAAACTCAAAACTATAATGAATACATACCTAACACCAATTCTCCTTCAAAGCTTCAACTTCTAACTTTTACCTTCTAACTTCTATACCAAGCTACCACCTTTTCCTTCTCAAGTATGTACAAAGCTCATCTTTAAGCTTTGATGGAATCAAAGAGAAGAGCTTGAAGTTATGGAGAAAGTAGAAAGAAGAGGGCAAAAATCGATGGACTTTGTAAAGAAGAGTGAAGTTTCGGATGTTAATAACCAAAGCACTTAACAATTTAACTTTCCTTTCCTTTAAACACAAATCCGAGAGTGTTGATGAAAGAGCATTAAATGATACTTTTAAATGGCACAAATTGATTGGTTGCTTTTAAGTTAAAAAGTCAAAATACATTTGTTTAATCCAGTACAAAATGTTACTCCATTTAACTCCAATAACCCTACTTTCAAATCCCAAAATAAAATACCCAAAATTACGGTACCATTGGGTAGCGATTTTTCTACGAGAATTGACCGATTCGCCACTTGGCGATTTTACAGTCCGAGAATTTTCTCCGAAATATCCAGAAAATTCTAAAATCCCTAACAATGTAAAACGATTTATGGCATAGTCGAATAATTTTCCAAACTCAATTACCCCATTAATTTCACACAAGAGTTCAATTTCAACCCTAAGCCGGAAAATGACATGAATGCATGTATACTATGTGCATGTGCAACCAGTCAGTAATTATAGAGACTATATGTTGTATGCGCATGCCGAGATATAATTTAATATCCCGAACCCATCCTAATTACCAAAATACCCTTCCTATAGGAGAGGAGATGTTACAATTCTCCCCTCCTAACAAAAATTTCGTCCTCGAAATTCTTACCTGATTGATCAAAAAGGTGAGGATACTGTCTCCTCATATGTTCCTCGGTCTCCCAGGTAGCCTCCTCAGTCGAATGGTTCCTCCAGAGAACCTTCACTAGTGGAATACTCTTATTCCTCAATTGTTTCACTTGAGACCCGATAACTGGATCGGCTCCTCCACATAACTCGGGACATCGGAGACCTCGATCTCCGAGCGGTATCACATGTGTCGGATCCGACCGATATCTCATGAGCATACTCACATGGAAGGCGTCATATGGCTCGAGACATCTCACTCGGTAAAGCTAGCCTATAAGCCAAAGGTCCGATCCTCTCGGTGATCTCATATGGACCAATGTACCTAGGGCTTAACTTACCCTTTCTCCCAAATCTCAAGACATTCACGCCACGGTGATACCCGTAAGAATACTCTATCACCCACATTATACTCAATGTCCCTCCTATCTTTGATCAACATAGCTCTTACATCTATCTGCGCCGCCTTTAATGCGACTCAATCGGTTTCACCTTATCAGCGGTATCCCTAATCAACTCGGGACCCTCGATCATCCTTCGCCCTCTTCGTCCCAATACAAAGGCGATCTACACTGTCGCCCATACGATTCTCCTCATATGGAGCCATCCGATGCTACTATGATAGTGATTGTTATATGCAAACTCTATCAAGGCCAATCTTGATCCCATGCTCCTCTGAACTCCAATACACAAGCGAAGCATATCCTCAACAGCCTTGTCGTCCTCTCACTCGCCCATCCGTGCGAGGATGAAATGTCAGATTGAAATTCAACTTAGTACCCATAGCAGATCAGTAAACTCGCGAACCTCAAGTAACTGGGATCCTCGCTGACACTATAGACACTGGGACCCCGTGCGATCTCACTATCTCCGCCACATACTTACGGGCCAACTGATCCATAGTATTATTCTCCTCATTGCCAGAAATGGGCCGATTTAGTCAACCGGTCCACTATGACCCAGAGATAAGCGTCATCTTGCCTCGGCGTCCTAAGCAACCCCATAATGAAATCCATGGTGATCCGTTCCCATTTCCACTCCGGAATGGGCAGCGAATGAAGCTTCCTCTTCGAGCTTGGTGCTCGGCCTTAACTTCGGCACGTCAAACACCTAGACACATACTCAGCTACCTGCTTCTTCATACCAGGCCACCAGAAATGTTGCTTAAGGGTGTTATACATCTTGGTAGTACCAGGATGCATAGCATAAGTGGCCATGTGAGCCTCCTCCAGTATCTCTCGCCTCAGATCATCTACATCAGGCATACAAAGCCTCTGCCCTATCCATAGAGTCTCATCTCTCACATCAAACTCAGATCTCGGATCAGCCTTTGCTTTCTCAATCAGTCTCACCAGAACAGGATCCTTATCCTGAACCCTCCTAATCCTGTCCAGTAGCATCGGTCTCAATCTCAATGTAGCCAATAATACTCCATCCTGCTCCAAATTCATCTGCACATTCAAAGCTCTCAACTGAATCAAATTAGGCAATCTCATTGCACGAATCGGCTGATGCTCAGATGTGACTTCCTACCGAGCATACGCCACCACATTAGCTTTTCGGGTGATACTCAATAAATGCAACGTAATCCTTCAACAACTCAAGCCACCTCCTCTGTCTCAAATTCAACTCTCTCTGGCTCAGTAAGTATCTCAAACTCTTATGGTCAGTAAAGATCTGAAAGGTCTCACCATACAGGTAATGCCTCCAAATCTTCAATGCAAATCATTGCAATTTAACTCCAAATCATGAACAGGATAGTTTACCTCATGAATCCTCAACTGTCTCGAGGCATAGGCAATGACTCTACCATGTTTGCATCGTAACACATCCCAATCCTCGATGTGATGCATCACAGTACACTTCAAATCCTCCAGGTCCAGATGGAATAGCCAACACCGTGCGATGGTCAACCGATGTTTGACTCCTCAAAACTCTTCCGACACTCCTCGGTCCATCCAATGGCATATTCTTCCTCGAAGTTTTGTCGAGGGTGAGATCAATGAAAACCCTTGACAAACCTCCAAGTAATAACCAGCCAATCCGAGAAACTCCGAATCTCCAAAGACATTCCTAGGAGCTTCCCACTTTAAGATCGCCTCCACCTTACTCGGATCCACCAATACCCTCACCAATCCTATATGCCCCAAAAGATCACTGATCCAGCCAAAATTCACATTTGCTGAATTTGGCGCATAACCGCTCTCTCCTCATCGTCAATGCGTAACACAATCCTCAAATGCTCACTATGCTCTGCTCATCCTCGAATACACCAAATGTCATCAATGAAAACAATAACAAAGCCGATCGGTGGGGCTGAAATACCTTATTCATCAAGGCCATGAAAGCTGCCGGGGCATTAGTCAACCCAAACGGCATCACTAGAAACTCGAAATGCCCATACCTACTCCTGAATGCACTCTTAGGCACATCGGCCTCTGCAATCTTCAACTGATAGTAACCAGATCGCAGATCTAACTTGGTGAATACCTGAGCTCCCTGCAACTGATCAAATAAGTCATCGATCCTAGGCAGTGGGTACTTGTTCTTTACTGTCACCCGATTTAGCTGCCTATAATCGATGCACAGCCTCAAAGTCCCATCCTTTTTCTTCACAAATAAAACTGGAGCTCCCTATGGTGAGACACTAGGTCTAATAAACCCCTTCTCCAGTAACTCCTGCAACTGAACCTTCAACTCTCTCAGTTCCACAGGTGCCATCCTATATGGAGGTATAGATATAGGGCGATACAGAACGAGGTCGATAGTAAACTCTGTCTCCGATCCGTGGCAAACCCAGAACTCATCGTAAAACACATCTGAAATTTCCTAACCACGGAATATCCTGAAGCCTCTGCTCAACTCGGTGTCAATCACATGAGCAGATAGGCCTCACAACCTCCCCCGCATCAACCTCGGGGCCTTGGGAAAGAGATCATCCGGCTGGCACTTTGCTGCTAACTCCTCTAAACACTTTGCTCTAGGTGACCAGAGACTCCAAAATAACCTCCTTGTATAGCGCCCATGATGACCTATGAAGCGATAAGCAGTCCATCCCGAATGACATCGATCTCTCTCGAGGCAATACTATAAGGTCTCACCCTCAATCTCGCTTGATCAATCAGATCGAGCATCCCTGAGACCTCTCCAATGCAAGAGTCATACCTGAGAGGTGTACTCACCTCTAACCCATACCGTAACATCTCCTATCCCATGCAATCTACATGCCATATGAGGTGCATTAAAAGAATCGTGGATCCAGGATCCAAATACAAATGCCTCAATATCGGAAAGAAGAAGCATACCAGCTACAACATCGGGGAATCTCGGGCCTCTGTCAGCCAGCGTCATGGCGTATACTCTCGCTTTGGGGCTGTGGTCGGTGCCCGACCTCGATCCTCCTGAAAGGACCCTCGGCTCTACCACGGCCTCGCTCGGCCCCTCGTGGGATCCACCCACTCTACTCTGCATGCAGATCTACTCCCGACTCGCCCACTACCGGAAGTTGAACTCTCAATGTGTCAGGCAATCACGACTGATGCTCCGTCGAGCGCACCTCAAGCAAGCCCCAATAAGCCACCAACACTCCCCATCGTGTCTTCTATCACAATGCGGGCTGCCGAGAAATCGCCCGAGCCTCGCCACTACCACTACCGGTCGATCCAAATCTCCCCTCCGCCCAAATCCAGTATGTCTCGAACCTCCGGAGACACGAAAGTCCCGCTCAAGGCTTACTAAAGCTCCCGCCAGAGCGCCTGACTATCATTGGGCAGCTTACCGGGACCCAATCTCGACTGTCTCTGTCTCATCACCGCTCCACTCTAACCAGCAGCAACCTCAACTCGATAATGTACCCGTGTCCGATCGAGCCAACTGAGTACGGATCTCAGGTGTTGAGGCCATTCTCGAACCTCCCAGACTTATCGGCCTCGATCGGGACCATCAACGTGGCATAATCTATCGCTCATTAAATTTCACTTCATACTACGCCACCGACATCCGTCCACCTTGCTTCGAAAATTCTGCATCTTCATGTCAAGATAGACCTGGGCATATAATTATCCTGAAGGCCCTCGTAAAATCAGCCCGTGACGATAAGCAAGGCACGGTGGTACTTGCTGCACGCCTTCCACCACTTGTATCTTTGGGCCCTGCGAAGTGACACATGTCGAACCTCTCATCGGGTTCGGCATCCATCTGATCAAAGACTCTCCGTCCTCTCCAACCATCCCTCGCCTCGGGGAGTGCATGATCGCCATAGAAATCTCATTACTGCTTGCGACAGAAGTCATACCTCCTCTCCGTCTCACGGAAGCGAGGAGGCGGATCCTCGTCTGAGGCATAGAAGACTCCTACTTGCTCCCATCGATCCTTGGTCACCGTGGTGCTTCAACCCGATCACCTAATCGAGAAGACCTAAAATGAAACAAAGTTCGATCGGTTCAACAATTTCATCCGATTCCTACCTATATTGTTACTATTCCCAAAAGATGCCAAACCATGCTCGATACCACCAAATGTAGCGCCCCACTTACCATAGGGTATCCACGGAACGCATGTAGGTCATTCCGATACATATCCTACGACGAAGAGACCACTACCGACAACAACCACTACACTCCTCATGGCATCACAATCATAAGGCGGTAATAAGAAATTGACCACTTTTAAAACCAAATTAGATTCTATTTCATTCACTCAAAGCTCGGTAATTTATAATCGTCGATTACTTTTTAAATCACACATGATCCAAACATTTGCACCTTAAGTGTCATCTTGTCTTGTCTGAAAGCAGATCTAACTATAAGTCTCCGAAGAAAGCCCACCGACCGACCTTTGAGCCATTGCTTCTCTCGCCAATCTGATGTCTGACTCTACAATCTGAGGAGCTATCATCCTATGCTTATGCCTCGAAAATAATTGCAATTTTGGATGAGTTTGCGAACTCAATGAGAAACCATCATCGATGGTTCTCCCAATTCATGCATCATATCAAGATGTAACAATATACACTCGGTTGTTATACAAAACACAATAATAATTCATCCAGCGGTAAATATCTGAGGCGATCAATAACATTGTCAAATGTTGATTCGATATCAATACACATGTGACTCTTTTCGATTCATTTCAATGATTGTGACCGAAGCGCATAATGATGATCGAGATAGACGCAGCGTCTGGGAGAATTATCTCCGTCGAGCTCGAGCTCGATTCGATATATCGAGCTCTGAGCTCGGTTGATCTGATGGCGCCTCGGTTTACAACTTTCCTTTAAACGATGTGATGTATTTGTGCGTGAATGCACGTGTTTCCAACGATAAACATGGTATTTCACGTCCAATATTCAATCCAATTAAGCAGTTCACCTCATGTAAATTCACGATCGGTAATACCACATGTAATCCACGTAATCCCGTAGAATAATCAATCACGCTTATAATTCACGTAATCCCGTAGGCAATCAATCACAATAAACACATAGATTGGAATAACCAACTAGGTTACTCACTAATAACTTCACGCTAACGCCGAAGTCTCTCGCCAAATCGTGGAACGACGGTCCACTTGAGCCTCTATAGCACATTAAAAGAATAGCCATTACCATCTCAGATACTTGAAATGACTAAATAATGCATGAAATCAAGAAAATGTGTATAATGCATGTTCATGGCAATCCTAGCCCTAATCAATATTTCCCCATAATAAAATTCTATGAAAATTTAGAAATCCATAAGCCGACGGTCTTAATTCGGACCTCTATAGGTCCCCGATTAAATAAGCGGTGTTTACAAGTTAAAATCGATAGGGGCTACGTCAAATTCCGTCTAAAATTCCCGTTTTCTCAGAAAATGAAATTAAATATTCAACGAATCCGATGCCTCTGGAATTAGGTCAATCGGACGTCGGACGGAAAGAAATTGACAAAGAACAATTGTACCATTTAATATCAAATAATAATCAAAATAAAAATAAAAATACATATATATATATATCTTGAGCGCCGCCTCATGGCGAGACGCCGCCCTCGCTTGAAATCACCTCACTCGTCGCGAGGCGGCGTCGCCTCGCGACCTGCCTCTTCGGATCTCGCCACCAGAGAGAAACATCGCCCTCATGAGATGGCGAGTTCCTACTCTTCGCTGCCTATTTTTTTTCCAGATTTATAACTTAATTTTCATCCACTCTAACTTTTAGCACACAATTCAGAAAAATACCCACTATACCTCATTGGAAAGCTTATGAAAAGCTCTACAATTCTCAAGAAGACCAAAAAATCAAATCCAACCCTAAGGGTATCAAATAACCCATCAAACCTTCTGCCTACTAAATTTTCATCAGCATGAGGGCAGTACATTTACAATGTCATAACTCACTGATTCTTCAGTAATAAATTACCACAAAAATATGGTCAACAAGTTCACAATGTCTTCTACAACTTTCATAAACAACCCAAAATCAAATTCTATTGCAAACCAAGTCAATTAATTCATCTAATGTTACTGTCCCTGAAATCCTTCACCTTGGGCAGTAATCTTACAAGAAGTATAACTTCCAGTATACAAGTCAATAAATTCAGAAATTTATATCCCTGAAAAGATAACATCTCAAACTTCAATTTTCATGAAGCACTCAACATCCAATTCGATCTCTAACAATTTGAAAACTGTTATGGAAGTTTCTGTTATCATCAGCCATTCATAACCTAATGTAGAATCAGTTTTTGAAAAATCATATCTCCCAATTCTGACTTCTAAAAATTACATACCAAATATCAATTTCAAGATAATCTCTTCCTCTACAACTTTTCAGAAGCTCACTCACACCAATTCAGTCCACATAAAATGTTAAAATTGCCTCAAATCAGTAAACTCACAAAATCACACTTAAACTAGGTTTCATCCAAAATGCTCAAAACCAGCCATTAGTAATCAATTCATATCTCCCAACACACAATTCCAAAAATAGCAAGATCAGTAGCAATGGAAAGATAATCAAATATACTACAACTTCCATGAAGACCATTCTCCCTAATTCCATCTCAATTAATTCATAAAAATCAACAAAACTCAGATGTCATGGTTGCGGTTACTGTTCACAGGCAATGGAACAGTAACTTTCCATGCAAAATTTCACCCTTCTATCATTGAAATTCAACAACACCTATTTCACACTAAATTAAAGCCAACATCCCAAAGTTTCAGTGTCCACTAACCTTACCTCATTTACATTTCTACACAATAAGTTATGAATAAAACAGTAACATCAATTAAAATTCCAACTTTCCAGATTTAAGGTTAACCTTAGTTCACCCACTTCAATTCCTTTTCACATCACTAGACATCAAAATAAATACAAATTAAATATAAATACAGTCATACATATATTAGGGCTAACACTGAAAAATTGGCAGCATTAACTTCCTCAATCCAAAGACTCAATTAATTACCCTTGTTCAATTCAAAATCAAACCACATCATTAACTTCAATGCATCCTCATCTAACCTCATCCCTTTCCTTCAAATCATAATAATCATCACTTTAATGCCCACCTAAACCTAATACATGCTTTAAACCCTTTTATTAACTACCCCACACTATCATGGCATTGAATCCATATGAAAGACATCATTTAAAACTCAAAACTATAATGAATACATACCTAACACCAATTCTCCTTCAAAGCTTCAACTTCTAACTTTTACCTTCTAACTTCTATACCAAGCTACCACCTTTTCCTTCTCAAGTATGTACAAAGCTCATCTTTAAGCTTTGATGGAATCAAAGAGAAGAGCTTGAAGTTATGGAGAAAGTAGAAAGAAGAGGGCAAAATCGATGGACTTTGTAAAGAAGAGTGAAGTTTCGGATGTTAATAACCAAAGCACTTAACAATTTAACTTTCCTTTCCTTTAAACACAAATCCGAGAGTGTTGATGAAAGAGCATTAAATGATACTTTTAAATGGCACAAATTGATTGGTTGCTTTTAAGTTGAAAAGTCAAAATACATTTGTTTAATCCAATTGAAAATGTTACTCCATTTAACTCCAATAACCCTACTTTCAGGTCCCAAAATAAAATACCCAAAATTATAGTACCATTGGGTAGCGATTTTTGCTACGAGAATTGACGATTAAGCCACTTGGCGATTTTATCGATCGAGAATTTCTCGGAAAATCCGGAAAATTCCTAAAATTCTAACAATGTAAAGCGATTTATGGCACGGTCCAAATAATTTTCCAAACTCAATTACCCATTAATTTCACACAAGAGTTCAATTTCAACCTAGTTTAAAATGACATGAATGCATGTATACTATGTGCATGTGCAACCAACATAATTATAGAGACTATATGTTGTATGCGCATGCGAGATATAATTTAATATCCCTAACCCATCCTAATTACCAAAATACCCTTCCTATAGGAGAGGATGTTACATTAGGGATAGGAGAGCCTCTGGTATGCACTAATCCACTTTCACAATAGGACCCCACCCCACCGTAGGTGTTTGCGAGTTTCTTTCGGCGTGTGTTTCTTGGGTTTTACCGCGGCATCCTCAAATATTGATGGCGTCTTGGTCCACAACTATCATTAAATCGATCATTTAACTATGCATGAATGCATATGTTCACTATCCATTTTCAGGTCATTTCACATTTCTTGGACCTTTAGTCCAGATTTCGATCATATACACATTTCAATTATTACTCTAACACTTTTACAATTCGATTCACTATTGTATTTATGCACATTTATTCACATTTTGCACTTCCATATCTCAATCCAATATTTCGAACACCCATGGTTCGAAATCAATCAAAACAGTCACACATATCCATCCGTATCTCCACATGGCATACGTACACAAAATGTAACATATATAGGTTGAGAAATCAACTAGGTTACTCACCGCACTTCCGAGCTACAGCCTGGAAGTCTTAGCACTGCCCGTGGAATTGCTCCATCGGTGCCTCTAAAACAATCGAGAATAATCGAATATCACTCATTGCACAATTTCTAATATTAAAAAAATGCAAATGTAGCAAATACACGAGTATTGTACATGTTATGACATTCCTAAATATTCCCAACTCAATCCTCTTTCACTCTAATTCATAATAATTCCAAATATCATAATTCAATTTACAAATTTTCATACTCTAAAGTCACATTTCAATTGAAATCACATTCAACATCCTTTGCCACTAGATTCGATAATCATCGATTAAATTCCAAATTCTCATCTTATCAATTCACAAAATCTTAGCCTCTAAATTCCAATTAACCAGTCTCTAAAATCCAATTAATCATCAAGGAACCAATTCAATTGAAATTAAACCTCAAACTCATTACTTGTAACAATCACCTTAAAATCACTTAATTTCATTCTCCCATATGCAATTCTTAGTCTCAAAAATCAATTGATCCAATAACCAAACTCATAAGAAAATTAATCCTCAAAATTTCCTATAAAAATAAACCATTTCTCTTCGGGTTCACATGTCCTCGCCGCGACGAATCCACACCTCTCGCCGCGGCGTAAAATCCTCCGCTCGTCGCGACGTGCGGACTTATCTCGCTCGTCGCGACGTGCGGACTTATCTCGCTCGTCGCGGCGCACCAATTAAATTATTTCCTTATCGTCGCGACGTGCACGCTGGGTTGGCTCGCCGCGGCGTGTTCATCACACATCGCGACGTGCGAACCCGAAAATCGTCAAAACCGAAATTTCTCGGATCTTACGGTTTAAATCACAAAACACTCGCATCACTCCCAATCAACTACATATACTACACTCAACTCATTTCTAACCTTAAATCCATCAAATAACCATTATTCATTAAAACCCAAATCAAAATCAACGTTTTCTCAAAACCTAACTTCCAAACTTTCAAATCCTCATAACGATTTCGTTACTCACTCAATGATCAAATTAAGCGATTGAATCATAAAGAAGAAGAAGCTTACTTGATTCTAGCTTTCAACCCTTGAAAATCCTCCAAGAATCTCCAAATCAAGCTACTCTCCACCACGTGAAACTCAATCATTTTGAAAGCAAAAAGCGATTTAAATCGATGCTTTGAACATATATATATAAAATGACTTAGGGCTTGTTTGCTCTGAGTCCCAATTCAAACCACCTCGATCCAATTTCGATTCTAATTTCTCCCGATTCGCAATAACAATTAATAATAACTCTTAAAATCACAACTCAATTTGTCTCATATCAATTGTCAATAAATCTAGGACCGAATTCAATTAATCATCACTATACCATTTTTTTCGGTCCGGTCTTTGATTCTCTAAAATTCGAGAAAATTTCCATAAATTCACAAAATTTGGAATTACATATTCCTACACTCCAATCTCGTAATTCAATCCTCTAAATTCAATTTTCTCATTCCAATTCCTATTGAAACTCATTTATACACTTATCACACAATTTCCAATTTTTCACAATTCAATCGGAAATGTCATACATGTACGTATATTAATATACTTATGCCATCAATAATCATTTACCGATGACTATAGAAATTATGATGCATGTATCATGTAAAATTCACATTTACTGTACTCTAACTTTGACCGATCCAATTTTCGGATATACCCGTCACTTGGTAATGGGATGTTACAGTGGTTGTTGCCTTGAATTGAGTTGGGAGTTACTCTTGGGATTGAGTTATGTTATATGAGGTTGCATGTTGAGTTTTATGCAGGTGGAAGCATTAGGATTGCAAATTGGTTAGTTGCATTTTCAAGGAAGTCTTGTCAAATTTTCCTAAAATTTGACGAACTTCGCTTCGGTTTTAGACCCTCTTAGGGCTTGATTTAGATCGGGAAGTCTTCACGAAGATTGTAGTAGAAGTTCAAAACTTTCTAAGCGTGTATCATTTTTCTCATTTGGACTTAGGGTTAAAAAGTTATGAGGTGAAGAACACATTCAATCACTGTTCATTTAGCTATATTACTGTTACATTGGTCCTTAATGAGCAGTGTCCTTTGAGTGGCTTTTTGCCTTGATTAATGATGAAATTAACATTTTCATCCTTCATGAGAGTTTTAGAGAATCTTGTTATCTTTCCATAGAGGTATAGTATGCACATGTTGGAGTTAGGATTAAGAAGTTATGAGTTTTGAAAGATGCTAGTGTCAAGTGGTTTGAAGTTGGATAGAAGGGGAGAGGGTTTGAAGTTTTGAAGAAAGGTGTCCGTTAAACGGATAGCCTCGGGTGCCAAAACATCCCTTAACCTGCCCATGTCCGTTTAACTGACATTCTCGAAGCGTTTGGTACCCATCCACCCGAATGTGTCCGTTAAACGGACATGGCTGTCCGTTTAACGGACATCTACAGGAAAAAGTGCAAATTGGACAATGTTATAGGCCGAATCTCATTTTGTGGTCTTCATAAGAGTTGTATATCTAGATGTATACTTTGAAATAGTGAAAGAAAGAACACAATCCGACATCTAGATAAAAAGTTATGGCAATCGCTCCAAAAGAGTTTCAATTTGATTTTGGAAGTGAAAATGGTCTATTGTTTTGGATATAAATCCCTCATCCGACCTCCAATTGAGGTGAGGCTTGAACCATTGGATTTATATGACATATATCTTTCTTTCTACAAAAATTGGTATCATTTGGAGTTAAATTGAGGAAGTTCTCATTAAAGGAAGTGAGAGGCGGTTAAGAGAGCATGTTTCGGTGTTAACTCTTTTAGGTTTTTGAGTGTATCTTGAGTTATATAACTCCGATTAAGGTGATTCTTGCCTCTATCTTGAACGTGAGGCTTTAAGCTACATTTGATATGAACAAGTCAATATGTGATTATGATGTTTAGGTAGTGTCGCTCATCACTTTTATGGAACAATGAGCAAATAGCACTTTGCAATGTAATAAGCGCAAGGTTTGAGAATACGAAAATTGGGCTCAAATCGGGGTCCGACATCTTGTGGTATCAGAGCAAGAATAAGAGTGTTAAGTTATAAGCAGTTGGGTCCCGGATCCAACAATTGTGGTATCAGAGCAGCCCTAGGTTTACGATTTCCTAGGAACCCTAGTGGGTAGCCTCGAAAGGTAGAGTCGGATGTCATCATATTACTTGAATCCTAAGCATTGTTTTAAATACGATACATGCATTATTGGTTTTGAATTGTTTTACATGATTTGAACTGGTTTTACAATGCATAAGCTAAAGATTTGAAATGGTTTTCAATTAAAGGAGTAATATGCCGCCTCGAAGGAGAATTCAAGGAGCTCAATCTCGATCAGGCTCTCAACGGGGAAGTACGGATGAATCCCATATTCCCGGGATCGAGGACCATCCTGCTTTTAGATTCAGAGGCACCAAGTGTGCAGCATGAAGTGCCTCTCCAGCCTCCTCCTATACCTCAAGTAAATCCAGTAGATACCCAGTTCTTTCAGGCCTTCGCCCAGGCTTTCACTTATGCCATGGGCCAAGGAATGCAAGCTCAGATGCCAACTCCAGCAGATTGGAGTGGGCAGTATGACAAGCTCCGGAAGTATGGGGCTGTCGATTTCAGCGGGACTACTAATCCCGAGGAAGCTGAAGCATGACTGAAGCGGACCGAGAGGGTCCTGAATCAGATGAAGTGCTCAGATGAGGAGAGGTTAGAATATGCAGCTAGTTTATTGCAAGGGGAAGCGCTGCACTGGTGGGAGTCAGTGCCCCACAGTCAGGCAATACCTCCAGTGCTGACATGGAGGGAGTTTCTGGAAGTATTCCGGAAGAAGTACTTCTCGAGGTTTACGTCGAGAAGGCCGGGGAGTTTCGAGTCTCACGCAGAGGAGCCGAGTGTGAGTGAATATGAGTGAAGTTCACTCGGCTATCACGGTATCTGACAAACATTGTGGCGACTGAAGAGGATAAGTGCAGCAAGTTTGAGAGTGGATTGCACTTAGGAATCAGGGAAAAGGTGCTAATCCATAATTTCCATGACTACCAGCAGTTGGTAGATGCTGCTCTCCAGGCAGAAAAGTTGGAGAACATCAAGTCAGAGGTAAACAGAAAAAGGAAGACCAGGGAGCAGTCTTCCAGGAAGGGAGTGAGTGCTCCAAAGACTGAAAGGAGCACCGGGACTTTTCATTCTCGGGGTGGTATGGGCAATAGTGGTCACGCCAAGAGCTAGCGATCAAGGCAGCTTTGGCGGAGTCACTAGTGTGGGAGGCCCAGGAAGACATGGAAAGGCAAGTATGCAAACCCTCGATGTGATCAATGTGGGAAGTTTCACCGGGAAGTGTCTCGGGGGGTTTGGTGGTTGTTTCAATGTGGAGAGAAGGGCACATGATGAGAGATTGTCCTCGAGGTCAAGGCAAGAGGGCTCTCAATTTCAAGTCCAGAGGCGACGGAAGCAATGAGGAACTGCACGATTCTGGTAGGCGGTTCAGGAGCTGTGAGGAAGGCAAATCTGTAGGAGGCCAAGGGCACGGGTCGAGCACCAGCTAGAGTATTTGCCATGACGGAGAAGAAGCCGCAATTGCTCTGAAGTTGTGGTGGTATGGCTCAATTATTTAATTCAGCGATTTATGTTACGATTGATACTAGCTCTACACATTCATTTGTGTCCTCAAGTCCGAATATGCATCTTTGTGAATCTGAGATTATGGATAATTTTCTGGTTGTTAGTACTCCTTTAGGGAGTAAGGTGGTGATCGATTTAGTCTACAAGAAGTGCGAGCTCGATGTCGATGGTGCTAGATTGGTAGTAGACTTGCTACCTCTGACCTAAAGGGATTAGATGTCATACTAGGTATGGATGCCATAGAAAAGTACGGGCAAAGTTAGATTGTGGCCGTAAGGAAGTGGAGTTTGACACAGGAAGCGGAGAGAAAGTGGTCTTCAAGGGGACGGGAAGATGCCAAAGATCGAGGATCATTTGACTTTGCTAGTCGGCGGGGATGATGGGCGGGGGCGAGGCCTTTTGGCACACGTGGTGGATCGAGAGGTGAAAGTAGGAAGGTTGGAAGATTACCTATAATGAGGGAGTTCGAAGTATTTCCGGAAGAGTTACGGGTTTGCCGCGGTGAGGAAATTGAGTTTGCAATTGACTTGATTCCGGAACGCATCCATTTCAATACCACCATCTGGATGGCTCTAGTCGAGTTGAGGGAGCTTAAAGAGCAATTGCAGAATTATTAGAAAAGAAGTTTATCGGCCAAGTTCATCACCTTGGGGAGCGCCATTCTATTTGTTAAGAAGAAGGATGGAACATGGCGGATGTGTATTGATTCTGACGAAACTCAACAAGGTGACTATTAAGAACAAGTATCCTCCGCCCGGGATAGATGATCTGTTTGATCATTTGCAGGGAGCAAGGGTCTTTGAAGATAGACCTCGGATCGTTATCATCAACTCCAATTAGGAGTCGATGTTAGCAAGACGACTTCGTGACGTTCACGAACTATATGAGTTCGAGTCATGCCATTCGGATGACCAATGCTTGATTGCATTCATGGACCTTATAAATAGGGTTTTCAGAGTTTTAGATCAGTTTGTCATAGTATTTATCGATGACATTTTGGTCTATTCAAGGATGAAGGGAACATGCGAGCATCTCGAATAGTGTTGCAAAGATTAAGGAAAGAGAGCTATATGCCAAATTCAGCAAGTGTGAATTTTGGCTGCGTGAAATGGTTTTCCTTGGACATGTGATCTCGATGAGGATCCATGTTGACGAAAAAAAGTAAAAGGTGGTGAATTGGCAAGAGCCTAAGACAAGAAAAGAGGTACGGAGTTTTCTAGGCTGGCGAGTTATTACGAAGGTTTGTGGAGGATTCTCCATGATAGCTGCTAGATAACTAAGTTGTTGAGAAAGAATCAACAGTTTATCTGGGCGAAGAATGTCGAAAGAGTTTTGAGGAACTCAAGCATAGATTAACGGCGCTCAATCTAATCACCCCAAAGGAGATTAGGGGTATCAGCATGTATAGTGATGCTTCGAGAAAAGGCTTAGGTTGTGTGTTAATGCGAGCGACAAAGTGATAGCCTATGCTTCCGGCGGTTGAAGCCATATGAGTTGAATTATCCTACTCGTGATTTAGAGCTAGCAGCAGTAATTTTCATACGAAAATTTGGAACACTATTTGTATGGGGTGCGAGACTAGGATCTTCACGGATCACAAGAGTCTTAAGTATTTACTTGAGCGAAAAGAGCTTAATTTGAAGCGCAGAAGGTGGATTGAGTTACTTAAGGACTACGATTTGATGATTGAGTACCATCGAGCAAGGCAAATGTAGTAGTGGATGCATTGAGTAGGAAGTCATCCATAGCTCATGTCCAGGAAGTTTACTTGCCTTTGTTGGAACAGATGGCTAAGCTTAAGATAAGCTTGAAGTAGGAGAAGTCAGAATGCATTCTTGCTCAATTCAAAGTGAGGCCGATACTTAGAGAGAAAGTCGAGGAGTTGCGGAGGCGGGATGCGAAATTGAGTAAGCTTCGTGAGGAAATCCAGAGTGACAAGCAGTCTAAAGTGGTAGTGAGATGACGGACTCATGGTAGTCGGGCGATTATGTATTCCAAATGTTAAGGAAGTCAAGGATGAGATCTTAGATGAGGCACATAACGCTTTTATTCCATGCACCCAGCAAAGCACTGTGGATGTCTGAGGATTTGAAGGAGCATTTCGGTGGAAAGACATGAAAAGGGATGTAGCGAGTATGTGAGCGGATGTCTAGTGTGTCGCAAGTCAAGGTGAACACCAGGCACCTTCAGGCATGTTAAGGCCATTGTCCATTCCTGAATGGAAGTGGCAAAGGATCACTATGGATTTTCTGATGGGTTTACCCATAACTAGTAGGAAGCATGATGCCATATGGGTTATTGTCGATCGGTTAACCAAGTCAGCCCATTTTCTGACAATTAAGCAGACAGATTCATTGCAGGTGTTAGCAAGGAAATACATTGATGAGGTAGTGAGGTTGCATGGAGTTCCAGATTCCATAGTATTCAACAGGGATCCTCAATTTACGTCGAGATTCTGGAGTAGTTTGTAGGAAGCTCTAGGGACTAAGTTGAGTTTCAGCACAGCATTTCACCCTCAGACGGATGGTCAGTCTGAGAGGACCATTCAGACCCTAGAGGGAATGCTCAGAGCGTATGTCATAGACTTTAAAGGAGCATGGGATGAACATTTGCTGTTGGTCGAATTTGCTTATAACAATTGCACTACCATTCGAGCATTGGATGGCTCCTTATGAAGTCTTTGTATGGCGAGATGCGAGGACTCCAATATGTTGGGATGAAGAAGGTGAAAGGAGACCGGTAGGACCGTAATTGGTTGAGATGACAATGGATAAGGTTAGTTTGATCAGCGGTGGCTTAAGGTAGCTCAGATAGAATGAAGAGTTATCAGATGCTCACAGGGAAGGAGATGGAGTATGCAATAAGTGACAAAGTATTCTGAAGGCGTCTCCATGGAAGGAGTCACGAGGTTTGGCAAGAAAGGCAAGTTAAGTCCTCGGTATGTGGGTCCGTATGAGATTCTAGAGAGGATCGGGCCGTTAGCTTACTGAGTTGGCATTGCCTCGAGTTGTCTCGATCCATGATATTTTCATGTTTCCATGTTAAGAAGGTACAGATCGATCCTTCTCACATTATTCGGACCTCGGAGGTTCAAATTGAGTGATGATCGAGCTATAAGGAGATGCCAAGGGCAATTCGGATAGCAAGGAGAAAGTTCTCGAGAACAAGACAATTCAGCTAGTTAAAGTCCTTTGGAGGAATCATGCGGTTGAAGAGGCGTGGGAACCTTTGGATGCAATGAAGGAGAAGTATCCACACCTCTTGATGGATCGGGTAAGAATTTCGAGGACGAAATTTCTTAAGGGAGAAATGTTAGCCCCAAATTTTTTAAAAATTAAGCATGATTAGACTAATTGAGTGAGTTATGTTAGCATTAATTGAGTTGATATTAATTAGAATGTGATAGCATTAAAGAGTTAGGTGGTGAGTTAATGAGATTAATTATGTTAGTTGGGCCTTAATGAGGTTGGAAAGGCAAAGAGAATAAGTTGGGCTTAAAGAATTAGTGGGCTTGAGAAGTTTAAAGAGGAAAATAAGAAGGAAGGAAGAATAAATGAGTGGGCTTTGGGCTTATGGGCTTAAGTGAGTTAGGAAGGAGTATAAAAGAGGAAGGAGTTAAATGAGTTAGTAGGAAAAGAAGAGGAGTTTCGAAATTTTAGAGGGAGAAGAGGGAAGATATCGTGGAAGGAGAAAGAAGAAGGAGAAAAGAAGAAAGGCTTGGCTAGGGTTTAAGATTCCAAGAGTTCAAGTGAGAGTTTGAAGAAAGTTCAAGAAGGAAAAGTGTAGAGGAAGAGCTAAGCTACATTTTGAACCAAGAAACTCTTGGGTTGAGTCAAGAACCAAGGTAAGTTATGTTTTCAAGTGTTGGTTTTTAGTTGGGTTTTGGTGTAGAAAGCTTAGAAATGAAGTGGGTTTAGTGATTTCAAAGTTGATCTCATGAAAGGGGTTATGTAGAATTTTAATTGAATTTATGTTGGAATGGGTTCTTGTTTCTCTTGAAATAGAGCAAGAGAGAGGAGAAGAGCAAGGAGAAGAGCACTCCTAAGCAAGGGTTAAGCAAGATATAAGGTGGGTTTCATTTTTATCTTTATGTTAGTAAGTTCTAAATACTATATCAACTAAGGAAAATTAATGTTTTTCAATTACCTTGGGTTGAGCATTGATTGAGCTTTGGTTGTGTATTAATTGATTTATGATTGCCATTATGTGAGAGTTTGATTAGTATATGACATTGCTTGCTTTTTCTTGACAAGTTCATGAATTGAATGAGCATGAATATTAGTGAAATCATGAAAGGTGATTTAAGCATGAAATACAATTTTCAAGAATCAGCTATTTGGATGCATGAAAAATCCAATTTCAGAATCAGCCATGACAAGAACAGTCCAGATTTTAATGCATGAATTTGTGTTATGTGGGTACTTAAGTCTACCCAAGAAAATCACGTGCACGTTGACGATATAAACCCACCTTTTGCCGATTGTGGCATAGGATGTTCCTTTTGGACTCCTCAAGATACGACTACATTCTGTAGTTAAATCATTATTGTGGACTTATGAACCATCAGCTATGTGTCTATGTGTAGCATGTATGTGCCAGAATGAAAGATGCATGAATCATGAAAGTTATGCTTTTAGCTTGATGAAATTATGAGAATGCAAGTTGTATGAATGTTTGATGAGAAAATTGCTAACAGTATGAATAATGAATAGATTAAGCTTATTTGCATAAATATAAACATGTTACCCACGAACGAAAGCTCACCCCCTCCAATTCCGTCCCATCTCCAGGTGAGGAGCACGAGATCGACCACCGAGCTTAAAGGCATTACTCCAGAAATGATGATTTTGTATTTTCAGGATAGCTTTTGTAAATCAATGCTTTAGATGCAATTTGGGCAAGTTTACTTTTGCAAGTTGTATTTTGGATTTTGGATGCAAGTGGCTTAAAATGCCTCTAAAGCCTTGTAATAACTCATATTTTTCATATGAAAGCAAGAATGTTAAGTTTTAATGTATTTTGTGAAATCCATGTATGTTTTGAAACAATTGCATCAATGTATAGTTTGGATATGGTTAGAATGCTAAGAGTGTAGTTGTTGCCTTAAATTGATTTGGGAGTTACTCTTGGGATTGAGTTATGTTATATGAGGTTGCATGTTGAGTTTTATGCAGGTGGAAGCATTAGGATTCCAAATTGGTTAGTTGCATTTTCAGGAAGTGCTGTCAAATTTTCCTAAAATTTGACAGAACTTCGTTCAGATTTAGACCCTCTTAGGGCTTGATTTAGATCGGGAAGTCTTCACGAAGATTGTAGTAGAAGTTCAGAACTTTCTAAGGGTGTATCATTTCTCTCATTTGGACTTAGGGTTAAAAAGTTATGAGGTGAAGAACACATTCAGTCACTGTTCATTTAGCTATATTAATGTTACATTGGTCCTTAATGAGCAGTGTCCTTTGAGTGGCTTTTTTCCTTGATTAATGATGAAATTAACATTTGTATCCTTCATCAGAGTTTTAGAGAATCTTGTTATCTTTCCATTGAGGTATAGTATGCACATGTTGGAGTTAGGATTAAGAAGTTATGAGTTTTGAAAGATGCTAGTGTCAAGTGGTTTGAAGTTGGATAGAAGGGGAGAGGGTTTGCATTAAACGGACACGAATGTCCATTAAACGGACAGCCTCGGGTGCCAAAACATCCCTTAACCTTCCCATGTCCTTTAGACGGACATGCATGTCCGTTTAACGGACATTCTCGAAGCGTTTGGTACCCATCCACCCGAATGTGTCCGTTAAACGGACATGGCTGTCCGTTTAACGGACAGCTACGGGAAAAAGTGCAAATTGTACAATGTTAGAGGCTGAATCTCGTTTTGTGGTCTTATAAGAGTTGTAGATCTAGATGTCTACTTTGAAATGGTGAAAGAATGAACACAATCCGACATCTAGATAAAACGTTATGGCAATCGCGCCAAAAGAGTTTCAATTTGATTTTAGAAGTGAGCATGGTCTATTGTTTTATGTATAAATCCCTCATCCTACCTCCAATTGAGGTGAGGCTTGAACCATTGGATTTATAAGACATATATCTTTCTTGTTACAAAAATTGGTATCATTTAGAGTTACATTGAGGAAGTTATCATTAAAGGAAGTGAGAGGCTGGTTAAGAGAGCATGTTTCAGGTGTGAACTCTTTTAGGTTTTTGGAGTGTATCTTGAGTTATATAACTCCGATTAAGGTGATTCTTGCCTCTATGAGAACGTGAGGCTTTAAGCTACATTTGATATGAACAAGTCAATATGTGATTATGATGTTTAGGTAGTGTGCGCTCATCACTTTTATGGAACAACAACAAATAGCACCGCAATGTAATAAGCGCAAGGTTTGTGAATACGGAAGTTGGGCTCCGAAATCGGGGTCCGACATCTTGTGGTATCAGAGCAAGAATAAGAGTGTTAAGTTATAAGCAGTTGGGTCCCGGATCCAACAAATATTCTGTCATCTTCATCTTGTTACTGAAACCCATTTTTATTCCCACCTTATTCTTGAAATTTTGCTTACAAGCTTAGAGGGCTAGGATAACTTGTTGATTGAGGTGGATTTAGAATTAAACAAATAACTGAAAATTCTAATCTTTGTGGCATGTGTGATGGAAATCTTATGTTAAATGAATTGGGATGAATTATAAGAGGCATTGATGATAAAGTTGTGCTGGAAATTAATGAATGAATTGGTTACTTTTCTATTTTGTTTTAATGCATGAGAGCAGTAGGTTAAAGGTCGTTATATGGATGATTTAGATTGAGATTTAAATTTTAATGAAGGTGAATTTATGCTAAAGAAAGGTGCCAGTGAAGTGTTCACGAATTTGGAAAGAAAAAAAACCCTAGGACTACATGTATAATAGTGAATGATAATTTCTGTTTTGGTTTTTGATACATGAAAGATAGATAGTTTTTTAGTTTCCAATTGGATAATTTTAAGTTGAATTAGAGATGAAATTGATGAGGAATTGAAGTATAATTGAGGCATAATTAATCGACTATGATGAAGGCACTATGGATTTGGTATGAAGATGTGAAAATTTGGAAAAAAATTGAAGGAAAATGGATAGAAAACTTTCAAGTCACTCATCCCACCTTTGAAATAGAAAATTTTTGTTTTGTGTGATTGTTGAAACAACTAAGAATAAGTCACTTTACTTTGGTGCAATTGGACTTAATTAGAGCTTGAGATGAACCTAGTTTGATTAATTGGTTAAGGGTTTGATAAGTCTAGGTTGTTAATTGATGTTTTAACTTAAGGAATGGATTGTTTTTATATCAATGTACTTAAATATGGAATTTATGAGTTGTTAAAGGTATAAAATGTTCTTATGAATGCAAATGTTATTCAAAGGGTATGAGTCATATGAATTAGGTATGAATGAATAAGAATTAGGAAAATTGTATGAATATATAATGTTAGATAAGGATTGGGGAACGTATGAATAATGAATTTGGAGAAATCAAACTTACTTAAGGCATAACCTAATTTTAAACAAGTTATGTACAGGTTATAATATTTGAATGATTAAGATTTGTGATTAAGAATACAAACCCGGGAAAAGTCAATTGAGCATGCATTAGACATGACACATTTACATGTGCATGGTTGAAAAATTATGTGAATGATCAACTTAAAAATATGTGAATTATATGCATATTTCATAATTAAAGAAACAAAAATTGATCGTCATCATTCAGGCATTGGCGGGTCATCAAGGCAATAACTTAACTGGAGCGTACTGTGAGTCAACTTAGATGTGTAAAATCAATTATATGTGTGTTTTTTTTTTTGAATTATATGTGTAGTGAGTTAACCTAGATGTTTCTCACTATGAATGAATTGATATTGATTAACTTTTAATTATTGAATTGTTATTTATATGAATGTGATGATTCCAGACATTGTTGGTCTGAGGAGTTTGATATTTGGAAATGTATTAGAAGTGCTTTCTAATTATATGAAATGTGAAATGTGTGAATAACTGGAATGCGAATACAAGACTTAGATCCGAAGAAAGCGATATATGACTCGTGTACATCAAATAAGGAATATTTAATGCATAATTTGTAAATTTTCACATCTCATTACATTAAAATACAAGAACAGATAAAGGAGTTGTAACCGGAGTAGCCAACTTATGAAAAAAGAGCTTTAAGCTAAAAAAATGTGATAAAGACCCTCAGGCTCAGATACAATGAGTCTGGTATCCGCAACGGATAAAAATGAGCTCGGTATCTACGACAGGTACAATACAGTGTAGACGCTTGGTCACAACAAAGTGAAAATGTTGGGCCCCAAATTATTATTATTATTATTAATTGATGTTATTAATTATGAATTGATTTTGATTGTGTGATTTATTATTTAGTGTGGTTGAATTGGAAGTAATGATGAAAATTTTAGATTAATTTGAGTATGGTATGGTGTAAGTGGAGAGGCTAACGCATTACATGGAGGGGAAAATGGTCCTTGTTCATTCCATTTATGCTTAAGTGATAGAATTAGAAAAAGAAAGAGTGAAAGTGAAGGGAGAAAGAAGAGAGTGTCGTTGGTGGCTTAAGGGAGAAGAAGAGAAAATAGAGTTTTGCAATTCTTGAGGATTTCAAAGGAATTGAAGCTTCTTCTGGTAAGTATAAGCTTATTTCTTCTTTTTTGGGTTGGATGAAACCCTAAAATAGCTTAGCATGAGTAGGAATCGGTTGTTAGAAGTTTATGGAAAAAAATGGTAAAATCTCTTTGGGTTGATGATCTTCTGGTGTTTATGATTGATTTTAAGTTTGTAATGAGTTTAAAACTGGAATTTAATTCATGAACTAAGGTTTAGATCTGTCTTCATTTTGCAATATGGGAGGATTGTGGATGAAGAATGTAGGAAAAATCGAGTTCAGGAGAGTTGTCTGGGCTCGCACGTCACGACGTACTCATGTGCATGTCGCGGTGCGCGAAGGTGCGCACGCCGCAGTGCATAAGTGCCCACGTCGCGGCGCGTACAGGCAATTCGCCACGGCGAGAGCAGCCTTCGCCGCGGCGAGCTCTAGCTTTTGCATGGATGTGTTTTGGTTATTTAAGCATAACTTTTGATGTAGATGTCCAAATAAGGTGATTTTTGATTCATTGTTAACTAGAGACTTAGAGCTATAAGTTTTGTGAAGGGATGAAGTTCTGAATCAGTCTCTAAGGGTATGAAATTTTGGATGGAATTTAAGCATAGAATTTTTGTTTCAGCTTTAGTTATAGTTCGAATTGTTAAAGTATGACTTTCCGATTTCTACTCCAAATTGAATGGGATTTTGGTTATTGTTAAAGAAAATCAAGTGAGGCAAGAGGAGCAAGAGGAACAAGAGGAAAAAATTCCTATGCAAGCTTATAAGCAAGAAATTCAAGGTGGGTACATATTTATAATAGAGTAAATAAGTCACTCATTGTTTTGTTCAAATCAAGAAAGATTTAACGATTTAAATTGCATCATCAATGTTGCCTTATTTGCTATTATGAAATGATTATATGTTTGCTATATGATTTTCATTCATGATTGATGAAAAAGTCTTCAAAAAGGGGTTTCTCTTTTCAAAGAATACATGCACATGAAATCATGTTCTCCGAAATGATTTATACAAAGATATCAAGTTCATGAAAAGCAAGTTTACAAGCAAGTGCCAGTTTGACAACAAGTTTTCAAGATTTGGAACCATGCATGTTATGTGGGTTTGTGGTAATCCCTCAAAAACCATCACGTGCACGTTGACCCATGTAAAGGCTTTTCCTGCCTACCCGCTAGTGGCACGGAGCTCCCACAAGGACTCCCTCAAGAAACTACGACTACACAGGACCATTTCGATGGGAATGTGTAGTGTGTCATGAACCCGGACTAACCCAAACCATTCTGCTATGCTTATGTGCTTATGATCTTTTATCATGTTTCATGCATACATGTGTTAAATTATACTCATGAATTGTTTAAAAATCAAGCATTTCGAGATAATGACTTTTACATGCTCAATTATTATGGTTTCAAAAGTGTATCACAGCAATGAGTTATCTTTCGAAAATAGTTTTGTTTATTTCTGTATTATAAATATGTTCCCACGAGCTTTATAGCTCACCCCCTTTATCCTCCCCCATTCAGGTGATGAGCAAGAGACCGAGTAAGTCAAGAGTTATGGCATCACTTCGAGTTGTCATATTTATGTATTTTCAAGTTATATTTTTGGAAGTCAAGGCTTTAGTTACATTTCAAATTTTATTGGTTCAAGTGTATTTTGTATTTTTAGCTCTTGAACTCAAAGGTTGTATTTTGGTTTGAAATGATATTAAAGCTTTGTAAAACTCATCTTTTGGTTATTAATGAGGTATGGATGTTTTTGTTCCAAATCTTTCGCATTGAATCATTTAGAAGTTTGCTTGAGTGTATGTTGTTAAGTTTTGGGTTGGGTTGATTTAATAAAATGAGAAAAAGTTTCAGGTTTGTTCTCTGTGGGCCAAAGGAGGAGTTCACACGACGAGGTCAGATGCTTTGCCGCGGTTGTGATGCAACACTCGCCAAGCGAGGTTCTTTCTTCATGCTGGCGAGGGCTCAATTGCTCGCCACGGCGTAGCTACCCGAGAGGTTTCGCCACGGTGAGACATCACACGCCACGGTGACGCCCGCTTGTGCTTCTGAGGGATTTCTTTCTTCTTTTAACTTATATGTATCAACTCCAAGGCCTCCCCCCACGCACCAAGTACCGCGCTACCATGTCCGATGTTAGGCTCTGAAAACGGGGTCCAACATGTTGTAGTATCAGAGAGACTAGGCTTAAGTCCAGGTTTGCATTGCATTGTTTTCAATGAATAACTTACATTGTTTTACATGATTTGAACTGTTTTTGCATCCTTTGAAAATTGTTTTGCTTGAACTAAAGGTTTTCAATGGTTTTATATTGAAGGAGTGAAAATGTCGCCTCGAAAGAGAACTCGAGGAGTTATGACTCGATCTCATTCTCGCCAAGGGAGCACGGATGAATCCCATGTCCCGCAAGATGCTAGGACACATTCTGCTCCAATTTTTGAGGCACCTAGTTTGCAACAAGAAGTGCCTCCACCGCCTCCTCCTATGCCTCAAACAAATCCCATGGATCCGAGTTTCTTTCAAGCCTTTGCTCAGGCTTTCACGTATGCCATGGGTCAAAGGTCTCAGGTTCCGGTGCAAGCTCTAGAAGACAGGAGTGGACAGTATGACAAGCTTCGTAAGTTTGGGGCTGTGGATTTCAATGGAATGATGAATCCGAAAGAGGCTGAAGCCTGGTTGAAGAGGACCGAGAGGGTTCTAGTTCAGATGAAGTGCTCAGATGAGGAGAAGTTAGATTATGCAGTTAGTTTGTTACAGGGAGACGCACTGCATTGGTGGAAATCAGTGCCTCACAGTCAGGTTGTTCCTTCAGTGCTGACATGGAGAGACTTTGTGGAAGTGTTCAGGAAGAAGTACCTCTCCAGAGTTTATGTGCAAGAGAAGGCCAGGGAGTTTCTGAACCTCACTCAGAGGCACATGAGTGTGAGCGAGTATGAGCTGAAGTTCACACAGCTTTCTCATTATGCAGCCAACATTGTGGAGACAGAGGAAGATAAATGTCGTAAGTTTGAAGGAGGTCTTCATTTGGGGATCAAGGAGAAGGTCTTGATCCATAACTTCTGCGACTACCAGCAATTGGTGGATGTGGCACTCCAGGCTGAAAAGCTGGAGAGGAAGAACAGGGAGTAGACTTTTAAGAAAGGAACTAGTGCTCCAATGCCTGAGAGGAACACAAGGAGTTTTCACACCCAGAGTGAAGTGGGTAGTAGTGGCTCTACCAGGAACAAGCAGGTAAAGGCAGTATCAGAGCAAGCCTCTAATGTGGGAGGCACTGGAAGAGCAGGAAGGTGTAGATTCACCAACCCTCAATGTGAGCATTGTGGGAAACTTCACCAAGGAGAGTGTCTCAAGTTACTTGGAGCCTGTTTTCGATGCGGAGAGAAGGGACAAATGGTCAGGGATTGTCCACAGGTACCGAGAACGGAAAACGGATCCCAACCGGAAAACGGAAAATGAAATGCGGAAGACATAATGCAAAGCGAAGCGGAAACAAAGCAATAAATGAAGCGACGCGAAAAACGAAGCGAAATCGAATCTCAACATACAGAAACAGCATAAAACGAAAGCGGACGCAATAATTAATCGAACCAAACGAAGCAAAGCGGACAACGAATCAATCGAATTGAAAACATACAAATGGAGTAATTGAACTGACTCATATTGCCGACATCCGTGAATAAATACAAAGACAAAAACGATCGCGTTGGAAACCTAGACTATCCAAACCCGGTATAATTTTTTTTCTCTTATTCATTCCTTTTCTCTTTACTCAATCACATTCAAATCATAATCAATCCATACAATTTCCTTTTTGGAAATTTATCCTCATATAACACTCAATTCATATAATTTGTCTTAATCACACAAATCTCATCTTTACCAAACTAACTTCTTAATTCTTATTCTTATCTTAACCCGATTTTTGCCGAAAATCGGGCAACATAACGGCTGTATTTTGACAGCCCAAAAATTCCTGCAAAGGCAAAATACACTTCTAATATCCCAACCCAACAACACAAATCAACATCGGACCTCCCGTCTGGAATCCTAAACACCAGCAGAAACGCACATCTAATCCTAACACTTCAAAAATCCTCAATCGATCATATAAAATCTCAAATCAATCCCAACCACATTCAAAATCTCAAATCCATATGCAAAATCCACATTCAATATCCAATTACATACATAAAGCATAATCATACTCAGTTATGATCATAAAATCAATATCCAAGTCTCGAATTCATATACATCCCGTAATAACTGCTTTATATACACAAAAGCCAATTGAAGCCAAAAACAATATCAATTCTCAATTTATACAAAAATACAAATGCGGCAAAATCAAACTTGACGCTCTTTCATCCAATCTCCTGCTCGAATACCTGGAGATGGGGATGAATGGGGGGTGAGCTCGGAAGCTCGTGGGTAACATATTTATAAACCTGAATAATAATCGTAAATCATTTTCATAACTTTTAGCCAAAGGGCTTATCTTTTCAAACTTTTCAACTTTTCAAGCATTTTCTTCAAACCTTTCAATTTTCCAAACTTTTCATATCAAATTTCTATAATCTCATGGTTGAAAACCCTTTTCTCATTTCTCAAAATTTCTCATAAACATGAATGCAATCACATCAGATCACAAAAACATAAACTCTTAACTCAATACATAAAACACATCAAACGGTTTGGGTTGATCCTATCAGACGCGTCGCACATTCCCAAGATAATAAGCGGTTCTGTAAATGAATGTAGGGAGTCCAAATCGAACTCCTAAGCCACTATGGCAGCCAGACAAGGCTATAAACAAGTAGAGACATTAATCGACTCACAAAAGGACCTGACCAAACCCACATAACACATAAGCGGAAAGAGAATTCATCATATCAAATCGTGTCAAAATGCTTGACACATGCACACATATTCACATTCATTTATATAACAATCATATTCAATTACTCAATTAATCGTATATCAATCAAATGCATAAAAGGAATGCAAGTATTTCTTTCAACCCACAATCAACATATATTAATGCATAAAACAGCATGGTTCACTTTTTTTAAAATGCGAAACACAATTTTCATAAATCTCGATTCTCAATTTTTCTACAATTTTCCGAATCATTTTCAAACATTTTAACGTAACCCTTTGAAGAATTATTTTCAAATCCTTTAAAACATAATTTTAGAAAATTATTCTTTTCTTGATTTTCAAAATCACATAATTTACTCATAATTCAAAATATAAATACATCACCCACCTCAATTGACGCTAATACTTGTCCAAAGCATCAAACTCCAAATTCCTTCTTCTTTCCTCAACCTTAAAATTCCCTAAGCCATAATTATCCAAAATAAATATCATAATTCACTTAATTCTTCAAATTAGACTTAGAAAATACCAATTCCATATAAAATCAATCTATCTAAATCATAAATTCCAAAATCCCCAAATCTTAAAATTGGCCTAAACCAATTTATACAAATTCAATATCATAAATAGCATAATCCTTAAAATTGATGTCATAATTCATCAATTCATACTAATTCCAAGATATCTAAATCATCAATTTACAAAACCCCCAATTCACAAATTTGGCCTAACCCTAAATCACAATTTTCCCAAAATTGAATCAATTTCAACATGAAAGCTTCAAATTGATCATGAAATTAACAAATCCATATCATTTCTAAGGTTTCTAAAGCATCTATTCCTAAAACCCCAAACTCAAAACTTAGGCATAATCTCTAACTTACATTAATCCAAACTTAATCATCAATTTCAAAATTTTCCAAATCTCAACTTTTACCTAAACCCCAATTTAAAATTTTCAAATTAAACCTCACTTAAGGCATAAACATCAAAATTGACTTCATAAACTACAAACCCATATCCTTTTCCATGATTCTAAACTAAAATTTCATCAAAAACACAAAGTTCAAAAGATTGATCTTACCTTCTCTCTCTTGATTTTTGAATTTCTTCTTGCCCAAGATGAAGCTTTCATCATCTTCCTCATGTTTCCCTCTTGATAGCATCGAAAATCTCTTGAAAAGCCATGGAAAAACCAAACTTTGCTTACCTTTTTCTTCTCCTTCCTTCCATAGCCGATTCTCTCCTTTCCTCTCTTCTTATTTTTCATTCTTTTGTTCTGATTTTTCCAGCAACTTCGTGGCTTCTTCTTGAATAAACGACAGCCTCCTTGTTGTGTTTCTGCCATGTCATTAAAAATGGAGGGTAAATGACTATTTTGCCCTCACTTATTAGCCTATTTCCAAGTTTGCCCCTGCACAGGATTTTCAAAATCTGATAGATTGCGTCCTGTTTTCAAGCATCTAAACGAAATAATTTTGTTGGAACCCGATTCGTAGACCAGACCCCAACTGTCCCGGGATGTGAGCCCGGGTGGAGCCCATCCCCGAGACACTTGCTCTGATACCACAGATGTCGGGACCCGGCCCTGAGACCGGATCCCAACTGTTGGATCCGAGACCCAACTGCACATAACTTACCACTTACTCTCTTGCTCTGATATCCCAGAGCCCAACTTCCATAGTCCTGAAGCCTTGTGCTTAAAATCTTCAGGTTCTTAATCGAACTCTACATTCGTGGCGGCGCACTACTTAAACATCATAATCACATATTGGTTTGTTCATATCAAATATAGATTAAAGCCTCACGTTCGCATAGAGGCAAGAATCACCCAAATCGAAGTTATATAACTCAAGATATGCTTCAAAAACCTAAAAGAGTTCATGCCCGAAACATGCTCTCTTAACTGGCCTCTCACTTCTTTTAATGCAAAATTTCTCAATTTAACTCCAATTGATACCACATTTTATGGAGTGAAGGATATATGTCTTATAAATCCAATGGTTCAAGCCTCACCTCATTTGGAGGTCGTATGAGGGATTTATGCCCAAAACAATAGACCAAGCTCACTTCAAAAATCCAAATGAAACTCTTTTGGCGCGATTCTCATAACATTTAATCTAGAGGTCAGATTGTGTTCGTTCTTTCACCATTTGAAATTAGACATCTATATATACAACTCTTATGAAGACTACAAAACCAAATTCGGCCTCTAACAATGTCCAAAATGCCACTTTTCCCATAGCTGTCCGTTTAACGGACACATTCGGGTGAATGGGTACCAAACTCTTCGCAAATGTCCGTTAAACGGACATGCATGTCCTTCTAATGGACACGAGTAGGGCAAGGGGTGTTTTGACACCCGAGGCTGTCCGTTTAACAGACATTAGTGTCCGTTTAACAGACACGTCAATTTCCAAAACTTCCAATTCTCTCATCTTCAAACCACTTGACACTACCATCTTTCAAAGCTTATAACTTCTTATTCCTAGCTCCAATATGAACAAATTATACCTCCATGGAAAGATAACAAAATTGTCTACAATTCATATGAAGGACACAAATGCTAATTCTATAATTAATTAAGGTGAAACCTCATTTTAATGTACTGCTCTAACAATGACCAATGAAACAGTACATGAACAGTAACTGAATGTGTTCTTCACCTCATAACTTTTTAACCCTAACTCCAAATGAGACAAACGATATACCATTGGAAAGCTCTAAACTTCTACTACAATTGTCAAGAAGATCTCTCAATTCAATTCAAACATTAAACCGGTCTAAGATCAAATGGAAGTTGCTGTACAATTTTTGGGAAAATTGGACAACACCTCCCCTATTTTATTCCTAACCCAAATCTTCAATTTAAGGCTACAACCTGCATGAAACTCAATACTCAACCATCATTCAACATGTTTCAATTCTAAGGTATCTCCCAATACCATTTAAAGCAACAACCACACTCTTAATCATCTAATCATGTCTAAACTATAACAATGATGCAATTGTCTTAAACATACATGGATTTCTCAAAATACATTATAACTGAACATTCTTGCATTCATATGAAATCATAAGTTATTACAAAGCTTTAGAGGGCATTTCAAACCACTCCATCATATCCCAAAATACAAACTTGTCAAAAATATCATTTGCTCAAAATGCATCTAAAGCATTGATTTTACAGAAGTTAACTTGAAAATACATCAAAAACACAATCTTGGAGTATGCCTTGAGCTCATTCTTCGTGATCTCGATTTTCACCTGGAGATGGGACGGGAAGGTGGGGGGTGAGCATTCACTCGTGGGTAACACATTTATATTTATATATCAAGCATATCCATTTAATTATCCATACATTTAAGAATCTTTCAATAAATTCTAAATACATGCATCATGCAATTTTCATCAATACATAAGCATAATTTCTCACAATTCAAACATTCATAATTCTTGTATTTTCATGTAATCACATATGAAACACATCAAATGGCTCGGTAAGTCCTTATTTTGGCAACCATATAGTCTCATTTAATGAGCCTATATGGGCAAATCTTGAGGAGTCCAAATGTTGGATCATCCTATGCCACAATCAGGCGTGTAGGCTAAGGCTTTTATGGTCGACGTGCGTGTGATGTTCTTAGGATAATACCTTACCCACATAACATAACAATCATGTATCATACAAGAAATTGAAATGTTCTTGTCCAATTCATTGTTTTCTTGAAAATCTTCTCTTTCATGCATATTTCATTTCGTACATTTCATGCATAAGTCATATTGTGCATTCATACTCATTTAAGCTATTTCATTCAATGCTAACTCAACCATCATCAAATCATCAACATGTATTATTTTCATTTACACGTAACTCATGATTAATGTCATCTAACCACAACTAACACAAGCATTTAATACAACTTTCAAGTAGTTGAAACTCATTAATGTCATGCATTAATTTACATTTATAGCTTATATACATAAAGATAAATATGAAACCCACCTTTTAGACTTGTTAAATCCTCGCTAATGGAGCTCCTCCACTTGCTCTTCTCCTCTCTCTTGCTCTAATTCAAGAGAAACAAAACCCAAATTCAACACAAATCCAATTGAAATTTCATAAAACCTCTTTCATGAAATTAGCTTAAGAATCACTAAACCCACTTGATTTTTAAACCTTCTACACCAAAACCCATCTAAAAACCAACTCTTGAAACATAACTTACCTTAGATCTTGACTCAACCCAAGAGTTTCTTGGCTCAAAAGGTAGCTTAGCTTCTCCTCTTCACTTTTTCTTCTTGCACTTTCTTCAAACACTCTCTAAATCTCATGGAAATCAAAGCCCTAAGCAAACTCTTTTTCTTCTCCTCCTTCTTTCTCCATTCACGAACTCACCTCCTTCTCCCTATTTTAATTTTCGAAATCCTCTTTTTTTCCTACTAAAAATCACTTATCTCCTCCCTTTTATACTCTTCTCTAAGTTACTTAAGCCCAAAGGCCCAAACCAATCTCCCTTCTTCCTCTTCCTTCTTATTTCCTACATCCTCCTTATACTACTCAAGGCCCACTAATTTCTCAAGCCCACTTATTCTCTTTTCTTTTTCTACTTCATTAAGGCCCATTGCATTTAATTTTAACCTAACTAACCAACTAACATATTAAATTTCATTAACTCTTACCTAACTTATTCAATTCATGCCAACTAATTTATTTATGACATCTTACTCACTTACAACTAAATTAATGCTAACTCAATTACTTAATTAATCTAATCATGCTTAACATTAAAAAAAAATTTGGGGCTAACAAATTTGTACAAACTTTCTTCTTGAAAATTGTTCATCTAGATCATACGAATCCAACGCCACCGACCGCGCTCAATTCGGATCAGAAACGAAAAAGTTATAGCCAAAATACTATCGGACCTTCACCAAATCCGAGACTGAACATTAACATAACTTCATTCCAGAAATTAACAATCTTAGGGATGAAATTAAATTTCGATCCCTTCACAAGAGTTGTATCCCTATATCTTAATTTTATTTTCCCTCAAGAATCAACTCAATCGGAGTTGTACAGCTCCCGAACATCGCAAAATACTGAACCATGTTCAGAAAATTATCCAACTATAACCTATAACCAAATCTCATACTTTGGTTCAATCAATCTCTTCCCATTTAATCTCCTAAAAATCATAATTCTTCAAGAAAATGAAATTAATTGTCTTAGGAATCCAACACTTCGAGAATCAAATCAATCGGATGTCGGACGAAGGAATTATAAGCAAAAGATTACAAAAGGGATCGGATTAAAAACAAAGTAATGACACTTCAAAACCAAACTTTTCCAAAATCATATCTCTCGATCCCGAACTCGGAATTTGACAAATTTGGTGTCAATAAAAAGATCAAAGGAAGCTCTACAACTTCCCTGAAGTACTCAAAATCAAATTAGGCCTCAAAAGAGGTCAAAACCTTAATCAAAGATTCTGTCTAAAACAGCTTTTCCTAAACGACTTCCAATTTTTAATCGCTCATAACTCCTTGCCCCGATATCGAAAAATTGCAAACTTTATATCAATGGAAAGATAAAAACATCATATAAAACTTTCATGAAGACTACTTACTCTAATTCAGACTAAATCCATACAACGAGTGGCCTCGAAGCATAGAACACACAAATCTATACTTAATAACATTTTCAAAACAAAGCATATCTTCGGAAAATTATATCTCTCAATCCCGACATCTCAAAATAGCAAACTTTATAGCCACAGAAAACTCTCGACAGAGGCTACAATTTTCATGTTGATCATTTTCTCGAATTTTGCCTAAATCAAAAAGTCAACTTTTTCTTCAAAAAGTCAAACTCAATCGAACTTTGATCCGATCATAACTCTCACTTCCGATATCGAAAATATCAAACTTTATGGTTACAGAAATCTCTTGACATAAACTACAAGTTTCCAGAAGACAATTTTCTCAAATTTTGCCTCAAACAAAAAGTCAACTCTCTCAAGTCAAACTTTCTATCTCCAAAAGTCAACTTTCTTATTTTATTTTTTTTCAAATTCTCTCATAATTCATATAAATTCATTCAAATATCAAAGTCCTCAAAACTAAACAATTCTTTTCTCATAAATTTTTCTTAATATCAGCAAATTTTCTTAAATTCATAACTTGTCTCACCAATTTCTTTCTCATTAATATTCATTTTAATATTTCTAATTATCATCAAAAGTTCGGGGTCCAACATTTCTCCCCCTCTTAAAAGAATTTCGTCCTCGAAATTCATACTTGCTTTAACACCAAGTAACTTCTTCTCTTACTTTTAGACACTGGTCACATACTTTCTCACTGATTTCTCGTCATACTTATTCTTTCACTTATTCAATATCATGGCAAAGCACTGTTTCATTTTATCTTATCTCCAAACAGTCATTCTTTCATCTCACAAAAGTATAATCAATTTAATTTCATCCAAATGCTATCATTCAATTCAAATCTCAATTTTATCATCACAAACCTAAAATTCATCAAAGTTCTTATCCTCATCAATCACTTAATTAGGCCTTCACATAATTCATAAAATCCATCTCCATGCTCATCTTTCACTCACAAATGGATATACAAAATCAAATCATCCTAATTCCTCATGAACTTCAAATCTCAATTTCATGCACAATTTCCTAAAATCACTTAACATTCTTGTCATTTTCATCTATCAAGCACTTTGGTATGCACTCTATCTTTATCACAATCTCACAAATTCAATCTTATGCTTGAACACTCTTATACAAAACAGTTAGACACAAACGCCCAAGTACGATCATAATACTGGGCTCTGATACCATAAATGTTGGGACCTGATCCGGGAACCGAATCCCAATTGGAAAACGGAAAACGAAATGCGGAAGACATAATGCAAAGCGAAGCGGAAACAAAGCAATAAATGAAGCGACACGAAAAACGAAGCGGAATTGAATCTCAACATACAGAAACAGCATAAAACAAAAGCGGACCCAATAATTAATCGAACCAAACGAAGCAAAGCGGACAACGAATCAATCGAATTGAAAACATACAAATGGAGTAATTGAACTAACTCATATTGCCGACATCCGTGAATAAATACAAAGACAAAAACGATCGCGTTGGAAACCTAGACTATCGAAACCCGGTATAATTTTTTTTCTCTTATTCATTCCTTTTCTCTTTACTCAATCACATTCAAATCATAATCAATCCATACAATTTCCTTTTTGGAAATTTATCCTTATATAACACTCAATTCATATAATTTGTCTTAATCACACAAATCTCATCTTTACCAAACTAACTTCTTAATTCTTATTCTTATCTTAACCCGATTTTTACCGAAAATCGAGCAACATAACGGTTGTATTTTGACAGCCCAAAAATTCCTGCAAAGGCAAAATACACTTCTAATATCCCAACCCAACAACACAAATCAACATCGGACCTCCCGTCCGAATCCAAACTACCAATGAAACGCACATCTAACCCTAACACTTCAAAAATCCTCAATCGATCATATAAAATCTCAAATCAATCCCAACCACATTCAAAATCTCAAATCCATATGCAAAATCCACATTCAATATTCAATTACATACATAAAGCATAATCATACTCAGTTATGATCATAAAATCAATATCCAAGTCTCGAATTCATATACATCCCGTAATAACTGCTTTATATACACAAAAGCCAATTCAAGCCAAAAACAATATCAATTCTCAATTTATACAAAAATACAAATGCGGCAAAATCAAACTTGACGCTCTTTCATCCGATCTCCTGCTCGAATACCTGGAGATGGGGATGAATGAGGGGTGAGCTCGGAAGCTCGTGGGTAACATATTTATAAACTGAATAATAATCAGAAATCATTTTTCATAACTTTTAGCCAAAGGGCTTATCTTTTTCAAACTTTTCAACTTTTCAAGCATTTTCTTCAAACCTTTCAATTTTCCAAACTTTTCATATCAAATTTCTATAATCTCATGGTTGAAAACACTTTTTCTCATTTATCAAAATTTCTCATAAATATGAATGCAATCACATCAGATCACAAAACACATAAACTCTTAACTCAATATATAAAACACATCAAACGGTTTGGGTTGGTCCTATCAGACGTCATCGCACATTCCCGCATAGCGTTCATGCGGTAGTGAACGGAGGGAGTCCGAATTGGAACTCCTAAGCCACTCATGAGCGTGGGAGAAGGCTATAAACAAGTAGAGACAAGGTAATCGACTCACAAAAGGACTGACCAAACTCACATAACACATAAGCGAAAGAGAATTCAAATTGCCCAAAGGCATTTTTCAAAATCTTGATTTTCTAAATCTTCATATCATCATATCAAATCGTGTCAAAATGCTTGACACATGCACACATATTCACATTCATTTATATAACAATCATATTCAATTACTCAATTAATCGATATCAATCAAATGCATAAAAGGAATGCAAGTATTTCTTTCAACCCACAATCAACATATATTAATGCATAAAACAAGATGGTTCACTTTTTTAAAAATGCGAAACACAATTTTCATAAATCTCGTATTCTCAATTTTTTACAATTTTCCAATCATTTTCAAACATTTTAACGTAACCCTTTAAAGAATTATTTTCAAATCCTTTAAAAACATAATTTCAGAAATATTATTCTTTTTGATTTTTCAAAATCACATAATTTACTCATAATTCAAAATATAAATACATCATCCACCTCGAATTGACGCTAATACTTGTCCAAAGCATCGAATCTCCAAATTCCTTCTTCTTTCCTCAACCTTAAAATTCCCTAAGCCATAATTATCCAAAATAAATATTATAATTCACTTAATTCTTCAAATTAGACTTAGAAAACACCAATTCCATATAAAATCAATCTATCTAAATCATAAATTCCAAAAATCCCCAAATCTTAAAATTGGCCTAAACCAATTTATACAAATTCAATATCATAAATAGCATAATCCTTAAAATTGATGTCATAATTCATCAATTCATACTAATTCCAAGATATCTAAATCATCAATTTACAAAAACCCCCCAATTCACAAATTTGGCCTAACCCCTAAATCACAATTTTCCCAAAATTGAATCAATTTCAACATGAAATCTTCAAAATTGATCATGAAATTAACAAATCCATATCATTTCTAAGGTTTCTAAAGCATCTATTCCTAAAAACCCCAAACTCAAAACTTAGGCATAATCTCTAACTTACATTAATCCAAACTTAATCATCAATTTCAAAAATTCCCAAATCTCAACTTTTACCTAAACCCCCAATTTAAAATTTTTCAAATTAAACCTCACTTAAGGCATAAATATCAAATTTGACTTCATAAACTACAAACCCATATCCTTTTCCATGATTCTAATGTAACATCCCGTTACCGAAGTGACGGGTATATTTGTAAATTAGATCGGGTCAGGTTAAAGTACAGGCAAATGTGAATTCTTCCTGCATTATAGTTTCTATAATCATCGGTAAATGATTATTGATGGAATAAGTATATGAATATGCGTACATGTATGACATTTCCCGATTGAATTGTGGAAATTGGAAATTTGTGCGAAAAGTGTATAAATGAGTTTTGTATATGAATTTGAATGAGAAAATTTGAATTTAGAGAACTGGATTATGAGATTGGAGTGTAGGAATATCCAATTCCTAATTTTGTGAATTTATGGAAATTTTTCTGGAATTTTTAGAGAATCGAGTCCGGACTGAAAAAATGGTATAGTGACTGATAAACCGGATTTCGGGTCCGTGATTGATTGGCAATTGATATGAGGCAAGTTGAATTATGACTTTAGGATTTATTATTAATTGTTATTGCGTATTGGGAGAAATTAGAATCAGAAATTGGATTGAAGTTGTTCGATCTGGACTGGTGGCAATTAATTGCCAAACAATTAATTGCTTATTTATGTGTTTAATCTTTTGATTAAACAAGAAATTTAGTGAGAAATTATTTAGAGAACTTGAAAGTTTCGGATGATAGGGTTTTTGAGAAAATGTTGAGTTTGATTTGGGATTTTGATGAATAATAAGTTTTAGATAGTTTTGAGGTTAGAAATGAGTTCAGTATAGTGTATGAAACTAATTGGGAGTGTTTAGAATGGATTCAGATGGAGTTGAATCTGAGAAATCTGGAAATTTCTGGGTTTTCTGGGCGTGTTCGTTGTTGCACGCCGCGGCGCATGAAGAACACGCCGCGGTGAGCATTTCAGAAATGCTTCGGACGCCGCGACGTGCGTGGAAGGCGTGCCGCGGTGAGAAAGAAAGGAGCACGTCGAAACGTACGCGGTGCGTACGCCGCGACGAAGCGCGCGGTTCGCCGCGGCGAACGTGGCGAGATATGGGAGCTCGCCGCGACGAGGAATGCTGATTTTTCCAAAATGAGATTTTTGAGGTTTTAAATTATGGGGATCTAGGAATTTGATAGTTCAATTACCTATGGATTAAATTCAATATGGAGATTATGAATTTGGAGGATTAGTTTCTAATGGATTGGCTATGGATCAATTGAATTTCTGAGACTAGGAATTTCAATCTGGGAGAATGAAATGAAGTGATTTTTTAAAGATGATTGTTACAAGTAATGAATTTGAGATTTGATTTCAATTGAATTGTTTTCTAAGGGATTAATTGGAATTTAGAGATTAAGAATTTGATTTGATAAGATGGAATTTCGGATTTTAATTTGATGATTATGGGAATCTAGTGACAATAAATTGTGATTGTGATCTTAATTGGAAGGTGACTGCAGAGAATTGGATATTAGTCTATTGACTTATGGTAATTGGATTTTGCTATGAATTAGAGTGAAAGTGATCGAATTGGGAAAATTTAGGAATGTCATAACATGTACAAGACTCAAAGTATTTGCTATATTTGTATTTTGAATATTGGAAATCATGCAATGAGTGATATTCGATTTTTCCGATTGTTTTAAAGGCACCAATGGAACAATTCCACGGCAAAGGTCTTAGACTTCAGTCAGTAGCTTTGAAGTGCGGTGAGTAACCTAGTTGGTTTCTCAACCTATATGTGTTACATTTTGTGTATATATGCCATGTGGAGATACGGATGGATATGTGTGATCGTTTTGATTGATTTCAAACCATGGGTGTTCAAATATTGAATTGAGATATGGAAGTGCAAATGTGAATAAATGTGCATAAATGCAATAAGTGAATCGAATTGTAAAAGTGTTAGTGAAATAAATGAGATATGACAAAGAAATGTGAATGACATATGCACTCATGCATAATTAAATGATCGATAATGATAGTTGTTGACCCGAGACGCCATCAGATATTTGAGGACGCCAGCGGTAAACCCAAGAACACACGCCGCAAAGAAACTCGCAAACACCTACGGATGGGGTGTGGGGTCCTATATGTGAAAGGGATTAGTGCATACCCGCGGCTCTCCTATCCCTAATGTGAGCGGGCAGTAGTGCATACCTGAGGGCCTCCTACTTGCCAAAATGTGATTATTGATTTATCATTGCTTTCGGTCACAACAAATGAAATGAAATCGAAGTGTCACATGCATACTGCATATGTAAATGATCTAAAGTGAACTGTGAAAGTGAAATTGAATGCATGTGAATATATGAAAGTGTGAATATGTGATTCAAGGTGTATATGAATTGTGAATGCATGAGTTGGGTGAACCATCGATGATGGTTTCTCATCGAGTTCGCAAACTCACCCAACATTGCATCTATTTTTCAGAATCGAAGAGTACCCCGTTAGACTAACGGGAGTATGATAGTTGCTAGCAAGGCGAGTAACGGGGGGATCAGTGTCGTCACATCCGCATGAGTATGTTGTTTTGTTTGGTGGGCCCCAGCTTAATAAATGTAATAGTGTGTTGAGATTTTGATTTACAATTGTTCGGCGGCATCGAGCCCATTGGCCATGCCTTTACGCTTATAAAATCGATTGAGCATCGCCGAAAGTGCTAATTAATAATCGAAAGTGTTTTGTATCCGAAAATATTTTGATATGCTCCGCCCAAAGTGTGTTTTGATTTCACAAGATTAAAACGCTTTTGGAAGAAAATTTTCATAACGAGTTTTAAATTGTGATTGATCATATAGATGCCACCTCGCTGGTCACGGGCTCGGATGTCATCAGAGATGTCGAGTTCGGGTCTCAAGGAGTCAAGTGCTACATTTGTGGTATCGAGCCCGTATACAATCTTACATGGGCTTTCTGAAAAGTGTGTCAAATTGCATACATTTAAGTCATGTCATTGGCGATAGTGACAATCGATCCCGCCTAGCATATGAGTCTCATACATGAGCCTGCATTAGTGATTTAAGTGGTTAGAAATAGTGAGGAAAGATGATATGTGAGAATGTGATAAAAGGAAATTGGAATGTTGTGAAATAAAAAAGTGTATGGTTCGATTTGACAAATGAGGATTTAGTGTATTGGTACAGTCAACATCTGTGCTATATTGGAATGTATCTTGGGATGGAGAATAGATATGAATGTATAGTGGTAAATTGATAAAGGGAAGTAGCGATATGATAAAATTGGTAAGATTGACAAAGGTATAAACAAAGTGAATGGAATTAAAATGTTCTGCTAATTATAGAGAATACAATTGGGTTTGATTTCAAAGTGATAAGAGTTATGAATAGGATTTGTGACTTAAAGTCGAATGTGTTAAGTGAGGAAATCGAGAATAATTGCATAATTGTGATATTGATTTGAGAATGAAAATTTATAAGTATGAATCAATAATGAAAAGATGGAATGTACATCCGTAATATGTATTTACGCGTGATTAATCTGTAAGAAAAATGAATAAAAAGATTGAAATGTAAGAAATGGTAAGGGTAGATGAAAAGGTTATCAAGGATGAGTTGAATTGCCTATGTGAATGCACACCGATGATGGGAATACATCACGAGAAGTGAAAATATGAAGCCCATGGAATGATATCGGAATCAATTGGTGAGTCAGTAGAGAACCGCCAGTCATAGTTTTTATGATTAAAGATCATTGTGAGTTAGAGTAAGAAGTGAAAGTGCCTATAGTGATTTATTGAAATGAATTAAGATTGTAAACCTGGTATGAATGGAGTCATAGATTGGATAGTGTAGTTTATTAATTGGTGAATTATTTTACACTTGTCTCTTGATGTCGATGAAATGATTTTGATGGTAATGCACTTCAATGTGTAGTATTTAAAAGGATGTTCTGATTTATATGAATTGAGGCATAACTGATTCATATGGGATAGTATGAGTATAGTTAAAAGTGATTTCATAAGGCATTGCGAATGTCTGGCAAGAAATGTGACAATTGTTGTTGATTAGGAATTTCATAAGTGGTATTGATAAAGATAGATAGAAACCTTCTTTCAAAGAAGAGTTTCCCTGAATTGGGTTAAGTTGATTAGATGATTTAATTGACTAATCATTGATTAAGAGATAAATCTGAGATAAATTGAAAATGAATGAAAAGTGTTTATCGGGAGTCCAAATCCGTGGAGACTCAAGAGTTAGAAATAAAATATGTGATCGTGTGATAGGATTATTGAACAAAGAAGAGATATTAGTCAGGTAATTGGAGAAAATATCAATTTGCAAATATTGGTGGAAAAAATGTTCGGAAAGTACAAGTGTATTTGATAAAATGTGTCATCGACCTAGTTTGAAATGATGGTAAATAAAGTGAATTATGTGGAGAAATTAGTGTAAAGAAGGTATGTCAAAATATATTATGATGAAACCGAGAAAGTTATAAGGAAATTTTTCCTCACCGGAGACAATCGTAATTAGAAACTTATACAAGTGATCATGAGTATGAGGAGTTTATTATGCTTTGAAAGGTAAAATGTCTCAATTGTGTTTAGAGTGTATAATGATTATAAGCGAGATTATCAATTGAATGTATTCAAAAATGGAATATATGAATTGGCACAATCGAGGAATCAGGCAAGTGTTGTAAGAATGAATCTTAGTTGATCAAATAAAGAGTGGTTGAGTCAGATTCAAATATGCCACATCGGGAGACTTAATATCGATAGAGATGATGATAACATGTGGAATTTGTAAGTGACATGTGTATACAGACATTTGGAGAATTTGTACACTGATCAAAGTGTCCCGTAAAAAAAAGGGTTATGATGCATAGTATAAAGTGGTTTTATGTGCATAGGGATAAATATAATTTCAAGGGGTCGAATTGTGATTTGATGATTGATAAATATGTAATCGGATATTTGTTTGAAAAATTTTGGAGACCCTATTTGTACAGTAAATGTGTTTAGATGTCTATGGATACTAAAGTGATAATGGTTGAGATATTGGTGAATTTGAAAACAAAGAAAAGGATTATGCGATCGAGGTATTTCGTGAATTTGAAAGATTTGAACAGAATTATGTGTTCGAGTATTTTAGAATCTAATAGTATTGTAATGTGAAGTATTGAATTGGAAAATGTAACGACGTAAAATTTCAATTTTGAGAGCGATAAGGTTATTAAACCATTGTTATAATAAACGCGATCTGTTGAACCAAGAAGGACAAAAAGAAAGAAAGCATTATGGGCAATTGGTATTCCAAATCAGATGTGTGTATGTGTAAAAGAATTTGACAAAACAGAATTGTGGATTTAGAAAATGAATTTGACCGCTGAGGAAATTTAATTGTTAAGACTGAATTACGAAATGTGGTGATACCACTTAAGGAATTGTAAGAGGAATCAGATGAAATGATTAAAGCTTTATGTTCTAATAAGAGTGTATTGAAGGGTGATAGAAAGTAGAGTGTGACATCGAGTAATTGTTTAGTGAATAACCAATGACTTGACTGTTGGAGATAAATGTGAAATCGATATTGTGGAATTCATAAGGATATGAGATTGATGTAAAATTCACATTGATAGAGAGTATATTAATTGTATTGGTATTACCAGTTGAAAAGTGTATAAGGGGTCAAAAGTGTGCGCTATTAGAGATCAGTAAATCGGTTGAAATGAATCAAATAGAAATTGTGAAACATAGTAAATGACGATGAATCAATTGATTTTTATCGAGGTTACTTGGCATCGATGAAATTGGTGTTTGAACCATATAGTGATGTGATCTGATAATTGATTAATGAAATGTTTTGAAGTGTATCGCCTCGATCAAGATACACTTAGATTGAGAATAAAGGTAAAATTGGGAGAAAATAAATTTGTTATAAGCGGCCTCGATGTGATTATGCTGTGAATCGATGTGATTGTGTCAGAAATAGAAGTTAGTGTAAAATTAAAAGAGTGATTGGGATTTGTAAAGTGTTATATGAACAGAGATAAGGAATATTGATATGATCGGATGTGTGTATGATTGGATTAAAATAAAGAATAGTAAATACAAGGTGGAAATCGAGAAAGGAAAAGAGGTAATTGATTGTATTAATTTCAAGAATTGGCATAAATAGAATTCTATATTGATATAGAGGGAAACAGTGTTATAGTGATCGGAATAAATCTCCCGACTTCCTAATCGATCGTATGTGAAATTTCGAGGACGAAATTTTTATTAGGAGGGGAGAATTGTAACATCCCGTTACCGAAGTGACGGGTATATTTGTAAATTGGATCGGTCAGGTTAAAGTACAGGCAAATGTGAATTCTTCCCGCATTATAGTTTCTATAGTCATCGGTAAATGATTATTGATGGCATAAGTATATGAATATGCGTATATGTATGACATTTCCGATTGAATTGTGGAAATTGGAAATTTGTAAAAGTGTATAAATGAGTTTTGTATATGAATTGGAATGAGAAAATTTGAATTTAGAGAACTGGATTATGAGATTGGAGTGTAGGAATATGCAATTCCTAATTTTGTGAATTTATGGAAATTTTTCTGGATTTTTTAGAGATTCGAGTCCGGACCGAAAAAATGCTATAGTGACTGATAAACCGAATTTCGGGTCCATGATTGATTGGCAATTGATATGAGGCAAGTTGAATTATGACTTTAGGATTTATTATTAATTGTTATTGCGTATTGGGAGAAATTAGAATCAGAAATTGGATTGAGGTTGTTCGATCTGGACTGGTGGCAATTAATTGCCAAACAAGTCTTAAGGTATTCAGTATATATATATAACTTAAGCCTTTGAAATTTGACGATGCTTGCTTCGCTCGAGAAATTGCTTTGTTCTTCTTCTTCTCAAGGGATTTCTTGGTGAGTTGGAAGAGTTTAAAGCTTGAATCAAGTAAGTTATTGTTATTTATGTGTTTAATCTTTTGATTAAACAAGAAATTTAGTGAGAAATTGTTTAGAGAACTTGAAAGTTTTGATGATAGGGTTTTTAGAAATGTTGAGTTTGATTTGGGATTTTGATGAATAATAAGTTTTAGATAGTTTTGAGGTTAGAAATGAGTTCAAGATAGTGTATGAAACTAATCGGGAGTGTTTAGAATGGATTTAGATGGAGTTGAATCAGAAATCTAGAAATTTCTGGGTTTTCGGGCGTGTTCGTTGTTGCACGCCACAAGATGAAGAACACGCCATGCAGCATTTCGTGAAATGCTTTGACGCCGACGCGCGGGAAGCGGCGCGTGCCGTGAGAAAGAAAAGGAGATCGTCATGGCGACGCTGGCGTGCGTGCCACTGACGAAGCGCGGTTCACCGCGAGGCGAAAGTTACGCCGCTTAACGTGGCGAGAATGGAGTCGCCGCCATGAAGGATCCGATGCCGCGAGGAATGCTGATTTTCCAAATGAGATTTTGAGGTTTTAAATTATGGGGATCTAGGAATTTGATAGTTCAATTACCTATGGATTAAATTCAATATGGAGATTATGAATTTGGAGGATTAGTTTCTAATGGATTGGCTATGGATCAATTGAATTTCGAGACTAGGAATTTCAACTGGAGAATGAAATGAAGTGATTTTTTAAAGATGATTGTTACAAGTAATGAATTTGAGATTTGATTTCAATTGAATTGTTTTCTAAGGGATTAATTGAATTTAGAGATTAAGAATTTGAATTGATAAGATGGAATTTGGATTTTAATTCGATGATTATGGGAATCTAGTGACAATAAATAGTGATTGTGATCTTAATTGGAAGGTGACCGCAGAGAATTGGATATTAGTCTATCGACTTATGGTAATTGGATTTTGCTATGAATTAGAGTGAAAGTGATCGAATTGGGAAAATTTAGGGAATGTCATAACATGTACAAGACTCATGTATTTGCTATATTTGTATTTTTGAATATTGGAAATCAGCAATGAGTGATATTCGATTTTTCCGATTGTTTTAAAGGCACCGATGGAGCAATTCCACGGCAAGGCCGAGACTTCCAGTGTGTAGTGGAAGTGCAGTGAGTAACCTAGTTGGTTTCTCAACCTATATGTGTTACATTTGGTGTATATATGCCATGTGGAGATACGGATGGATATGTGTGATCGTTTTGATTGATTTCAACCATGGGTGTTCAAATATTGAATTGAGATATGGAAGTGCAAATGTGAATAAATGTGCATAAATGCAATAAGGAATCGAATTGTAAAAGTGTTAGTGAAATAAATGAGATATGACAGTTGAAATGTGAATGACATATGCACTCATGCATAATTAAATGATCGATAATGATAGTTGTTGACCCGAGACGCCAAAGTATATTTGAGGACGCCATGATAAAACCCAAGAACACACGTCGCAAAGAAACTCGCAAACACCTACGGGTGGGGTGTGGGGTCCTATTATGTGAAAGGGATTAGTGCATACCAGCGGCTCTCCTATCCCTAATGTGAGCGGGCGAGTGCATACCCGCAGGCCCCTCCTACTTGCCAAAATGTGATTACCGATTGACGATTACTTCGGTCACAACAATGAAATGAAATCGAAGTGTCATACATACCGTATATGTAAATGATCTAAAGTGAACTGTGAAAGTGAAATTGAATGCACGTGAATATATGAAAGTGTGAATATATGATTCAGCAGTGTATATGAATTGTGAATGCATGAGTTGGGTGAACCATCGATGATGGTTTCTCATTGAGTTCGCAAACTCACCCAACATCGCATCTATTTTTAGAATCAAGAGTACCCGTTAGACTAACGGAGTATGATCGCTAGCAAAGGCGCGAGTAACGGGTTGGGATCGGTGTCGCCACATCCGCATGAGTAGCATGTTTTGTTTGGTGGGCCCTAGCTTAATAAATGTAATAGTGTGTTGAGATTTTGATTTGAATCAGTGTTCGTAAATGGCATCGAGCCCAGGTCATGCCTTTCGCTTATGTATCGATTGAGCACCGCCGAGTGCTAATTAATAACCGAAAGTGTTTTGTATCCGAAAATGTTTTGTGATATGTCTGCCCAAAGTGTGTTTTGATTTCCGCAAGATTAAAGCGCTTTGGAAGAAAATTTTCATAACGAAGTTTTTAAATTGTGATCGATCGCTCTAGCATGCCACTCTCAAGGGTCACGGGCCCTGGATGTCACCGAGATGTCGGGTTCGGTCTCGCGAGAGTCAATGCTACATTTGTGGTATCGAGCCGAGAAGTACAATCTACATGGGCTTTTTGAAAAGTGTGTCAAATTGCATACATTTAAGTCATGTCATTGGCGAGATAGTGACAACCGATCCCGCCTAGCATACGAGTCTCATACATGAGCTGTATTAGTGATTTAAGTGGTTAGAAATAGTGAGGAAAAGATGATATGTGAGAATGTGATAAAAGGAAATTGGGAATGTCAGAAATAAGAAAAAGTGTATGGTCTGATTTGACAAATGAGGATTTAGTGTATTGGTATTAGTGAATATGTTATGACAGCAACATCTCGGTATATATTGGAATGTATCTTGGGATGGAGAATAGATATGAATGTATAGTGGTAAATTGATAAAGGGAAGTAGCGATATGATAAAATTGGTAAGATTGACGAAAGGTTCAAACAAAGTGAATGGAATTAAAATGTTCTGCAATTATGTAGAATACAATTGGGTTTGATTTCAAAGATAAGAGTTATGAATAGGATTTGTGAATTAAAGTCGAATGTGTTAAGTGAGGAAATCGAGAATAATTGCATAATTGTGATATTAATTTGAGAATGAAAATTTATAAGTATGAATCAATAATGAAAAAGATGGAATGTACATCTGTAATATGTATTTACATGTGATTAATCTTGTGTAAGAAAAATGAATAAAAGATTGAAATGTAAGAAAATGGTAAGGGTAGATGAAAAGGTTATCAAGGATGAGTTGAATTGCCTATGTGAATGCACACCGATGATGGGAATACATCACGAAGTGAAAATATGAAGCCCATGGAATGATATCGAATCAATTGGTGAGTCAAGAGAGAACCGCCAAATATAGTTTTTATGATTAAAGATCATCGTGAGTTAGAGTAAGAAGTGAAAGTGCCTATAGTGATTTATTGAAATGAATTAAGATTGTAAACTGGGTATGAATGGAGTCATAGATTGGATAGTGTAAGCGATTAATTGGTGAATTATTTTACACTTGTCTCTTGATGTCGATGAAATGATTTTGATGGTACGCACCTCAATGTGTAGTATTTAAAAGGATGTTCGATTTATATGAATTGAGGCATAACCGATTCATATGGGATGGTATGAGTATAGTTAAAAGTGATTTCATAAGGCATTGCGAATGTCTGGCAAGAAATGTGACAATTGTTGTTGATTAGGAATTTCATAAGTGGTATTGATAAAGATAGATAGAAACCTTCTTTCAAAGAAGAGTTTCCTGAATCAAGTTAAGTTGATTAGATGATTTAATTGACTAATTATTGATTAAGAGATAAATCTGAGATAAATTGAAAATGAATGAAAAGTGTTTATCGGGAGTCCAAATCCTCGTGGAGACTCAAGAGTTAGAAATAAAATATGTGGACCGTGTGATAGGATTATTGAATGTGAAGAGATATTAGTCAGTAATCGAGAAAATATCAATTTGCAAATATTGGTGGAAAAAAAATGTTCGGAAAGTACAAGTGTATTTGATAAAATGTGTCATCGACCTAGTTTGAAATGATGGTAAATAAAGTGAATTATGTGGAGAAATTAGTGTAAAGAAGCAGATGTCAAAATATATTATGATGAAACTGAGAAAGTTATAAGGAAATTTTTCCTCACTGGAGACAATCGGTAATTAGAAACTTATACGAAGTGATCATGAGTATGAGGAGTTTATTATGCTGCTGAAAGGTAAAATGTCTCAATTGTGTTTAGAGTGTATAATGATTATAAGCGTAGATGATCAATTGAATGTATTTGAAAAATGGAATATATGAATTGGCACAATTGAGGAATTGTGCAAGTGTTGTAAGAATGAATCTTAGTTGATCAAATAAAGAGTGGTTGAGTCAGTATTCAAATATGCCACATTGGGAGACTTAATATCGATAGAGATGATGATAACATGTGGAATTTGTAAGGGACATGTGTATACGAGACATTTGGAGAATTTGTAATACTGATCAAAGTGTCCCAGAAAAAAAAGGGGCTATGATGCATAGTATAAAGTGGTTTTATGTGCATAGGGATAAATATAATTTCAAGGGTCGAATTGTGATTTGATGATTGATAAATATGTACTGGATATTTGTTTGAAAATTTTTTGGAGACCCTATTTGTACAGAAATGTGTTTAGATGTCTATGGATACGCAAAGTGATAATGGTTGAGATATTGGTGAATTTGAAAACAGTGAAAAGGATTATGCGATTGAGGTATTTCGTGAATTTGAAAGATTTGAACAGAATTATGTGTTTGAGTATTTTAGAATCTAATAGTATTGTAATGTGAAGTATTGAATTGGAAAATGTGACGACAGAAAATTTCAATTTTGAGAGCGATAAGGTTATTAAACCTGTTGTTATAGTAAACGCGATCTGTTGAACCAGTAAGGGACAAAAAAGAAAGAAAGCATTATGGGCAATTGGTATTCCAAATCGATGTGTATGTGTGTAAAGAATTTGACAAAACAGAATTGTGGATTTAGAAAATGAATTTGACCGTTAAGGAAATTTAATTGTTAAGACTGAATTACTTAAATGTGGGTGATACCACTTAAGGAATTAAAGAGGAATTGTATGAAATGATTAAAGCTTTATATTCTAATAAGAGTGTATTGAAGGGTGATAGAAAGTAGAGTGTGACATCGAGTAATTGTTTAGGTGAATAACCAATGATTTGACTGTTGGAGATAAATGTGAAATCGATATTGTGGAATTCATAAGGATATGAGATTGATGTAAAATTCACATTGATAGAGAGTATATTAATTGTATTGGTATTACCAGTTGAAAAGTGTATAAGGGGTCAAAAGTGTGCGCTATTAGAGATTGTGTAAATCAGGTGAAATGAATCTGAAATAGAAATTGTGAAACATAGTAAATGACGATGAATCGAATTGATTTTTTATCGAGGTTGCTGGCATCGTATGAAATTGGTGTTTGAACCATATAGTGATGTGATCTGATAATTGATTAATGAAATGTTTTGAAGTGTATCGCCTCGATCAAGATACACTTAGATTGAGAATAAAGGTAAAATTGGGAGAAAATAAATTTGTTATAAGCGGCCTCGATGTGATTATGCTGTGAATCGATGTGATTGTGCTGTAAATAGAAGTTAGTGTAAAATTAAAAGAGTGATTGGGATTTGTAAAGTGTTATATGAACAGAGATAAGGAATATTGATATGATCGGATGTGTGTATGATTGGATTAAAATAAAGAATAGTAAATACAGTGTGGAAATTGAGAAAGGAAAAAGAGGTAATTGATTGTATTAATTTCAGTGAATTGGCATAAATAGAATTCTATATTGATATAGAGGAAACAAAGGTTATAGTGATCTAATAAATCTCCGACTTCCTAATCGATCGATGTGAAATTTCGAGGACTAAATTTTTATTAGAGGAGAATTGTAACATCCCGTTATCAAGTGACGGTATATTTGTAAATTGATCGTCAAAGTTAAAGTACGTACAAATGTGAATTCTTCCCGCATTATAGTTTCTATAGTCATCGGTAAATGATTATTGATGGCATAAGTATATGAATATGCGTATATGTATGACATTTCCGATTGAATTGTGGAAATTGGAAATTTCAGCGAAAAGTGTATAAATGAGTTTTGTATATGAATTGGAATGAGAAAATTTGAATTTAGAGAACTGGATTATGAGATTGGAGTGTAGGAATATGCAATTCTAATTTTGTGAATTTATGGAAATTTTTCGGAATTTTTAGAGAATCGAGTCCGGACCGAAAAATGGTATAGTGATCGATAAACCGGATTCCGGTCCGTGATTGATTGGCAATTGATATGAGGCAAGTTGAATTATGACTTTAGGATTTATTATTAATTGTTATCACGTATTGGGAGAAATTAGAATCAGAAATTGATCGAGGTTGTTCGATCTCGACCGGTGGCAATTAATTGCCAAACAAGTCTTAAGGTATTCAAGATATATATATATAACTTAAGCCTTTGAAATTTGACGATGCTAGCTTCGCTCGAGAAATTGCTTTGTTCTTCTTCTTCCTTGCATGGATTTCTTGGTGATTTGGAAGAGTTTAAAGCTTGAATCAAGTAAGTTATTGCTTATTTACGTGTTTAATCTTTTGATTAAACAAGAAATTTAGTGAGAAATTGTTTAGAGAATTTGAAAGTTTGGACGATAGGGTTTTGAGAAAATGTTGAGTTTGATTTGGGATTTTGATGAATAATAAGTTTTAGATAGTTTTGAGGTTAGAAATGAGTTCAGTATAGTGTATGAAACTAATTGGGAGTGTTTAGAATGGATTTTGATGGAGTTGAATCTGAGAAATCTGGAAATTTCTGGGTTTTCTGGGCGTGTTCGTGTTTGCACGCCGCGGCGCATGAAGAACACGCCGCGGTGAGCATTTCAGAATGCTTGACGACGCGACGACGTCGGAAGCGCTACCGTGGCGAGGAAGAAAGGAGCACGTTGCATTTAAGCCGTAGCTTGTCATGCGGCGAGGCGAAAGTTACGCCGCTAACGTGGCGAGAATGGAGCCGCCGCCGCTAAGGATCCGATGTCGCCATGCGAGGAATGCTGATTTTTCCAAAATGAGATTTTTGAGGTTTTAAATTATAAGGATCTAGGAATTTGATAGTTCAATTACCTATGGATTAAATTCAATATGGAGATTATGAATTTGGAGGATTAGTTTCTAATGGATTGGCTATGGATCAATTGAATTTCTGAGACTAGGAATTTCAATATGGGAGAATGAAATGAAGTGATTTTTTTAAAGATGATTGTTACAAGTAATGAATTTGAGATTTGATTTCAATTGAATTGTTTTCTAAGGGATTAATTGGAATTTAGAGATTAAGAATTTGATTTGATAAGATGGAATTTGGATTTTAATTCGATGATTATGGAATCTAGTGACAATAAATTGTGATTGTGATCTTAATTGGAAGGTGACCCAGAGAATTGGATATTAGTTTATTGACTTATGGTAATTGGATTTTGCTATGAATTAGAGTGAAAGTGATCAATTGGGAAAATTTAGGGAATGTCATAACATATACAAAGACTCAAAGTATTTGCTATATTTGTATTTTTAAATATTGGAAATTGTGCAATGAGTGATATTCGATTTTTCTTATTGTTTTAAAGGCACCGATGGAGCAATTCCACGGGCAGTGCTGAGACTTCCAGGCTGTAGCTCGGAAGTACAAGTGAGTAACCTAGTTGGTTTCTCAACCTATATGTGTTACATTTTGTGTATATATGCCATGTGGAGATACGGATGGATATGTGTGATCGTTTTGATTGATTTCAACCATGGGTGTTCAAATATTGAATTGAGATATGGAAGTGCAAATGTGAATAAATGTGCATAAATGCAATAGTGAATCGAATTGTAAAAGTGTTAGTGAAATAAATGAGATATGACAAAGAAATGTGAATGACATATGCACTCATGCATAATTAAATGATCGATAATGATAGTTGTTGACCAGACGCCATCAGATATTTGACGACGTGGTAAAACCCAAGAACACACGCCGCAAAGAAACTCGCAAACACCTACGGATGGGGTGTGGGGTCCTATTATGTGAAAGGGATTAGTATACCAATGGGCTCTCCTATCCCTAATGTGAGTGGGCAAGAGTGCATACCCGTAGGCCCTCCTACTTGCCAAAATGTGATTACCGATTTCATTGCGCCGTCACAACAATGAAATGAAACTGAAAGTGTCACATGCATACCGTGATATGTAAATGATCTAAAGTGAACTGTGAAAGTGAAATTGAATGCGTGTGAATATATGAAAGTGTGAATATGTGATTCAAAGGTGTATATGAATTTTGAATGCATGAGTTGGGTGAACCATCGATGATGGTTTCTCATTGAGTTCGCAAACTCACCCAACATTGCATCTATTTTTAAGAATCAAGAGCACCCCTTAGACTAACGGGAGTATGATCGCTACTAGCGCGCAGTAACGGGTCGATCGGTGTCGCCACATCTGCATGTAGTCATGATGTTTTGTTTGGTGGGCCCTAGCTTAATAAATGTAATAGTGTGTTGAGATTTTGATTTGAATTGTGTTCGAAATGGCATCGAGCCCAGTTAGGTCATGCCTTCGCTTATGTCTTGATTGAGCAATCGCCGAAAGTCAATTAATAATCGAAAGTGTTTTGATCTCAAAATGTTTTGTGATATGTCAGCCCAAAGTGTGTTTTGATTTCGCGCGTAAAACGTTTTTGGAAGAAAAATTTCATAACGACTTTTTAAATTGTGATTGAATGCTCTAGCATGCCACCCTCGCAGGTCACTGGCTCGGATGTCACTGTAGATGTCGGGTTCGGGTCTTGCGGGACTTGGGGTGCTACATCTAAACCAAAATTTCATCAAAAACACAAAGTTTAAAAGATTGCTCTTACCTTCTCTCTCTTGATTTTCGAATTTCTTCTTGCCCAAGATGAAGCTTTCATCATCTTCCTCATGTTTCCCTCTTGATAGCATCGAAAATCTCTTGAAAAGCCATGAAAAAACCAAACTTTGCTTACCTTTTTCTTCTCCTTCCTTCCATAGCCGATTCTCTCCTTCCCTCTCTTCTTATTTTTCATTCTTTTGTTCTGAATTTTCCAGCAACTTCGTGGCTTCTTCTTGAATAAACGACAGCCTCCTTGTTGTGTTTCTTCCATGTCATTAAAAATGGAGGGTAAATGATTATTTTGCCCTCACTTATTAGCCTATTTCCAAGTTTGCCCCTGCACAGGATTTTCAAAATCTGATAGCTTGCATCCTGTTTTCAAGCATCTAAAAGAAATAATTTGGATAAACTTTTTCTTGAAAATTGTTCCTCTAGATCATACAAATCCAACGCCACCGACCACGCTCAATTCGGATCAGAAACGAAAAAGTTATAGCCAAAATACTATCGGACCTTCACAAAATCCGAGACTGAACATTAACATAACTTCAGTCCAGAAATTAACAATCTCAGGGATGAAATTAAATTTCGATCCCTTCACAAGAGTTGTAGCCCTATTACTTCATTTTATTTTCCCTCAAGAATCAACTCAATCGGAGTTGTACAGCTCCCGAAAATTGCAAAATACTGTACTATGTTCAGAAAATTATCCAACTATAACCTATAACCAAATCTCCTACTTTGGTTCAATCAATCTCTTCCCATTTAATCTCCTAAAAATCATAATTATTCAAGAAAATGAAATTAATTGTCTTAGGAATCCAACGCTTCGAGAATCAAATCAATCGGATGTCGGACGAAGGAATTATAAGCAAAAGATTACAAAAGGGATCAGATTAAAAACAATGTAATGACACTTCAAAACCGAACTTTTCCAAAATTATATCTCTCGATCCCGAACTCGGAATTTGACAAATTTGGTGTCAATAAAAAGATCAGAGGAAGCTCTACAACTTCCCTGAAGTACTCAAAATCAAATTAGGCCTCGAAAGAAGTCAAAACCTCAATCAAAGATTCTGTCCAAAACAGCTTTTCCTAAACGACTTCCAATTTTTAATCGCTCATAATTCCTTGCCCCGATATCGAAAAATTGTAAACTTTATATCAATGGAAAGATAAAAACATCATATAAAACTTTTATGAAGACTACTTACTCCAATTCAGACTAAATCCATACGACGAGTGGCCTCGAAGCATAGAACACACAAATCTATACTTAATAGCATTTTCAAAACAAAGCATATCTTCGGAAAATTATATCTCTCAATCCCGACATCAAAAAATAGCAAACTTTATGGCCACAGAAAACTCTCGACAGAGGCTACAATTTTCATGTTGATCATTTTCTCGAATTTTGCCTAAATCAAAAAGTCAACTTTTTCTTCAAAAAGTCAAACTCCAATCGAACTTTGACTGATCATAACTCTCACTTCCGATATCGAAAAATATCAAACTTTATGGTTACAGAAATCTCTTGACATAAACTACAAGTTTCCAGAAGACAATTTTCTCAAATTTTGCCTCAAACAAAAAGTCAACTCTCTCAAGTCAAACTTTCTATCTCCAAAAGTCAACTTTCTTAATATATTTTTTTCAAATTCTCTCATAATCCATATAAATTCATTCAAATATCAAAGTTCTCAAAACTAAACAATTCTTTTCTCATAAATTTTTCTTAAATTCAGCAAATTTTCTTAAATTCATAACTTGTCTCACCAATTTCTTTCTCATTCATATTCATTTTAATATTTCTAATTATCATCAAAAGTTCAGGGTCCAAAATTTCTCCCCCTCTTAAAAGAATTTCGTTCTCGAAATTCATACTTGCTTTAACACCAAGTAACTTCTTTTCTTACTTTTAGACACTGGTCACACACTTTCTCACTAATTTCTCGTCATACTTATTCTTTCACTTATTCAATATCATGGCAAAGCACTGTTTCATTTTATCTTATCTCCAAACAGTCATTCTTTCATCTCACAAAAGTATAATCAATTTAATTTCATCCAAATGCTATCATTCAATTCAAATCTTAATTTTTATCATCACAAACCTAAAATTCATCAAAGTTCTTATCCCTCATCAATCACTTAATTAGGCCTTCACATAAGTCATAAAAATCTATCTCCATGCTCATCTTTCACTCACAAATGGATATACAAAATCAAATCATCCTAATTCCTCATGAACTTCAAATCTCAATTTCATGCACAATTTCCTAAAATCACTTAACATTCTTGTCATCTTCATCTATCAAGCACTTTGGTATGCACTCTATCTTTATCACAATCTCACAAATTCAATCTTATGCTTGAACACTCTTATACAAAACAGTTAGACACAAACGCTCAAGTACGATCATAATACTGGGCTCTGATACCATAAATATTGGGACCCGATCTGGAACCGGATCCCAACCAGAAAACGGAAAATGAAATGCGGAAGACATAATGCAAAGCAAAGCGGAAACAAAGCAATAAATGAAGCGACACGAAAAACGAAGCAGAATCGAATCTCAACATACGAAAACAACATAAAACGAAAGCGGACGCAATAATTAATCGAACCAAACGAAGCAAAGCGGACAACGAATCAATCGAATTGAAAACATACAAATGGAGTAATTGAACTAACTCATATTGCCGACATCCGTGAATAAATACAAAGACAAAAACGATCGCGTTGGAAACCTAGACTATCCAAACCCGGTATAATTTTTTTTTCTCTTATTCATTCCTTTTCTCTTTACTCAATCACATTCAAATCATAATTAATCCATACAATTTCCTTTTTGGAAATTTATCCTCATATAACACTCAATTCATATAATTTGTCTTAATCACACAAATCTCATCTTTACCAAACTAACTTCTCAATTCTTATTCTTATCTTAACCCGATTTTTACCAAAACCAAGAAGATAACGGTTTGTATTTTGACAGCCCAAAATTTCTGCAAAGGCAAAATACACTTCTAATATCCCAACCCAACAACATAAATCAACATCGACCTCCCGTCTGAATCCAAACACCAAAGAAAACGCACATCTAACTCTAACACTTCAAAATCCTCAATCGATCATATAAAATCTCAAATCAATCCCAACCACATTCAAAATCTCAAATCCATATGCAAAATCCACATTCAAGATCCAATTACATACGTAAGCATAATCATACTCGCTTATGATCATAAAATCAATATCCAAGTCTCGAATTCATATACATCCCGTAATAACCGCTATATACACAAAAGCCAATTCAAGCCAAAACAATATCAATTCTCAATTTATACAAAAATACAAATGCGGAAAATCAAACTTGACGCTCTTTCATCCGATCTCCGCTTGAATACCTGGAGATGGGGATGAATGGGGGGTGAGCTCGGAAGCTCGTGGGTAACATATTTATAAACTGAACAATAAACAGAAATCATTTTTCATAACTTTTAGCCAAAGGGCTTATCTTTTTCAAACTTTTCAACTTTTCAAGCATTTTCTTCAAACCTTTCAATTTTCCAAACTTTTCATATCAAATTTCTATAATCTCATGGTTGAAAACCCTTTTTCTCATTTCTCAAAATTTCTCATAAACATGAATGCAATCACATCGATCACAAAACACATAAACTCTTAACTCAATACATAAACACATCAAACGGTTTGGGTTGGTCCTATCAGACGCATCGCACACATTCCTCAAGATAATGTCTCAGGCAAAAAGTGAATGAGGGGAGTCTGAATCGGAACTCCTAAGCCACTTTGCGGGCGGCCGAGAAGGCTATAAACAAGTAGAGACAAAGTAATCGACTCACAAAAGGACCCGACCAAACCCACATAACACATAAGCGAAAGAGAATTCAAATTGCCCAAGGCATTTTTCAAAAATCTTGATTTCCTAAATCTTCATATCATCATATCAAATCGTGTCAAAATTCTTGACACATGCACACATATTCACATTCATTTATATAACAATCATATTCAATTACTCAATTAATCGTATATCAATCAAATGCATAAAAGGAATGCAAGTATTTCTTTCAACCCACAATCAACATATATTAATGCATAAAAAAGATGGTTCACAATTTTTAAAAATGCGAAACACAATTTTCATAAATCTCGTATTCTCAATTTTTCTACAATTTTCCCGAATCATTTTCAAACATTTTAACGTAACCCTTTGAAGAATTATTTTCAAATCCTTTAAAAACATAATTTCAGAAATATTATTCTTTTCTTGATTTTTCAAAATCACATAATTTACTCATAATTCAAAATATAAATACATCACCCACCTCGAATTGACGCTAATACTTGTCCAAAGCATCGAATCTCCAAATTCCTTCTTCTTTACTCAACCTTAAAATTCCCCAAGCCATAATTATCCAAAATAAATATCATAATTCACTTAATTCTTCAAATTAGACTTAGAAACACCAATTCCATATAAAATCAATCTATCTAAATCATAAATCCTAAAAATCCCCAAATCATAAATTTGGCCTAAACCAATTTATACAAATTCAATATCATAAATAGCATAATCCTTAAAATTGATGTCATAATTCATCAATTCATACTAATTCCAAGATATCTAAATCATCAATTTACAAAAACCCCTAATTCACAAATTTGGCCTAACCCCTAAATCACAATTTTCCCAAAATTGAATCAATTTCAATATGAAATCTTCAAAATTGATCATGAAATTAACAAATCCATATCATTTCTAAGGTTTCTAAAGCATCTATTCCTAAAAACCCCAAACTCAAAACTTAGGCATAATCTCTAACTTACATTAATCCAAACTTAATCATCAATTTCAAAAATTCCCAAATCTCAACTTTTACCTAAACCCCCAATTTAAAATTTTTCAAATTAAACCTCACTTAAGGCATAAACATCAAAATTGACTTCATAAACTACAAACCCATATCTTTTTCCATGATTCTAAACTAAAATTTCATCAAAAACACAAAGTTCAAAAGATTGCTCTTACCTTCTCTCTCTTGATTTTCGAATTTCTTCTTGCCCAAGATGAAGCTTTCATCATCTTCCTCATGTTTCCCTCTTGATAGCATCGAAAATCTCTTGAAAAGCCATGGAAAACCAAACTTTGCTTACCTTTTCTTCTCCTTCCTTCCATAAAATGATTCTCTCCTTCCTCTCTTCTTATTTTTCATTCTTTTGTTCTGATTTTTCCAAAGAACTTCGTGGCTTCTTCTTGAATAAACAACAGCCTCCTTGTTGTGTTTCTGCCATGTCATTAAAAATGGAGGGTAAATGACCATTTTGCCCTCACTTATTAGCCTATTTCCAAGTTTGCCCCTGCACAGGATTTTCAAAATCTGATAACTTGTGTCCTGTTTTAAGCATCTAAACGAAATAATTTGGACAAACTTTCTTCTTGAAAATTGTTCCTCTAGATCATACAAATTGTTTCAGCTTTAGTTATAGTTCGAATTGTTAATGTATGACTTTCCGATTTCTACACCAAATTGAATGGGATTTTGGTTATTGTTAAAGAAAATCAAGTGAGGCAAGAGGAGCAAGAGGAACAATTGGAAAGACATTCCTAGGCAAGCTTATAAGCAAGGAACTCAAGGTGGGTACATGTTTATAATAGAGTAAATAAGTCACTCATTGTTTTGTTCAAATGAAGAAAGATTTAATGATTTAAATTGCATCATCAATGTTGCCTTATTTGCTATTGTGAAATGATTATATGTTTGCTATATGATTTGCATTCATGATTGAGGAAAAAGGCTTCAAAAAGGAGTTTCTCTTTTGAAAGAATACATGCACATGAAATCATGTTCTCCGAAATGATTTATACAAGGATATCAAGTTCATGAAAAGCAAGTTTACAAGCAAGTGCCAGTTTGGCAACAAGTTTTCAAGATTTGGAACCATGCATATTATGTGGGTTTGTGGAAGTCCCTCAAGAACCATCATGTGCACGTTGACCTATGTAAAGACTTCTCCCGCCTGCCCGCTAGTGGCACGGAGCTCCCCACAATGACTCCCTCAAGAAACTACGACTACACAGGACCATTTCGATGGAAATGTGTAGTGCGTCATGAACCCGGACTAACCCAAACTATTTTGCTATGCTTATGTGCTTATGATCTGTTATCATGTTTCATGCATACATGTGTTAAATTCTACTCATGAATTGTTAAAAAATCAAGCATTTTGAGATAATGACTTTTACATGCTCAATTACTATGGTTTCAAAAGTGTATCACGGCAATGAGTTATCTTTCAAAAATAGTTTTGTTTATTTCTCATTATAAATATGTTCCCACGAGCTTTATAGCTCACCCCTTTATCCTCCCCATTCAGTGATGAGCAAGAGATCGAGTAAGTCAAGAGTTATGGCATCACTCCGAGTTGTCGATTATGTATTTTCAAGTTATACTTTTGGAAGTCAAGGCTTTAGTTACATTTCAAGTTTTATTGGTTCAAGTGTATTTTGTATTTTAGCTCTTGAACTCAAAGGTTATATTTTGGTTTGAAATGATATTAAAGCTTTGTAAAACTCATCTTTGGTTATTAATGAGGTATGGATGTTTTTGTTCCAAATCTTTGCATTGAATCATTTAGAACTTTGCTTGAGTGTATGTTGTTAAGTTTTGGGTCAGGTTGATTTAATAAAATGAGAAAAGTTTCAGGTTTGTTCTCTCGTGGGCCAAGGGAGGCGTCGCGGACGAGGTCAGATGCTTTCGCCATGGGCAAGCTGCATGCTGGTTCACCGCGACGAGTGTTGCTTCGCTCACCGTGGCGAGGGTTCTTTCGCTCCGTGGCTCAATTGCTCGCCGCGGTGTAGCTACCCGAGAGGTTTCGTCGCGGTGATGCCCGCTTGTGCTTCTGAGGAATTTCTTTCTTTTTTTAACTTATATGTATCAACTCCAAGGCCTCCCCTCACGCACCAAGCACCGCGTTTCCATGTCCGATGTTGGGCTTCGGAAACGGGGTCCAACATGTTGCTCCCCCTCTTAAAAGAACTAGCTCAATGGTAAGAGGCATGCATTTAAATGCAACAAAACCTTGAGGTCTTGAGTTCGAGTGCCAGAGAGGACAATACCTTTAAAGGTTGTGGTCGCGTGCCAACTTGGGGTACGCTGGGCCTAGTTCGCCCCGGTACACAAAACACGGACCCAACATTAAAAACGTATCCTAAGTTGGCACGCGACCACAACCTTCAAAGGTATTGTTCTCTCTGGTACTCAAACTCGAGACCTCAAGGTTTTGTTGCATTTTAAATACACGTCTCTTACCATTGAGCTAGTCGCGTGCCAAATTGGGGTACGCTGGGCCTAGTTCGCCCTGGTACACAAAACACGGACCCAACAGAAAATGAATTGGAGTCACATGTGCACTTGCATATCCATTCTTATGTATTAAAGAATTGAATTGACATGTCTTTTTGAATAATTGAATTGACGTGCCCTATTGAACTAAGGTGAAATATTGAATTGTTTAAATATATGAAGAATGTGATGTGTATGAATTACTGAATTACATGCTATGCTGGATGAATTCACTCATTGAGTTTGCAAACTTATCAAAATTGCAATATTTTTTTCAGGTCTAAAGAAGTTCTAGCTCCTAAGGTGATAGAGTAAAAGCATAGTGCCTGCATTTTGGGGACAAAATGGCTCAAAAGCCTGGTGAGTTGATTTTCAAGAGTCTAGTTAGAATATTTTTTTATAGCATCCCATCTCATGTTGAACATTTTGTATGGAGTTGTAAACTCTCACATAATTTTTAATGTTTATACATGAGTTATAAATTGTAATGACACAATGAATGTTATGTTTGCGAATGAAATGATTGATGTTTTAAAGATCTTGTGATACGTGTGATGCCATAAATAAGATAATATGTTTACTTTAATGTTCCATTCACGTAGGGTATGTGCTTGAATATATTTTGGTATGCCGAGTATATGCTCTATGAGAGTGGTATGTTACATTTTTTGTATCAGAGCATGGTTTGACATCTTTAGGAACATATAGGAATAGTTTAACATGACATTTAGCGAGAGACTCATATGGTGATCACAATTGTTGTTTAGTATAAGTCATCCGCTATAGAAGACCGAGTTGTGGAATCAGCTGACCTTGAGTCAATAGAAGCCAATAGGGAGTCCCCTATGTCCCAGTCTAAACAAATGTATCAAAGAGTCCTTAAGAAGAGAAAAAGAAGATATGATAAGCTCAGGAAGCAGGGGGTTGTAGAATTCTATGGAAGTATAGATCCTACTGAGGCAGAGGAATGGTTGGCAATGACAGAGAGGATATTTGATTAGATGGACTGCAAGTTTGATGAGAATTTTGACTACGTAATCATGTTACTCCAAGGTTCGACTTACCAGTGGTAGAAGACTATTTTTGGTAGCTCTGCCTGACCTTGTAGATTGACGTAGTAAGACTTCTTAAGGGTTTTTAAGGAAAATTATATGTCGAAGATCTACTTGGATAGAAAGATCAAAGAGTTTCCTGACCTAAAATAGGGGAACCTCACTGTAGTTAAATATGAGGTATGGTTTAATGAGTTACTGGGATATGCTACCACTTTGATTCTGATAGAGGAAGACAAATGTAGATGGATTAAGGATGGATTGAATATAGAAATCAGAATGAGATTGGCTATTACCAATTTGAGTAGCTTTATTGGGCTACGAGATGCTTCAATCCAAATTGAGTAGTTACTAAAGAATGAATGAGGAAAGTACAAGTGGGAGTTTAGATTGAAGAGACAAGGTGAGTTCTAAGTTGATTATGACAGATGGTTCAATAAACACCTGAACAAGCCATCACGATCATAGTTGAGGTTTAGATAGTCAGGGTTTAGGCCAAGAGGGGGCTCTGTCTATTCTGATAGAGGTCAGATGTCTAGAGGAAAAACATATGGTGGGCAACCATAACAGATTCCCAGCTGTGAGCATTTTGGGAAGAGACATGGTAAAGAATGTTGGAAGATATCAGGATCTTGTTTACGATGTGGCTCTTTTGAGCATCATATCAGAGATTATCCTGCCTTTATAGGAGCACAGTCTAGAGTGAGAGGAGGATTCATAACTAAAATAACTGTCCAATAAAGTAAAGCCAGTGGAGTATGACAGAGAGGCAGAGGTAGGGATAAAAATAGTTTAGTAGGTCCTAGTGCCAGAATTGAGATGCAAAGCAACCAATCACAATCTCAAGCTAGGATCTAAGCTATTACCAAATAAGAGGCCCAAAATTCCCCTGATGTGGTTGCAGGTGTGTTATATGTCTTTAATTTTAAGGCATCTTCATTGTAAGATCTAGGGTCCATGCATTCATTTATTACCCCACACCTAGCATCTAAATTGCATTGTGAGAGAGAGATGCTAAAATGTGGCTTAGAAGTGAGTACTCCAGTAGGTAGTACTACAGTGAGTGGGGAAGTCTATAAAGGGTGCATTATTCGGGTTGATCAGGCTAAGTTAGAAGCTGATTTGATAGTCCTATAGTTAAGAGAAATAGATCTTATTCTGGATTGTCTTAATATACATAGAGCTGTAATGAATTGCTATACTAAAGAAGTAATTATTAAATCTCCTAACCAATCACGAGTGGTATTTTAAGGTATTAGTCAGGTAGTGTCAGCCAAATTAATTTCCTCAATGAATGCCTTTAGATTGATTCGAAATAGATGAGAGGCTTACTTAGCCTATCTAACTGATATCTAAACTGAGTAGACAATTCAAGATATTCCTGTTGTCAGAAATTTCCCAGATGTGTTTCCCAGTGAGTTACTAGGATTACCCTTAGATAGGGAAACTGAGTTTACATTCGACCTTATTACAAGTACCGCTCCTATATCTATTCCTCCGTATAGGATGGCATCTGTGAAACTTAAGGAACTTAAGACCCAGTTGCATAAGTTATTGGATAAGGGTTTTATCAAACCCAATGTGTCACCTTGGGGAGCTCCTGTTTTATTTGTAACATCCCATCACTGATGGGAAGGGTAAAATAGTAATTTGAAATGAGTTATGAGTGTTTCGAATTGTCTTGGTATGTTCATGCATACACATACATGTAAATAGTGACTTTTGCACATGTAAATGATTGTACATGCATTCATTACATTTTTCCGGTATATTTGGTCATAAAAGTGATTATTGTGAAAAATGTGATTTTTGTGCTTGAAATTTTAATTAGAGTGGGTCTTTGTGAATTTTGAATTTTTGAGGAATTTTAGAAATTTTCTGGAAATTTTCAGGGTACTTTTTCGGACTAGAAAAAATATCAAGTGACAACCTGCGTATTGTCCCGGTAGAAAAAATGACTGTCTAATGGCACCAAAAATTTAGATATAGGATTTTAGGATTTATAATTTTGAGCCATTAGAATTTGGAGAATTTGGAAGTAAATTGGAAGAAATTAGGTGAGCAAATGAGAGGGTAACATGCCACCTTATATCCTTAGGTTATTAAAAAATCAAGCCATTCACGATACTTATCTTTTGAAAGGGCTAAAGGTGATTTTAAGGTGATTTTTCCCTCATCTTCGTAGCTTCTTCCCTTCTTGGTGTGTTTAAGAGTTTGCTCATCTTTTCCTCCTCCTTCCACTTTGCTTTCTCTTCCTTTAACTCACCTAAAAAGGGATAGCATAAACCTTCCCCCTTAAGAGGATGGTGAACGTGGGTGGTGAAAGGAAGTAGAGGATTTGTGATTTTGGAAGTTTAATAGGTAAGAAACATGTGTTATCTTTTAGTTAATTGAATTCTTTGTGATGTTGTACACTAACTTGCGTGAAAATTGTGTTTGGTGTATATGGGTAGGTTATTTTCCTTGGTTGATTTATGATTAATTGAGGATGAATGATATGTCATGTAGTATAGGTGAAATGAGTGCATTGGATTGATTTTGATAATGTTAGATGAGTGTTTATTAAAGAAAGATGATTGAGTGTGTGTGCTGCCATTTGTGGACTAATGTTCAAGGATAGGTTGTGGGTTAGTTATGGTGGATTTATGAAGTAAATTGAGTGAAAATTGGTTTAGAAATGGTATGGAAGAGGAAGAATGTGAGTTAGGTTGTAAATCTGGAAAAATTGCTTTGTGTATGTTTCAATGATTTGGTTATAACTTTTTATATGGTTTTGATATTGAGATGACGTTTAGCTTGAATTAAACTTGAGAAGTTTGGCTAGAATTATTATGAAGGAAGTGTTGTCCAATTGTGGCTTGAAGGGTTCTGAATTTTTCCTTAAAAGTGGGCAATATGTGCAGGGTGAATAGTGTTATGTTTACGATGCTAACATTGAAGATTTGTGACCTGAAACTTTGGAAACTTTTTCTAGGCTAAAGTAGATAGATTTTGTAAAATTGGTCTTCATGAAAGTTGAAAATTTTCTTGTTAGCATTCTATCGCCACTAAGTATGACATTTTTAGATTTTGAGGTTGAAAGTTATGACTTGTTAACGTTCAGATGGTAATTCAAGTATTAATGTGCTTTGTGTGTGAAATGTCTCTAAGTATAGGTTTTGTGATAACTGTGTTTTGAAGCCAATTCTGGATGGTTATGGTTTAAATTAGCTCAAGTAGTCTTATGTAAAGTTGTAGAGGAATGTTTTAGCTTTGTAATGATGTATAATATCCTATTTGTGGATGTAAGAATTGTAAGTTTTGGATTTTTAAAGTATAAATATGGTTTAGGTGATATCTTTATTTAACACTCTTTAATAGGGCAGCCTCAATCATGTGAGAATTTGAAATAGTTAGAGGTGGAATTGGTTTTCAAGCTCTACATAAAAAGTGTAGACCTTTCTTTGCTATTTCCATTGATATCAAGTTTGCACAATTTGGACTTCTAGATTGTAAGTTATGAATTTTTAAAGTGTGGTTATGGTTTAGGGTAAATTATGGGGGCAGAAATTTTGGTTGAGAAATTGACCTGTCTATAGGTTGAATTTGCTTCCAAGTTATTCATGAAAGTTGTAGAATATGTTTTGATATTTCTTTTGATATAAAGCTTGGAATTTTTGGCAAAGGGAATGGGAAGATATGGTTTTTAGAAAAATGTTGCACTGTTTGGAAAAATTTGTGATTAGGTAGAAACTTTGATTGCATTTTTGACACCCTTAGGGGTGAGATTGGTTTGTGAGTCCTTCATGGAACTTGTAGGATTTTTTTTTTATCTTTCCAATGAGATCTTATTTGTCAAATTTGGACAATGGTGTGAATAGTTATGCATTGGGGAAGAAGAGAAGGAAAATTGGAGGAGAAGAGAATGGAAAAAAATGAATTTGGCAGGTGAGGGACTGACCCTCGCCCTCGCGAGGTCTCGAGAGGGCAAGAGTCAGACTCGTCCTCGTGACGGCGACGGCTAGCGAGGGCGAGCGTTAAGCTCGCCCTGGTGAGTGTGACGGCTCGCGAGGGCAAGTCGCAGCCTCGCGAGCCCGCGTGTGAGGAAGAGAAATTTTTTATTTTTTGTTTTTGTTTTATTTCTATTTTTGTCTTTAAATCAACCAATTGTATTCTTTAGTGAATAATTTTGTCATCCGACCTCCGATTAACGTAATTCTTAAGGCATCAGATTTTGAGACATTTAATTTAATTTCTTTGAGAAATTGTGAATTTTGGAGATAAAATTGACGTAGATTGATTAAGTCAAAGTGAGAGGACTGAATGATTCTTTTTCTGGTCCGTGTTTTAGCAATAATTGGACCTATAGAGATCCAAATTGAGTTATATTAGTGTCTATAGATTTCTAATGTATAGAGAAATTTTTCTATTAAGGAGAGGTTGCCTAGGTTACCCTATATAGACTGGCTCATCGATCGGGAGTAGTAGACCTGAAAGTATGGTTTTAGAACAATTTCAATAAGCATAAATTACGAATTTAAGGATTTTAGTGCGGCTAAACCCTAGGCATACCTGAGGTGTGACAACGGAATGGTTTTTGAGATAAAACTTTATAGATTGATGCCGGGATAGTCATGAACATGCATCGTACATATATGTGCATCAATGATTATAATTGTGCAAAATTACTAATGTGTGTGCAACGTATTGAATAAATGGGTTGTGTAGGCCAAGAGTTCGCAGTCAGACGTTTCTAGAATTTGGAAGCAAATGCTAATATGGAGCCTACTGTGAGTAGACCGAGATGGTTTCATTTCACCCTTTATTCTATATTGTTTTATTTTGTATAAATTGATTGCTGAATGTGGTGAATATTGGTGGGTTTAAGAATCATTGATTGTGAATTCGAGATGTAAGATTCGGCGATTGTAATCGGGAGTTGGTTATGTATGCTACTTGTATGTGAATTTGCGATCTATATGCCTATGATTTGACTAATTGGGATACATGTGATTAATTGTGATACATAAATGTTGACTGTGGCTTTCATAGGCTGATTGATTGTGACATATGCATACATGCATAATAATGTGATTATTTGTGGCATATGTATTTCATTCATTAATGCATAACTGCATAATGACAGCAGACCGAGGAGCACCGAGAGCTAAAAGCTCAACGATTGTACTCGGGCCTCGAGCCCCAGATTTAGAGCCTCGACCTCAGTGATTAATGTGCCCATATTGGGACAGTTCAGGCGCTCGGTCACAACACCGTAATAAATTGGGAAGTGTCACATGGCATTTCATGTACATCTGCTTACATATATTTGATTGAGTGAAAGGCAAAATGCCTTATGCTTATGTGAAATCAATGTGTTTTGATGTCGGACTACGGTCCTTTGACGTGTGAAAGTGAGTAGATGTGACTGATGCATTGCATGACATAAGTGTATGAAATATAAGGGTTGTTGTGATCGAAGTTGCCATCGATCAGAGCTTTAAGCTCAACGAGTGGAAATGAGCTTCAAGCTCATAAGTGATTCAGAGCCTCCGGCTCAACATTTAATGAGCCTTGTATCCTCTAAATGGATAAGGGACAGTTATTAATGAGCCCTACATGGGACAGTTTAGGCACTCAGTCACAGAAAAAATAATAAATGAAAAGTGAGTCTCATGTGCATTGCATCTGCATAACAAAAATATCAAATATGAATAATATGAATGCAATTAGTAAACGTGTGAATGTGAAATATTGTGAATGTGCTATGAAATAAAGTGAGGTGTGAATATTGTGTTCTATGTCCGGTGAGCCATCGATGATGGTCACTCATCAGTTCGTTCAAAACTCACCCAAAATTTACAATTATTTTCAGATCCTAGAAGAATACCCCGTTAGGCAACGGGCATATAGCAACCGCCGAGTGAGAGAAGAGGTCGGATCTGGCGCGTCTGCATTAGTATCTGATAAATTCTTTATAAAATTGTATTTGTTGAATTCTTGTACAAATCATTAGGTCAATTTGTAAAGTCAACGGACTGAATTAAATTGTATTTATGAAAAGGGCCCCCGTGGTCATTGTACTTACTGGAGATTGTATATGTTAATTGATTTCTGCATAGTGTATGTTTGTGTTTTCAAAAGAAAATTATATTGAGTTTTGACTGAGTGATGTAGCACGTCACTCTCGCAGGGCACGGACTCGGATATCACCATCGAGGTCGGGTTCGGGTCATGTAGGAGTGGGGTGTTACATTATTTGTAAAGAACAAATATGGGACTTTAAGATTGTGTATTGATTATAGACAACTAAATCAGGTGATAGTGAAAAACAAGTGTCCCTTACCAAGAATTGATGATTTACTTGACCAGTTATAGGGAGCTCAGGAGTTTACTAAATTAGATTTGAGGTCAAGGTATTACTAGTTGAAGATCGCAGAAGCTGATGTACCAAAGAGTGCATTCAGGACTAGATATAGACATTTTGAGTTTTAGGTGATGTCTTTTGGATTGACAAATGCTCCGGTAGCTTTTATGACATTGATGAACAAGGTATTTCAACCTTACTTAGATCATTTCATGATTGTATTTATAGATGATATTTTGGTGTATTCGAAGAGTAGAGAAGAGTATTATGAGCACCTGAGATTAGGTTTATAGATAATGAGAGAGAAGCAATTGCATGTCAAGTTCAGTAAATGTGAATTTTGGCTTTACCAAGTGGTATTCTTGGGTTATTTAATATCTGGATAGGGCATACAGGTAGACCCAAAGAAAGTTGAGGCAATAAAAAAGTGGGAAGCCTCGAGAAATATATCTAAGATTTGGAGTTCTTTTGGACTAGCTGGTTATTACAGAAGGTTTGTTGAGGGTTTTCATTGATCTTATCCCTTTTAACAAAACTTTTGAGGAAGAATGTACCTTTCAGATGGACTGATAAATGTCAGAATAGTTTTAAGGAATTAAAACACCGATTGACTGCAACATTGGTGTTAACTATTCCATCTAGATATGGGGGTTATATTGTATATAGTGATGCTTCACATCAGAGATTAGGGCGTGTTTTTATGTAATATGGTAAAGTGGTAGCATATGCTTCGAGACAATTAAGACCTCATAAGTTTAACTATCCGGTTCATGATTTAGAGTTTGCTACGGTGGTATTTGCCTTGAAAATTTGGAGACATTATTTATATGGTTAGACATTTTAGATATTTACAAATCATAAAAGCTTGAGTTATTTATTGATTCAGAAGGAGTTGAATATGATACAACGAATGTGGATTGAATTGCTTAAGGATTATGATTGTACGATTGAATACTATCCTGGTAAAGCTAATGTTGTGGATGACGCCTTAAGCAAGAAATCTAATAAAAGTGTGGTATAAATTCAGACATCGAGGTTACCAAACCTAGTTCAACTAAGGGCATTGAATGTTGAGCTGAATTTGGGGCATAATGAAGCATTGATTGTTGGGCCCGGGCCCTGTAAGTCCAAATCCCAAGGCGGCCCCTCGGGTCGCGCCGGCGACGGGCGCCCCATAATACCTTTGGACCCGATCCCAACATCCATACAAATACATAATTTGATTCATATAACAATACGCATACTCATACATACACACATTCCACACATGCATTAACCATCCCGAATGCATAAATCATATGTCATTGTCAGTCGAAGAAATTAACAAGTATTTTTGAAATATAACGTAATACAAAATGAAATTTAATCCCAAAATACAAAAGTATGCTCCATGATAAAAATGCTGGTGGGCTAACCAAAGTACTAACTTATACAAGGCTCCTAACTAGCTTGAAGTTTTCGATGCCTTGCAAAGTCGACAATCGTCTCGACCGCACCGAGGAGGGGAGAGTAATGGGGTGAGTCAAGCTTCGATGGCATATACGTTTATAGCCATTGGCAACGAGCCACACAATCAAGCAATATAAATCTATACACAAGCTCATAGCAAGTTAATATTCATCAATTGATTCACATTCATGTAAGCATATGTCATGCAATTTCTGTTTCTCAACGTAACAATTATTATGCATCTTTTCTAGCAAATCCCTTATGCACAAACAAATGGTTCAAGAGTTCCGTAAATGATCCGGATAAACCAAAGGTAAATCCATAAACTATCCGAGTCCGATTTTCAAGGATCTCGTTGCCACAAGTGGGCAGCCGGGAGAAGGCTTTACTGTCAACGTGCACGTGACTCCATCCGTAACTCTCTTACCCAAACAAATCACATAATCCATTCGATTCATGCTCAAAGCATTTCTCACATTGTTCTAAATTCTCATTCTTGTCCATTACCATAAGGCTTATCAAGCCATGCATAATTCTATCATAATGCAAGTTCAATATTCTCATAGAATTCAACACAAGTAATGTCACATAATGCAAGAAAGCATACATCAGGCAATTTGCCCAAACACACAATAACCATAAACATATTACCCACCTAGTATCGCTTGAGTATCGACTCATCTTGCTGTCCTTCCTCTTGCGATTGGTCAAATCACCTTTTCCCTATAATAAACCAAGTTCTCATTTAATTAATATCCGAAGCAAATATTCCATAAAGCGTGACAATGAAAATAAAGCATTAAACGTCTATCTACGACTTCCATCTAAAATCTCGAACCCTTCGAAACAAATTTTGAACTTTCCTTCTTCATACAACTCGTAGTTCTTAATTTCTAGATCACAACGAATCCAAAATCACCTCAATTGGGCATCCTTACTAAAAGATATGCCAAAATATCAAACTTTCTCTTGAAATGTGGGCTCATGACGAAGCTTCGTCACGCGGCTAACAGTTTTGTTGGACCCCGCCTCCGAGGCCCAACATTCGAACACACAAGCACACATACGCATAAGACCCATGACTCACCTTGACACATATAAGCATGGAAGACCCAAACCAACACAAATAGAGAAACTTTTAATAGAAAATTTGGGATTGGATTTTTAATAAAAAAATGTTCCTCATGATCTCACGATTCTAACGCCACTGAAATCGTTCAATTCGGATTAGAAATGAAAAGTTATGGCAAAAAATACTATCTTAAAGAAAAAAAAGAAAACAAATCCCTCTACCGACTTCATGTCAAAATTTGAAATCTTTAGAGGCTGAATTACTGATCATCTCCTTCATAAAACTTGTAGGTTTATAACTCTAGTTTCATTTAAAACAAAAATCGCCTCAATCCGAGCCCTATAGCTCCAGATATTTAAAATTAGTGAAGTATATTAGGAAAGAATCACCACCTCCACACTTTGTTTCAAACCACCTTTTCAATTTAAAATAAATAGTGATAAATCAGGTGTAGAAAGATAGAAAATTTTCTTAGGAATCCATCGCTTCAAAAATCAGCTCAATCGGAGGTCTGTGCAAAAGTTATGACCAAAAGAAGGAGGAGGCGCCGGCCGGCCGAGACCGACCCCAATAGCTCAAGAAGAGTCCCTGCCAAGGCCGCCTGGGAGTGAGCGAGGCGGGCGCACTGGCCAGCTTGGACGACCTGCCCTACCGCCCGACCTAACCGACTTCTAACCCTCATAATTTTTGATCCGAGCTCCAAATTAGACACGGTTGGAAGCGTTGAAACCTAGGAGAAAATCTATATTTTCAAGAAGGGCTCACAAGCAAACTCTGACTCTAAGGGAATCAAAAGTTCCCACTAAGACAGTCGGCTAGCTCTCCACAAACAGTACCAGAACTCATGCATCTCCATAACTTTTGACCCGAACTCCAAATTTAGCAAACTTAGTGTCTATGGAAAGATAAAAGAATTATCTACAACTTTCATGAAGACCACCGACCTATATTCCAACTCTATACGGGTCAAAAGTGGACTCAAAGCTTCGCTACTAATCATCACTTTGACAAGACCTACATTTAATTCCAAATGACTTACACCTACCCATTAACTCATCTTAAATAGCTCATAAAACCCCCCGGAGAGCTCTACAGCCCAGCTAACACTCTCAACAATATTAAATGATCCCATACTACTCAGATAACCTGTAAATCAGCAGAAACACAACAACCCCAAAATTTCCCATATTAACACTTCACCACCTTTCTCTGCAAAGACTTTTCTCAACTACAACAACACATAGACCATATCAAATATTCCAGGAGCTCTCCCAAAGCACAACATCAACAAGAACTCAACAAAATAAGACTCATACACATTTTCCCATACCATACACAAACTACAAAAATCAATACCAACACATGAAAAGAGTGTAATCAAGCACTCAAGTTCCCTTCCAAGCATAATGATTCATGCATAGCTTCGTTACAAAATGGCATAATCATCAAAAACAAGTGCAAAATACAAAAGATGAGATGCTCAATGGTCAATATGCTTACAAAGCCATTTCAAGAGCTAGTTACTAACTTAATACAAAGTTTCTAAAATTCTCGAGTTATGCCCGATGCCTTTGCAAGTTCGCCTCAACTTGGATTTTCACCGAGGAGGAGAATGGGTGAGCTAATACGGCTCAAGGCTAACAAGCTTATAGCCATCGAGTAATGAGCCACACATAACACGATAGTATTCCGAGCATTAGAAATCAACATATAAGTCATAATATCCAACTTCATCACCAAGATCACAATTAATCGAACTTCTTACATAAAACATAAGGAAACATCTTTTATCAATTAAAACACATATTATGCATCATATACATAATCAAAGGATGAAATGCACAATAGGCTTGAGAGTTCCTTAAACACGCATTTAAAACCAAGTTTACAGAACACGACGAGTCCATTTTTCTTGATCTCGTGGGCACAAGCGGCCGCCGGAGAAGGCAAAAGGGGTCAACGCAGCACGTGACTTTACGATGAGGTTCTCTCTACCAAACACAAACAAACTATGTTCACATATTCATACGTAAAAGTAGCATTTTATGCTTCTTTCATACTTTCAATCATCAAAGTTCCATTCTTTTCTTTCCAATCATATGAATACACTTTCAATATGCTCATAATATAACAAAGATAGCACACATAGGCATTTGCCCACTACACAACAACTATAAACATGTTACCCACCTATCGCCGGAATCCAAGTCAAGATTGCCCTTCCTCTTTGTCTTGAATAGGGTTTTCTTGAGTTCCTTCAAACAAAACACATCTCCAATCAATTTCTAAATTCATAGGAAAGGTCATAATATTCGAAATTAAAGGAAAACTAATATTAACCTTAACTCTAACTTACCCATAAGACATTTAAGCTAAAATAACCATAACTTTAGCTTAAAAGTCCCTACAATCCATAGATCTCAACTTTCTCTTCATCTTTCCTCAATCTCTACACAAACCCTAACTCTCATCCTACACCATTCTTAAACCTAGCTTTAGCAAAGATGAAACTTACCTTCTCACTTGATTTCTCTTCTTTTCTCCTTCTTTCTTCTTCTCCACAAGCCTCCCACGATTTTTTCTCTCTTCCTTTCTTCCTCGCCGAAAGTCTCTTCCTTCTTCTCTCACGCTTTCTTCTTCTTCTTCTTTTCCTTAGTCTACTTACACTTACTACTTTTCTCCTCTTCCTTTAATTCATTAACTCATTTATTTGCTTTCACTTAAAACCTCCTTCCAAAACTACATAGTTTTGGTATTGGGCTCTCCCTCTTATCCTCTTACAAGCAACTATAATGGGCTCACCTCTAACTTACAAGCCCACTACACCTCATCCATTAATTTCTAATCCTCCTTCTCATTCCACTTATTCCATAAAGCCCATACTTTCCAATATTAAATCCAAGCCTTAAATTAATTTCTAACTTCTAATCCCAAGCCCAACATAAAAATATTTATATAAACACATAATTAAATCAATTAAGGCAAAATTAAAATAATTTAACGAATAAATCCATAAATAAATAATTAATTAATTCAAATAAATAAAAAATTTGGCCCAACAAGTTTATTCTTGCCATGGCGCACGCAGTAGTGCCAGGGTGTGCACCAATTTTCCTACACGCCGCGACGCGAGAAGACGGCTTCGTCATTGCGGCGTAATAGTTTATCTCGCCACAAGGCGCACGCAGCAAGTGCGCCGCGTGTAATTAATTTTCCTGCACGTCGCGACGTTTCTTCTCAAGACGTCATAAGGCAGCTTCGTCAGACGTCGCAACGAATAATTTATTCGCCGCCGCGACGACGTTGCCTTTTTTCACGACGCCGCTGGCATGCGTGCTCACACGACGTCAGCGACGCTGCGGGTCCTGAGGTCGACTCAGACCCGATTTCCAGAAATTTCCAACTTTAATCCTTCCCAAACGCAAATGCAACACATCCAAGTCATAGATCAAGACTTATACTACACTTCTAACCCATTCTAACCTTCCAATCCATCTTAAAATCATCAACCCAACGATTTACTCAACTTTTTCACCAAAAACCCTAAAACCTTCGATTCTCCACATTTCAAGCTATCCTAGGGTTTAATCCAACCGAAAACAAGAAGAAACGGTTAACTTACCCGGAATAGCTTCAAACCGAAAAATCACAACTCTCTTTCTTCCTTCTTCCTTTCCACCGCCGGCCTCTTTCTTCTTTTTCTTCTTTCCTCTTCTTTCTTCTCTTCTTTTCTATTTCCTTAACCTAAAGAAAACACAAATACCAACTTACCCTCTTTACAAGCTTCTAAACCCAAATCATCCTAAGAAATCTTCCTAAAATGCCCTAACACATTTTAATCCCTTAATTCTCATTTAAACCACATTAAACGCAAATACACCTCAATTATCCACTATTATTCCAAAATAAATCAAACTAAGTCTTAATCACATAATCATCACAATTCATGTTCAATAATATCATAAAAAATTCGGTCTAACATTTCTCCTCTTAAAAGAAATTTTGTCCTCGAATTTACCTCAATCATCGAAGAGATGCGATACTTCTCCGATGGCTTCCAATGGCTCCCAAGCAGCCTCCTCTCATCAATGGTTCCTTCAAAAGACTTTGACTAATCGAACTGCCTTGTTCCTCGATGACTTTTCCTTTGTATCCAAAATTTCCACCTAAGTTTTTCAAAGCTCAAATCATCCCGCAATCAACCTCACTAGCTGGATGATGTGAGAAGGATCCGATCTATACCTCCCAACATAGACACATGAAAACATCGTGAATCAAGCGATAACTCCCGAGGTAACGCCAACTCAGAAGCGAGTGGCCTAATCCTCTCAAGGATCTCATAAGGACCCACATACCTCGACTCAACTTACCCTTCTGCCAACCTCAATACTCCCTTCCAAGGAGATGTCTTAGGAACACTTTCTCACCGACCTCATACTCCATCTCCTTTCGTGAGTATCAACATAACTCTTCATCCTATCCTCGGTCAGCTTAAGTCGTTGCTTAACCTCGATTGATTTTGTAGCATCCCAACCCCGCAAGACCAACCCGATATCGTGGGTGATATCCGAGTCCACGCCACATGAGAATGGTAGGCTACAGAATAATTTCAAAGACAAAACTCAATATACAATTTATTTAACGCTTAGAATCAATCAGAAATGCACAATTCAATAAACAAATGGGTCTCTTTAAAACGAATACATTCACTCAAAACACAATTTCAAGAATCACATTTCAGCTTATACAATTATCACTCGGGGCCCTATAAAATAGCAGTTCAATTTAGTAGAAAACGCGAATTATTCATTTACACACACAACTCTAAACACACTTATGCGACGCGAATCGATCCCGACCCTAGTCTCCGACTCCAATGCAATGTATATACTCCCGCTCTTCTGACGGGTACTCTTCAACCTCGAAAAATAGTTGCAATGTTGTGAGTTTATAATCAATGAGAAACCATCATCGATGGTTCACTCAAATCATGCATTACGCTGTGATCGCCAGATAGCACAAGATAGTAGTAGTCAATTAATGATTGTATAACATCAGAAAGACTATATAATACAGCTTTATGATAATAAATATAAAGATATATACAATTCACAAAGGATAACTAATTATAAGCATTCATACCGTAGATTACAGTATGGCCTCACACGCTCCAAGAGTCTATTAATGCCTATGGTAATCATACATAACAATTTACAAAGGTCACATCACTTCGCTCGCAAAGATATGCAAAGAGCCACAAAGAATCATGTCAACACGCAATCACCATCGCCACAATTCAGCTTATTCATTCACAATAATTTGCGTGAGACAAATACACCATTCACAAAGAATCATACAAATTCATTTCAGATATTCAATATAGTATGCAATGCACATGAGACTCTTTTCCAGCTTATTCAGATTGTGCCCAAGTGCTCAACCGTTGTTCAATGAATGCCTTAGGAAGTAGGAGAGCCTCCGGTATGCACTACTTTCCACGCCGAGGGATAGAGAGCCTCCGGTATGCACTAATCCCTTTCCAATCAGGACCCCACACCCCACCCGTAGGTGTTCGCAGTGTTATCATGCGGCGTGTGTTTGGCGGTGTTACCGCGACATCCTCAATTCAAGAATAGTATTCGAGCTTAAAGCTCTTTTCAAAGATCGCGACAGGTTCAGTGACAACTCCCCTGCCTCGAGGCCCAACAAGTAATAATCGCAACTCTGTCACATTCCATTATCTCGATCATGCATTTATGCATGCAATGCAGTTGTTCAAGAGTTCAAGAATGTGGCTATAAAAGCCCAAAGAGTGTTCAAGTTCTCGTCATTCAAGAATCCAATTCAATACAAGAACGCACATACTTCAATCGCATTTTTCAAGAATAATACGCTCACTCATACATTTCAAGGGTCATACAAGAGTCCAGCCAATACAAAGGAGAACATACACTTGATCATGTATATTTCAATAATCATGCAATTTACAAAGGTCATGTAACAAATTCCGCTCAATACAAAGAAAAGCATACAATTCAATCACATTCATTTTAGTAATTCATACAAAGGAGCATTTAGACAATCAAGAATTTGAGAAACCAACTAGTTACTTCACCAGAACTTCCGAGCTATTGCCTCGAAGTCCCAAAGAATGTCCGTGGAACGATGATCCAACGCGCCACTATAACAAAGAAAGTACAACCCATTACTAATTGTCCAATTAAACAAGACAAGAATGCATATGTCTCAATGCAAATGATGTACAATGCATGCTCACGATTTTCTAAGTGCTAAATCCCAATTTTGATACCTTAAGTCCAATTCCACTTTCTTACTCAATTGCTCGACAATAATTGATCCAAATTCTATGATCCAAATCCAATTTCCTATATTCATACTTCCTATAACAATTTCCTATCCATCGGGTCAAAACCTCTATTGCAATTCCAATTAAAACTCCAATAATCTCAATTTCAGGATAATTTAGGTCACACTATTAATCAAAATTGACCTCAATCCCTATATTTCAGTACCAATTAAATCAAATCTAATTCTCATAATTATTCACAACAGAGACCTTTTTCCTATTTCATAACGAATCTGAATTACCTCAATTGAGGTCCACAACAAAAGATATGCCCAATAACCCAAAGAATCATCCAATCAAAATCCATCCTCGTCATGACCTCACGCCCTTCGCCATGACGCATAGCTGGTCGTCACAAGACGACGATAAATCGTCACGCGGTGAACACTCCCACTCAGCCAGCGACGCACTAATTTTTCCACTCGTCATTGTCTACACAAGCTCGCCGCGACTAACACATTTATTTAAATTCAATTTATTCGTCATGACAAAGCCCTACCACTCTATGCTCGTCGCGACGCATGAAGACAGATCGCCTTTCTCCTAACGATTTTCCACACATTAGAGTTATTAATAACCCATTAGACACCCTAACCACTCAATCTAACCCCATAAATGTCATAACCGCCAAATAACCAATAATAACAACATTAAAGCCAATAAAACTTACCAATCGATGAATCGATCCACAACTTCCAGAACCCTAAAATCTTCCCAATCACCGATTAACACTCTCAAATCCTTCTCAACCTTCATCAATCACACTAAATCAATTAGCTTTGCAAGGAGAAGATCCAAAGAAGAAACAATCAAAAACTCACACCCATGGAAGGGATCAAGACTCACCGAGGAGGGAGAAGAAGAAGCTTATGCTTTCACTGGGATGAAATCCCCAAAATTTCCAAACCTAGCTATTTATAGGCATAGGTCTCCAAATCACCCAAATTTCGCCTCTAAATTTCAAGAACTCATCATATTTATTTCTTAACAAGATAACTCTAAATTTTTCCATTGCCATTGGACAGTTCTTTCAAGAATATACTATCAATCGATCATTACTCCAAAATTTTCGTCCGCATTTTCTCCCGAATTTCCAAAATTTTCTATAAGCCTCTATAAATTTCCAATCACTGCAAATGCTTCTAAATCAGTCATTTGAACCCAAAGAACTCCTAATTTCTCACTCAATCATATTTCCACCGCCCAATCACCACAAGTCGATCAATTCACATACCACCAATTCACCAATTCCAATTCATAATGAAATACCGGAAAATCATAAATGCATGTACCTATGAATAAATGACTATGCATATGCAGAGACCTGCTCCTCTATAATTAGAGGCCAAGAGCATGCTCAGTCGGTAATACAAGATACCTATCACCATCCCAAGATACTATAATACCCTTTATCGACAAAGAACGGATGTTACAGATTTTCTCAACTATCATCTGAATCAATTCTGGTCCCACCAATTGCCTATCTCCTTCTTCATCCCAACAGATCGGAGTCCTACATCTCCGCCCATACAATGCCTCATATGGAGCCATCTGAATGCTCGAATGGTACGAATTATTATAATCAAATTCGACAAACGGCAAATGCTCATCCCATGCTCCTCGAAAATCCATCACACAAGCCCGAAGCATCCCCTCAAGTGTCCGAGTGATCCTCTCAGATTGACCATCCGTCTGAAGGTGAAACGTCGTACTAAAATGCAGCTTCATCCCCAAAGCTTCCTACAAACTACCCCAAAATCTCGAAGTAAACCGAGGATCTCTATCGGATACAATCGAATCCGGAATCCCATGCAATCTCACAATCTCATCAATGTACTTCTTTGCTAGAACATGCAAAGAATCAGTCTGCTTGATCGCCAAAAAGTGGGCTGACTTGGTCAACCGGTCCACTATCACCCAAATAGCATCATGCTTCCTACTAGTCCTGGGCAAACCCATCAGAAAATCCATTGTCACTCGTTGCCACTTCCACTCCAGGAATCAGTAACGGTCTCACTTGCTGAAGGTGCCTGGTGTTCAGCCTTGACTTGCTGACACACTAGACACTTACTGACAAACTCTGCTACATCCCTCTTCATGCCTTTCCACCAAAAATGCTCTCTCAGATCCCTGTACATCCTGGTGCTACCTGGATGCATAGCATAAGGCGCATTATGTGCCTCATCCATAATTTCAGCCTTAACCTCCTGCACATTAGGAATATACAACCTATTTCCCACTGTCATAAGCCCATCCTCCTGCACATTTATCTCAGAAACCTTACCCTTCTGAATTTCATCCTCGAGTCTCGCCAAATCGACATCTTGAGCCCGCAATTCCCTAACCTTTCCCCGAGAATCGGCTCACTCGAAAGTTAGCTAGAGGCACTCCGCTTTCTCCGCTTCAAGCTTATCTTAAGTTGGCCATCTCTTCCAATAAAGGAAGATAAACCGATCGAACATGAGCAATCAAGACTTCCTACTCAAGGCATCCGCCACTATATATTGGCCTTGCCGATGATACTCAATCAACAAGTCATAATCCTTTAGAGCTCGATCCACCTTCTCCGCTTTAAATTCAACTCCTTCCGCTCATAAATACTTCTGACTCTTATGATCGCGAAGATCCGAAGTCCAACTCCATACAAATAATGCCACCAAATCTTCAAAGCAAAGATCACTTTGCTAACTCCAAATCACGCGTTTGATAATTTAACTCATACGACTTCAACCGCCTCAAGCATAAGCAATCACCGATCTCCTCGCATCAAAACACATCCAAGTCCTTCCTCAAGCATCACTATCCACAAGATAACCCTCATCTCCGTATAGGCGATCCGAGAACCGAGCACTCGTCAATCAAGGCTGAGCTCCTCGAGGCTCCTCGACACTCATCACCCAAACAAACTTCGATTCTTTCTCAAGAATTTAGTCATCTGAGCGCTATCATAGAGAACCCCTCCATGAATCTTCGGTAATAGCCTGCCAAACTCAGAAAACTCCTCACCTCTGCTACATTCTTCGATGCCTCCCAATTCACAACTGCTTCAATCTTCTTTGGATCCACATGAACTCCTTACTCTGAGATCACGTGTCCAAGAAATGACACCTCCCTAAGCCAAAATTCGCATTTATCGAATTTGCCATACAGCTCATGCCTCCTCAAAGTCTCTAAAGAAATCCTTAAATGCTCCTCATGCTGCTCATCAGTCTTGGAATACACCAAGATATCATCAATGAAGACAATGATAAATTGGTCTAAGAATGGCTTAAAAACCCAATTCATCAAATCCATAAACGTTGCGAGCGCGCGTCAATCCAAAGGCATCACTAAGAATTAGTGCCCATACCGAGTCCCCGAAGCGCACTTCGCACATTTGACTCCTTAATCCTCAATCGGTGATAACCGATCTCAAATCGATCTAGAGAAGACTCTCGCCTCAGTAATTGATCAAACAGATCATCAATGCGAGGAAGCGGATACTTGTTCTTCACAAGAACTCGATTCACTTCCGATAGTCTACACACATCCTCAACGATCCATCCTTCTTCTTCACAACAGACCGAGCTCCCAAGGCGCAGAACTCGCCGAATATATCCCTTCTCCAATAACTCCTCCAATCGCTCCTAAGCTCTTTCAATTCACCGAGCCATCCGAAGGCTGAATTGAAATCGCCTCAGACTGACAAAAGCTCAATGAAAACTCAATTTCCTAGTTGGCGGTAGTCCGGCTATTCGAAAGACATCCGAGAATTTCTCGACTCACCGAATATCCTCCAACTTCCCTCTATCTGCTCTGGAGTCTACCACATAGGCCAAAAATGCTTCACATCCTTTACTCATCATCTTCTCTGCTGCCAATGCCGAAACAATTCTGGGCGAACTCGCTTTCCTGTCCCTAGTAAACACTACTTTTCTACCGTCATCCAATTCAAACTTCACCGCCTTCGCTTATAATCCAGACATGGCATCAGACTTTTCTAAAGTATCCATACCCAAAATCACATCTAAACCGCTCATCTTCAGTGGCATCAAATCTACCACTAGAAGTTCTCCACCAATGCGAATCTCACAACCTCTATACACTTGACTAATCACAATATACTGGCCGATTGGAGTACTCACCATCACGGAGTATCCAATGGGCTCACAATCATATCACACACGGTTCTACTCAAGAAACAAACGAATGAGTAGAACCCGATCAATCAAAACTATCACAAAGATCGTAACATAACTGCACTGCACTGTGACAACATCTCGTGTGGTCTCAAAGATCCTCCCTAGTCATCGCAAACACCCTAGCCGGTGCCCGCCTCTCGGTCTCCCGGAAGATTCACCCTCTTAGCCACGCCCGAATGCCCACTTCTATCACAGCCTCCGTCCCATGATCTCTGCCCCTCCTCAGAGTCAGATCCGCCTCTCTCTCTTGTCGAGGCCGAGGACACTCTCTAGCAATGTGTCCCTTCTCCCACAGCTTGAAACAAGCTCCGCCAATCTGAATCACTCTCCTCTATGAGCTCTCCGCAGGCTCACACTTCGGACAAAAGATCTATCTCCATCTCCCTTCTACCGCCACCCACCATCGAGGCTCAGGAGAAACAGTAGTCCTCATCGGCCCAGTCGGCTCGCACTAATCGCTCCTCTCCTCCGACCGACTAGGAAGCTCCAAGACTCCTGCTCAAAGATAGAGTACTAGTGCTACCTCCTCTCCTGGATCGCTCTCACCTTTCTTCTTGTTCACAAAGATTCTTGATGTTCTCTATATTCTCTACCCTCAAAGTCGCCTCAACCAAATACTGAAATCACGTAAATTTCAGAAAATCACCTTCTCTCGATGGCCAAATGCAGTCTGACTCAAACCTCGCGACATCTAGCAAGCCTCGCCAACATCAAATCAAGCATACCGGATAACTGTAAACCGTACCATACTCGACGATACCATATCCTCCGAGTCAAACCGAGGAACTCCCTCTGTTTCTTTGAACATATACCTTGATAGGTACTTCTTCCCGAAAACAACCACGAAATCTCGCCATGCTAACCCCATCGGCCTCATCTCGACTCGCGGTACAGCCTCCCACCAAAGGAAGTGTAGGAAAATCCGGTGTGAGCATCACATGCCCACGGGTGGAAAACAAAAATTTTGTTCCGGACCTTCCCAAAGCCGTGATCCATGTATATATAACAAACTCAAACCAAACGACCAAAGGAGACCGCCTCTAACGGTATCCACGCAGAGATCGGAGAACCTAACCGGACAAACCCTTTGACCCGGAATAGCTGTAACAAATTAAAGATCGCTAGATTTTACCTTTATTCGAGAGCTTGGAAAATGATGGAGGAGAAGCTTGAAAGATGAAGATGAGCTTGATGAGAGATGGAAAGATGAAAATCACTTTTCTTCTTCCTTTTTCAACCCACGAAGAACACTTTTTAAGTTCATTGGTTTTTATTCCAAAACCTACTTCTTATTCCTCATCTACGAGCATCATCATCTTTCATCTTCTTGGTTTTGTCTTTTAGTCATTTATTACTTAATGACTAAGCATGTAAAATGGAAGATTCCATTTCCTTCTTCCATCCTTTCCACGTATTCAACATATATATATATATATATATATATTAATTATTTAATTAATTAATCATATATATATATGTATATATATTCTTCAAGTGGTCCAACACACTGGGTCGGTCCTACCGTCCCAGATGGGAAAAATCTCTAAACCTTTTTTCAAGAATATCAATGTCGCGATCTCATCGACATATCTCGATCTCATCGATCCATTTAATCTATTGCTTCCATATATCGAACTCGTCTAAAACTATTTTACGAGTTCTCTCGAGACACTTTACGCTGCAGGACCCATTAGGTTACCGGTTATGTTGCCACTTAGATTAACACTTAATCTAAGCAAGTCATGAGCTGTATCTAGCAACACATCATGACCCCAATTGACCGGAAAGTAATTGGTTTGATTTAATGAATATATATTCATCATGGACCATATCACTTAACCCTTCCATAGACAATTACCGCGCAATTCATTCTTTCACCATCCTATACCCCACTTGGTTATGAGTATGGGCAATGTGTCAACTCACTAGATCGACTACGCCAAATCTAGTCCAGTGATTTCGCCTTGTCTCGACTCATTACTTAATATGTCACTAAAGACACTCTTCATGACATATGTACTCCGCCGAGATTTTTAAGTAATGACCCCGACAAGAGGCTATGGGTATCATCTTCGCTATCACGTAAATGGTGAATCCTCTATGGCTACTCAATTACCTTCAATACCCAAACTGCACTCCAAGCACCACCCTATGAGCGACCTCGTAAGGCAACAAGGAATGGAGTCAAAGCACGTAATCAATATCCAAGATATCCTCGAGCACCTCAAGTCTAAGGATACTTGCACCCTTCATATGATGAGATAATCAACGACAAGAATAGGACATCCATGTGATGATCTCATGAAAGGTCATCCAATGTACTTACTACCTCTAGTAAGCATCCACATCTCAACCCTAAATATCTCATATTTACGCTTCGAGATCCACCGCTTGATCAAATCAAGGAGCATGAGATGTGCTAGTCTTTTCGATTACCGATGTCCGGCCTCAAAGAATCCTATGACTAGGGATAATTTAGATAATGACATAATTGCACATGATAGAAATCTCAATGAGTGTGATCACATCATAATTTCCTTCATGCTATGTCATATATCATGGACTTCATTAATTTGATTATAGATCTATATCGCTCATAAATAATGAATAACAAATTAATGAAATATGCCTTTCTTTATTTATTTATAAAGACTGTAACAAATTTGTACAAAATGCGCTAAAGGCGTATCGCCTTTGTGGCACTACTCTAACAATCTCTCACTGACCTAAATCCAATCGCTTGATATCTAATACCATAAAGTAGTACATGAGAATCAAAACTCTTTTGAGACAATGGCTTCATTAACGGATTAGCAATATTCGCCGGTGGGAACTCTCTCGATCCGACATCACCACGCCCTATGATCTCCTTATCAAATGATATCTGCGGAGTACGTGTTTGGATCGTTGATGAGACCTCGTTCCTTCGCCGCCGTTAATAGCCCCATTATTGTCACAATACAACCGTATGGGCCCATCATCGCTAGAACCACACCAAGTTCAAGAATGAACTTCTGATCCAAACCGCCTTTGTCGCTCAAGCGGCAATGTACTCTGCCTCGATTGTTGAATCGCCATGCGCCTCTTGTTTGGAACTCTTCTAATCGACCGCCTGGCTGCTCAAAGTGAAAACATAACCTGATTGGGATTTGGAATCATCCTTATCATATTGAAAACTGCATCTCAGATACCGGCTCACTTGGAGATCTCCATCCCCATATATCAAGAAAACATCCTTAGTCCTTCGTAAGTATTTATGATATTCTCGACAAACCACCCAAAGGACTCTCACCAAGATCCGATTGGTATCGCTCGTAACACTTAGAGCATATGATAAATCGGTCTCGTATATAGCATAGCATACATGGTAGATCCTACCGCTGATGCATACGGGATCATATTCATGCAAGATCCTCTCATCTTCGGTCTTAGGACACATAGATTTCGAGAGTGTTATCCCATGAGTCACGGGAAGGTACCTCTCTTGATTGCTCCATGCTAAACCTCTTTAGCATCTTGTCTATGTACGTTGATTGTGAAAGACCAAGCAACCTTTTTATCTATCTCTATAGATCCTTATCCCAAGGATATGTTGCTTCACCAAGTCTTTCATGGCAAATTGTTTGGACAACCAAATCTTGACTGATTAGAAGATAGAGACATCGCTTCCTAGTAATAATATGTCATCCACATATAGCACAAGGAATACGATTGCAATTCCAATGACCTTCTTATACACACAAGATTCATCCGAATTTCAGAGAAACCAAACTCTTTGATTACCTCATCAAAACGGATATTCCAACTCCCGGATGCTTGCTTCAATCCATAGATGGATTTACGAAGCTTGCATACCTTTTCGCCATCATAGAGGTGAAGCCCTCGAGTTGTGTCATATACACATCCTCGCTAGATTTCCATTTAGAAAGTCTTCACATCCATTTGCCATATCTCATAATCATAATGAGTGGCAATGGCTAGAGTATTCTAATGGATTTAAGCATTACTCTCGAGTCAAGGTCTTGTCATAGTCAACTCCTTGTCTTTGATTTAAAACCTTTAGCCACAAGCCTTGCTTTATAGGTAATTACATTACCATCCATGTCGGTTTTCTTTTGAAAACCCATTTGCACCCTATGGGTTTGATTCTTCTGGTGCCTCAACCAAAGTCCATACTTGGTTTTCATACATGGAATCCATTTCAGCTCGCATGGCATGAAGCCATTTCTCGGACTCGAACTCTTCGTAACCTCTTCATAGGTGGTAGGCTCATCATCTCTATGAGCAATACGTCATTCTGTTCATTCACGAAATCCATATCTCTCGGAACAGATCGTATCCTACGTGACCTACTAATTTCGTGTGTTGTAGAAGGTTGAATGTTACTTCATCTGTGAGAGTTACGCTTTGAGTTCAGCAGATTGATCTGCGTGCATCGTCGCACATCTTGAACTTCTTCAAGTTCAATTTTGCTCCCACCGCTTTCTTGTAAAAGAAACTCTTTCTCTAAAAGACAGCATGCTTTGAAACAAACACCTTTTGTTCCTCAGCAAGATAGAACTGATATCTCATTGTTTCTTTAGGATATCCTACTGAACAAACACTTGTCGACTTTGCATCAAGTTTATCTCGACCGAGTCCGCTTCACATAAGCGATGATGCCCCAAACTTTCAAATGAGTAAGATAGGGTCTTTTGTTAGTCCACATCTCATATGGAGTAACATCAACTGTCTTTGATGGGACTCTGTTTAGCAAGTAAACAGTTGTCTCGATTGCATACCCCCAAAAGGATTTTGGTAACTTTGCAAAGCCCATCATTGATCGTACCATGTCTAACAAGGTTCGATTTCTCCTTTCTGCCACACCATTATGTTGTGGTGTGTAAGGAGGAGTCCATTGAGATAAAATCCTATTAGCTCTGAGATAATCCAAAAACTCTTGGTCTAAGTATTCCCCATCACGATCAGATCGTAATGTCTTGATACTTTTCCCAAGTTGGTTTTCTACTTCATTTCTGAATTGTTTGAACTTTTCAAATGCTTCAGATTTGTATCTCATCAGATACAAGTACCCATATCGAGAATAATCATCGATAAAGGTAATGAAGTAAAGAGAGCCACTTCTAGCATGGATGGACATCGGACCACATACATCTGAATGTATTAGTCTAATACTCCATCACTGCTCACCCTTTCCCTTAAAGGTAACTTAGTCATCTTGCCTAATAAACAAGATTCGCATGTGTCATATGATTCATAATCAAATGACCTTAAACTACCACTCTATGGAGCTTAGCTATCGTCTCTCATTTATATGGCCATGGCGACAATGCCATAAGTAAGTTGATTTTAAATTATCTCGCTTATGTCTTTTCGTGTCATTGACATTCATAATTGGATGTGACATATCTAATATGTAAATTCCATTGCATAAAGTACCAGATACCATAAAGCATTCCATTCAAAATAATAGAACAACCATTGTTACTAAAAGTCAAATGGAAACCAAATTTATTTAAACAAGAAATGTATAATATGTTCTTTGTTAATACAGTACAAATAACAATCATCCAATTTAATTACAAGCCCAAAGGGGAGTGACAAAAGTAAGTGTCACTACTAATGCAAAGACTCTTGCTCCATTTCCCACACGCAGTCTACCTCTCCCTTCACGAAATTTCTCATCGTCCCTTAGGCCCTCAGATATCATTGCATATATGTGAGCCACAACCGGTATCTAATACCCATATGTTATGATCGAAATAAGATTAACCTCAATGAAAACATACCGAAGAAGTCGAGGCATCCGATGCCTTCTTCGCCGCTTCCTCTAGATAGACTTTACAGCCCGCTTCCAAAGGACCGGTCTTTCCACAATGGAAGCAAGTTCCTTTCGTGCGCCTCTTTGGTTTTCTTCTTGCTATACTTCCTTTGGTTTCTTAGACCTTTTCTTCTTACTTTCTTTTCTTTGAACCGTAAGAAGAGTCCACCATCGAGACTTGCTTGCTATCCTTCTTGATAGCTTGTTCTGTTGTCTTGAGCAGATTGATCAACTCAGGGATTGTTGTGGATACTTGGTTCATCCGATAGTTTAACACAAATTGTGAATAACTATCAGAAAATCCAACCAGAATTAAGTCAATACTTAATTCATAATCCATGACAAAACCTAAGACGGCCAATCTCTCAATATACCCATTCATCTTCAGTGCATACTGCGCTGCAGATGAACCTAGAGTCATCTTAGTAGTGAAGAGCAGCCTCGAGGTCTCGAACCTTTCAGACCGAGCTTTCTCATCAAACAACTCCCTAAGATGAAACACTATGGTATGAGCATCCATAGACTCATGCTGCTTCTGCAGCTCAGGTGACATCGAGGCAAGCATGATGCAGGTAGCCATGTCACTGTCTTTAAGATGCTTTCAATATGCTTTCTGATCCTCATCAGAAGCATCAACAGCAGGTGGATCAGGAAGTGGAACATCTAGGATATATCCCAGTTCCTCAGACCTGAGAACAATTCTCAGATTTCTCAGCCAATCTAGAAAATTTGGTCCAGTTAACTTGTTGGATTCCATAAGCGGTATGCAAGTCACACTTGAAGTCATCTTCAATAACCTATAGGGAAAGAGAGAATGAATGTTAGAAAAGAATAGATGCATAATCATAAGGACTTGCATGATATGCATATGGCTCCCACTAGTTTCATAGAATTCATAACCCTCAGTACGAATCCAAGAAACATTATGACAAAATGTCCTAGTGGGTCGATATCCGACATTCCTAAAAATGACCTTGGGTATTCCCAACAAGCCAACTTAGTTCAATCGGTAGGTATCGGTCATACCAATTGCATCATAGATAGATATCCGACATTCCTAAAATGACCTTGAGTTTGCCCAACAAGCCACCTTAGTTCAATCGGCAGGTATCAATCATACCATTTCCATCTTAGGTGCAACTATCGACTAGTGCTATCAACTTTTGATGTATGCACACACATTGGGTTATCAACTCTTGATGCGTGTACATCTGATGTACACTACCCAATTTCGCCTATGTCCACGTTGACCTTGAGTTTACTCAACAAATCAACGCTTCTAGTGAAAATCGACCCATTAATCTGAAAATCTCATTTTCCATGGTTCGAACATATCCGTATAGAGTGAGCTTAGGTTTACCCAACAACCCAACTCTATAAGAACTCTGGTTCTCCCCATATTAATGGAAGGCGTTAGTTTTCATATGATTTGAGGGTTTTCAGGTCTCATCTTCTTCTTCTCCAAGCGGTAGGATTATAGTCACTATGACTATATGGAATGATTTAGGGCATATGATCAATCACATTGAGTTTATACCTAAAATCATCCATCATCCCTCCTTTGCATGTTATAAGTCGACTTGTGTATGTATAAGTCGACTTATGCCTCTCTGAGTAAGTCGACTTATGCATGTGTAAGTCGACTTGCAATCTCGCACTAACAAGTCGACTTGTACCATCGTGCAAGTCGACTTACGCGTCTGATAAAGCACTTGACAAGTCGACTTGTACATTGTGTAAGTCGACTTATCCAAGCGAAATTGCTATCTAATCGGCTAATTTCTCAATCCGTGTAGTTCAAATTCACAACACCAAGTCTAATACACATTATTATGATGTACCAATGAAACACTTTCATTGTTGCTTACCATATATAGTCAAACTATATATGAAGAATTTGAAATCGGTGAATATATCGTTATTCACTTGGATCTCCAAATAATTCGAGAATATCAAATTATCACCCTAAGTATCTCTAGGTAGTCTACACTTTATCAAGACTACTTCGGCACATGTCACAAAATTTGTGACGGCCAAAACAATCAAGATAAGGGAATATACTAACGAGACGCTAATGAGACACATTTGACATCCGAAAATTATTTGAAAACCTAATTTCAAGAAATTCATTTAGGAAAGCATAAAACATCAATGTAACACATTTTTAATCACATTAAAAATGATCCAAGGCATTGGAACTGAAATCTACACAATTTCTTAGTTCAAACAAAACAACTCCAGCAATTTTCTCAAAACTGCCAAGTTCTGTGTTTTGCTTGAAAAATCCATTGAAAATTTTCAATAAATTCTGAGAATATTACAGAGGTCACTACATGTTCCCAACATTCTCCATGAATTTTTTCAGGATTTATTTCCATCGAAAACTTATTCATCCTCGGCAACAAAGCCAGTGCAAAATCTGTGTTCCTTAACACAGCTATTCCCAGCAGCACACAATAAATTCTCAAATAAATAGTAAATCACCTCGAAAACATTTTTCCATCCACATAGACATTCATAAACATCTTAGGGACATGTAGGTGAAAGAAAATCCGAAAAAATATTTTTCTACAATTTATTCTCGAATTTATAAGCATGCATGTTCAGTGAATGTGCACAAAGACAGCACCCAGCACATTAGGGAATAAATTAGCAAAACCATATCAAATCACATTGATAAATTCCGAGCTTCCACAGACATATGCAACAATATCTTGTGAACATATCTGGGAAAGAAAATTTCGAAAACTATATCTCATACTGAATTCGAAATTCAACACATACAACATGCATCATCATCACAAGCTATAGCAACTCCGACCTAGTCATGGTTTCGTTGTTATATACGACACAAGTGGCTCTGATACCACTGTAGGAAAATCCCGGTGTGAGCATCACATGCCCACGGTGCGGAAAAAAAAAAATTTATTCCGGGACCTTCCCGAAAGCCAGGATCCATGTGTATATATAACAAACTCAAACCAAACGACCAAAGGAGACCGTCAGACGACCAAAGGAGACCGTCTCTAACGGTATCCACGCAGAGATCGGAGAACCTAACCGGGACAAACCCTTTGACCCGGGAATAGCTAGAACAAAATAAAGACTGCTAGATCTTACCTTTGTTCTGGAGAGCTTGGAAAATGATGGAGGAGAAGCTTGAAAGATGAAGATGAGCTTGATGAGAGATGGAAAGATGAAAATCACTTTTTCTTCTTCCTTTTTCAACCCACGAAGAACACTTTTTAAGTTCATTGGTTTTTATTCCAAAACCTACTTCTTATTCCTCATCTACGAGCATCATCATCTTTCATCTTCTTGGTTTTGTCTTTTAGTCATTTATTACTTAATGACTAAGCGTGTAAAATGGAAGATTCCATTTCCTTCTTCCATCCTTTCCACGTATTCAACATATATATATATATATATATATATATATATATATATTTAATTAATTAATCATATATATATATATGTATATATATTACTTGAAGTGGTCCAGTCACACTGGGTCGGTCCTACCGTCCCCTATGGGAAAAATCTCCTAAACCTTTTTCAAGCAATATCAATGTCGCGATCTCATCGGACATATCTCGATCTCATCGGGATCCATTTAATCTGTTGTTCTCCATATATTGGAACTCTGTCCAAAACTATTTTACGAGTTCTCCGAGACACTCTTATCGTGTGGACCCATTAGGTTACGGTTATGTTGGCCACTTAGATTAACACTTAATCTAAGCAAGTCATGAGCGGTATCTAGCAACACATCATGACCCCCAATCGACCGGAAAGTAATTGGTTTGTTTAATGAATATATATTCATCATAGACCATATCACGAACCCTTCCATAGATAATTACCGTGCAATTCGTCCTTTCACCATCCTATACCCCACTTGGTTATGAGTATGGGCAATGTGTCAACTCTCACTAGATCGACCACGCCAAATCTAGTCCAGTGATTTCAGTTCTTGTCCGGGACTCATTACTTAATATGTCACCGAAGACACTCTTCATGACATATGTACTCGACGAGATTTCTAAGTAATGACCCCGACAAGAGGCCATGGGTATCATCTTCGCTATCACGTAGTGGTGAATCATCTATTGGCTACTCAATTACCTTCAATACCTCAAACTGCACTCCAAGCACCACCCTATGAGCGACCTCAGAAGACAACAAGGAATGGAGTCAAAGCACGTAATCAAGATCCAAGATATCCTCGAGCACCTCAAGTCTAAGGATACTTGCACCATTCTATGATGAGATAATCATCGACATTAGAATAGGACATCCATGTGATGATCTCATGGCGGGTCATCCAATGTACTTACTACCTCTAGTAAGCATCCACATCTCAACCCTAAATATCTCATATTTACAGCTTTAAAGATCCACCGCTTGATCAAATCAAGGAGCATGAGATGTGCTAGTCTTTCGGATTACCATGTCCAGCCTCGGAATCCTATGACTAGGATAATTTAGATAATGACATAATTGCATATGATAGGAATCTCAAGAGTGTGATCACATCATAATTTCCTTCATGCTATGTCATATATCATGGACTTCATTAATTTGATTACAGATCTATATCGCTTCATAAATAATGAACAACAAATTAATGAAATATGCCTTTCTTTATTTATTTATAAAGACTGTACACAAATTTGTACAAAATGCGCTAAAGGCGATTGCCATTAGGGCACTACTCTAACATGAAGTGCATCTCCCTGAAGCAAACTCGCCGCATAGATGACCCTCTCGTCATCCTCACACTCCATCTGATTGAGCACTCTCTCAGTCTTCCTCAACCAAGTCTCAGCTTCTTCAGGATCTGTTGTCCCAAAGAAATCAACTGCCCCATACTTCCTCAATCTATCAAATCGCCTCGCCTTTCCGAATTGGGGTGACACGATGTCTGTGGCATCCACCCATACTTTGCATGAATGCTCGAGTAAAGGCCCGAACAACCTCAGATCCAAAGGACGCACTTGCTCCTGCGGAATCGGAGACTCTTGCGTCTGCGAAGGAAGGGGCTCACTACCAAGCCCTACAGAAGCCTCAGCATTCCCTGGGGCTACTGACTCATCAGTCCTCTCCTCTCTCGTCGGAGAGTCAGGTGCAGCTGACCCTTGCATAATGCCTCGTGTTCTTCTACAAGGTGACATCGTACTCCTTCAAAGATAAACACTAAGGATTAGCTATATGGCAATCTACATGTATGCATGGTATGCATGTCATTTAATCAATGCAACAAGTAATCATATATCACACAGGTCATCCTATTATGCAGTCTAAGCCAAGGACACCTAAACCTAGGCGCTGTGATACCAAACATGTTGGGCCCGGGCCCCGTAAGTCCAAATCCAGAGGCGGCCCCTCTGGTCGCGTCGGCGACGGGCGCCCCATAATACCTTCGGACTCGATCCCAACATCCATACAAATACATAATTCGATTCATATAACAATACGCATACTCATACATACACACATTCCACACATGCATTAAGCATCCCGAATGCATAAATCATATGTCATTGTCATTCGAAGAAATTAACAAGTATTTTCGAAATATAACATAATACAAAATGAAATTTAATCCCAAAATACAAAAGTATGCTCCATGATAAAAATGCTGGTGGGCTAACCAAAGTACTAACTTATACAAGGCTCCTAACTAGATTGAAGTTTCCGATGCCTTGCAAAGTCGACAATCGTCTCGATCTGCACCTGAGGAGGGGAGAGTAATGGGGTGAGCTGCGAAGCTCCGTGGCATATACGTTTATAGCCATTGGCAACGAGCCACACAATCAAGCAATATAAATCTATACACAAGCTCATAGCAAGTTAATATTCATCAATTGATTCACATTCATGTAAGCATATGTCATGCAATTTCTGTTTCTCAACGTAACAATTATTATGCATCTTTTCTAGCAAATCCCTTATGCACAAACAAATGGTTCGAGAGTTCCGTAAACGATCCGGATAAACCAAAGGTAAATCCGTAAACTATCTAAGTCTGATTTCTCAAGGATCTCGTTGCCACAAACGGGCAGCCGGGAGAAGGCTTCACTGTCAACGTGCACGTGACTCCATCCGTAACTCTCTTACCCAAACAAATCACATAATCCATTCGATTCATGCTCAAAGCATTTCTCACATTGTTCTAAATTCTCATTCTTGTCCATTGCCATAAGGCTTATCAAGCCATGCATAATTCTATCATAATGCAAGTTCAATATTCTCATAGAATTCAACACAAGTAATGTCACATAATGCAAGCAAGCATACATCAGGCAATTTGCCCATACACACACTAACCATAAACATATTACCCACCTAGTATCGCTGAGTATCAGACTCACTGTTGTCCTTCCTCTTGCGATTGGGTCAAATCAGCTTGGTTCCCTATAATAAACCAAGTTCTCATTTAATTAATATTCGAAGCAAATATTCCATAAAGCGTGACAATGAAAATAAAGCATTAAACGTCTATCTGCGACTTCCATCTAAAATCCCGAACCCTTCAAAACAAATTCTGAACTTTCCTTCTTCATACAACTCGTAGTTCTTAATTTCTAGATCACAACGAATCCAAAATCACCTCAATTGGGCATCCTTACCAAAAGATATGCCAAAATATCAAACTTTCTCTTTCTTTGAAGCAGGGGCTCGCCATGAAGCTTCGCTCGTCAGCGCGAACAATTAGTCTCGCAATGGCGTGCGCGCAAGTGTGCGCCCGCGGTGTCCTAATTTTCCTGCGTCGCAAGCGCGTTCCTTCTTTCATCGTCGCGGCGTGCTTCCGCTCGCACGTCGCGGCGAATAATTTATTCGCTCGCCGCAACGTTGCTCCCTTTCACCCACGCCGCGGCATGCTCATACGCACGTCGTGACGTGCGGGTCTGGAGGTCGACTCCGAGACCCGATTTCTAGAAATTTCCAACTTCAATCCTTCCCAAATGCAAATGCAACACATCCAAGGCATAAATCAAGACTTATACTACACTTCTAACCCATTCTAACCTTCCAATCCATCCTAAAATCATCAACCCAACGATTTACTCAACTTTTTCACCAAAAACCCTAAAACCTTCGATTCTCCACATTTCAAGCTATCCTAGGGTTTAATCCAACCGAAAACAAGAAGAAACGAAGCTAACTTACCCGAAAATAGCTTCAAATCTGTCGGAAATCACAAAAATCACAACTCTCTTTTCTTCCCTTCTTCCTTTCCACCGTCGGCCTCTTTCTCTTCTTTTCTTCTTTCCTCTTCTTTCTTCTCTTCTTTTCTATTTCCTTAACCTAAAGAAAACACAAATACCAACTTACCCCTCTTTACAACCCAAATCATCCTAAGAAATCTTCCTAAAATGCCCTTACACATTTTAATCCCTTAATTCTCATTTAAACCACATTAAACGCAAATACACCTCAATTATCCACTATTATTCCAAAATAAATCAAACTAAGTCTTAATCATATAATCATCACAATTCATGCTTAATAATATCATAAAAAAAATTCGGGGTCTAACATTGATAGCTACATTGAATCTTAGACCAGTATTGCATAAAAGGATCAAAAAAGCTCAAAGCAAGGATCCAAAACTAGTGAAGCTTATAGAGAAGTTGAAATAGAATTTGAGTTCTGAATTTGAGTTGAGAGATGATACCTTATAGTTGAAGCAGAGATTATGTGCACCTGATATTGATGATTTGAGAAAAGAGATTTTGGAGGAAGCTCACATGGCAACTTATGCTATACATCTTGGTACTACTAAGATATACAGTACTCTGAAACAACATTTTTTGTAGCGCCTCCTTACAGTAGAGTATACACCGGGGCGCCCGTAGGTCGTACCGATGTATAACCTACGATGAGGGTGCACTATGATTCGATCATTTCTATAAACCTCATGGCATCAATATAATAAAGCAGTAATATCAAATTCACTAAATTTTAAAACCAAGAGATACTTTCCATTCACTTCATAAAACCATAAGTACACCATTCGATCATATTTACAACTATACAAGCCCAAAATAAACATTAACAACTCCTAACTAGGTCATCCCCAAAATATCCCAAAAGATCCCCAACTGACCGACCTGTGGGCCATGCTCCTCTCGCCGGCACACACACAGCAGGAAAAGTCTCACTGACTGGAGCTAGGAGTCAAACTATCGCTATCCTGAAAAATAAATGCAATGTTGGGTGATTTTGCAAACTCAGAGAGAAACCATCATCGATGATCCACCCAACTCATGCATATCCAAACAATCACACAATATCGTACATATATCACATGCAGTCAAGTTCACATTTATAAGGTGATACGCCTTTCATACAATTCACATTTGAACATTCATATATGCAATGTACATGTGACTCTTTCGTTTTCTTTCGTTGTTGTGACCGTGCGCCTGAGTTCATTTACGTTGAGCCATTGGCTCTGAAAACATTGGGCTCAAAAGCCCTAATTCATTGAGCATGAACCTAATACGTTGAGCACGAAGCTCTGAAAATCGTCGAGGATTTGGTTAAAATAGTGGGTATTAGATTAAACAATTGAGAAACCGAGTAATCCCATTGGTTAAAGTCCTTTGGAAGATTCATTCGAGGGAAGAAGCCATATGGAAAATTGAGGAAGCCATGTGGAAAATTGAGGAGAACATAAGGAATCAGTACCCCCCATTTATTTAATCAATCAGGTAAGAACTTCGAGAATGAAATTTCTTAAGAGGGGGAGAATTATAACAACCTATTTCCATACTAAGGGTTAGAACCTTAGACTATTGCACATGAGTAATATCATTAAGAATTTATGAAATGCATTTCATTTACATGCATAATATTCCCATACACACATGAATCATAATCTAGAAATGTTGCAAGGATAGTATATACACTCAATTGACATATTTCAGGTTATGAAAGGTTTAAAATGATTTTGATATGATTGTATATTATTTATGTCTTGAATTTTGGTTTGATGGATTATAATTAGTAATTTGGAATTAATTTTTATAATTGGGAGATTGATGAATTAATATGTACAATTGGACTAGGAAAAATGTTAAGTTGCAAGACAAGTTGACACATGACATTAGAAATAAGTAACACGTGGCAGTAAGATTGAGATACAAATGGCTTAGATAATTGAGAGAAAAATGACTTAGATGATTGAGTGATAAATGGCTTAGGTAATTGGGTGGCAAGTAGCTTAGGAAACTATAAGAAAAATGTGGTAGTTATGGAGTGACATTTGGTAGTTTAAGAATAAGACATATGGCTTGGGTCTTTAATTGACAAGTGTTATGACAAGTGTCTCAACACTCACCATACACCTATACCTCATGACACCCACACACATGGAGGACCATTTTCTCTTTTGTTTTGCTACATGCTATCTTCTTCTTCCTTCTCTCCTTATCGACATAAAAACTCAACCCTTACAACTTTAAGTTTTGCCATAAATTTTGCACTTTTCCACTCCAATATTCTATTGTCTTCATCTTATTACTGAAACCCATTTCTGTTCCCACCTTGTTTATGGAATTTTGCTTGCAAGCTTAGAGGGCTAGGATAGTCTGTTGACTGAGGTAGAGTTAGAGCTAAACAAGTAAGTGAAAATTCTAATCTTTGTGGCATATGTGATAGAAATCTTATGATGAATGAATTGGGATGAATTACATGAGGAATTGATGATGAGGTTATGCTGGGAATTAATGGATGAATTGGTTACTTTTCTGTTTTGTTTTTTATGCATGAGAGCAGTAGGTTAAAGATTATTATATGGATGATTTAGATTGAGATTTGAATTTTAGTGAAGGTGAATTTATGCCAAAGAAAGGTGCCAGTGAAGTGTTCTTGAATTTGGAAAGGAAAAAAAACCCTAGGACTACATGTATGATAGTGAATGATAATTTCTAGTTTGGTTTTTGAAACAAAAAAGATAGATAGTTTATGAGTTGCCAATTAGATAATTTTGAGTTCAATTGGAGACCAAATTAATTGGGAATTGAATTATAATTGAGGTATAATTAATGGAATATGATGAAGGTACTTTGAATTTGATATGAAGATATGAAAATTTGGAAAGAATTGAAGGAAAATGGATAGAAAACTTCCCAGTCACTCATCCCACGATTGTGGGAAGGTACCCCACAATCGTGGGCTTAAAATGGAAATTTTATGTTTTGTGTGATTGTTAAACCAATTAAGGATAAGTCACTTTACTTTGGTGCATTTGTACTTAATTGGAGCTTGAAATGAATCTAGTTTGATGTTGGATTAATTGGTTAAGGGTTTAATAAGTATAGGTTGTTAATTGATGTTTTAACTTAAGGAATGGATTGTCTTTGATATCAATGTCTTAAATATGGAATTTATGAGTTGTTAAAGGTACAAAAGTGCTTTTATGAATGCAAATGTGATTCAAAGGATATGAGTCATGTGAATTAGGTATGATTGAATGAGGATTGGGAAAATTGTATGAATATATAATGTCAGAAAAGGAATGTTGAATGTGTTTAGAGAAATCAAACTTAGTTAAGGCATAATCTAATTGCAAACAAGTTATGTATAAGCTATAATATTTTGAATGATTAAGTGCCTATTTGGATGGGCTTATACCAGTAGAGCTTTTGTCAGTAGAGCTTTTCTAAGAAATTAGTTGACTGTTTGGTTATCATTTTAAAAATAGATTTTTTGAAAGAGCTTCATACAGTAGACTGTTTGGCAACATAAAAATAAAAAGCACTTTTAATTTTAACTAAATTTTATTTTGTAATAAAATTATTTATGCATATAAATATTATTTACGGTTTTAAACAATATGCAAAATACAATATATTAATTATTATATAATTTTAAACCATATGAAACATAAATGAAAATATATCTAACCAAATATTTTATATGGATTATAATATAAGTAAAACTAATATAAAAATAAATAATAAAAATACAAAATCCAAATAATATTATATAATTCCTAAAATAAGCGGGAAGATGAGTTTGTGGGTTTTGTAGGAATTATGTAAAAGATAAGGGCAAAACATACTAAAAAATAGGCTCATTAATTGATTTGAAATATCTACTGAAAAATGCTTTTTTTATAAGCTTCAAATTTGAGCTTCTTAAAAAACTGTATTTTAGTTGCCAAAAAAGTTATATCTACTAAAAAAGTGCCTTTTTTATTTTACAATCAAATACTCAATTTTTTAAAAAAAAGCTTTTATGGTGAAAAAAGTACTTATTCACCCTCCAAAAGCTCAACCAAACAGGCACTAAGACTTGTAATTAAGGATACATATCCGAAAAAAGTCAATTGAGCATGCATTAGACATGACACATATACATGTGCATGGTTGAAAAATTATGTGAATGATGAACTTAGTAATATGTGAATTATGTGTGTATTGCATGATTAAAGAAGCACAAATTGATCGTCAACATCCAGACATTGTTGGGTCATCAAGGCAATAGCATAACTGGAGCATATTGTGAGTTAACCTAGATGTTTCTCACTATGAATGAATAGATTTTGATTAACTTTTAATTATTGAATTGTTATTTATATGAATATGATGATTCTAAACATTTTTGGTCCAAGTAGTTTGATATTCGGGAATGTATTAGAAGTGCTTTTTAATTACACCTGAAATTTGGAATATGTGAATAACTAGAATGCAAATACAGGACTTAGATTCAAAGAAAGAAACGTATGACTTACGTACATCGAATGAGGAATACTGAATGCATAATTTGTAAATTTTCACATCTCATTACATTGAAATGCATGAATAAATAAAAGAGTTGTGACCGGAGTAGCTAACTTGTGAAAAAGAGCTTTAAGCTTAAAAAATGTGATAAAGAGCTTTAAGCTTAGATACAATGGGCTCGGTATCTGCAAAAGATACGGGAAAAAAATAAGCTCGGTATTCACGACAAGTACAAGACAGTATAGGCGCTTAGTCACAACAAAGTGAAAATGAATTGGAGTCACATGTGCACTTGCATAAGCATTTTTATGTATTAAATGATCGAACTAATATGTCTTGTTGAATGATTGAATTGACGTGCCTTATTGAACTGAAGTGAAATATTGAATTATTTAAATCTATGAAGAATGTGATGTGTATGAATTACTAAATTACATACTATGTTGGATGAATTGAACTTTAGAATTGTTATTACGTTATGACATGAGTGAGCGCATCAATGATGGTTCACTCAATGAGTTTGCAAATTCATCAAAATTGTAACATTATTTTTCAGGTTTAAAGGAGTTCTAGCTCCTAAGGTGATAAAGTAAAAGTATAGTACCTGCGTTTTGGGGATAAAATGGTTCAAAGGTCTGGTCAGCTAATTTTGAAGAGTCTAGTTAGAATATTTTGGTCTAGCATCCCATTTCATGTTGAACATTTTGCATGGAATTGTAAACTCTCACATAATATGTAATGTTTATATATGAGTTATAAATTGTAATGACACAATGAATGTTATGTTTGTGAATGAAATGAGAGTGCTTGATCTTTTGAAGATCTTTTGATACGTGTGATGCTATAAAAAGATAATGTGTTTGCTTTAGCATGCCATTAACGTAGGGTATATGCTCAGATATACTCTGATATGATAGGTATATGCTCTATTAGAGTGGTATGTTACAGATTGTGTGAGCTTATATGGCTTCGAAAGTTGATAACAGAGATTAGTTTTTACCCGGATCCTGAAATGAGTTTATTCTGCGATAACAAAACTGCCATTGATATATCCCACAACCTTGTTCAACATGATCGTACAAAGCATATTGAAATAGTTAGACATTTCATAAAATAGAATCTTGAGGAAAAGCTCATACAATTTGCCTTTGTTCGATCAGAAGACCAGCTGGCAGATGTACTCACTAAGGCAGTGTCTAGTAAAAGATTTATGACTCAATTGGGAAGTTAGTTGTTAGAGATATGTTTGCACTAACTTGAGCGGGAGTGTTGGCATGATTCATTAGAATTAATTTGTATAGAAACTACGACTATATAGATTTCGATTTTTCAGGGATATGCATGAGTATAGCCTTAAATCTTGTATAGACATATGTAGCTTCCTAAAATCTCTCCCTTTTATCTGTATATATGCTAGATACAAATTATGAATAATATGTGTGATTGTGACCTCTGACATAATGGGTTTATCACTAGAGGCGATCTCATTTAACATATAATTGGAATAGGTTATTTTGAGGCTTCATATTATTTCTCAAACTATGGGCGTTGCTAAGTTGATTGAAGATAAAATCTAGGCTTCTTCTAAGCTCAGTTCCTCTTATTTGTTACACCTTCTAGCTTCATAAAATGTACCACTAAGACTACTAACCACTAAACCTTCTCCTACTTCTCCAATCCGGCTTCTCACTCTTGTTGAAATGCAACATCACTATAAAGGCCTGTATTTTACCATAGTCATAGATGTCAAACTAAATAATTTCTTTTATTGCTCACTGATGATCCTATTTCTACCACTACTCCCTAGTGTTACTTTTTGGGCTTTACCCACTAGTAAGCCTCTTCAACCACTACTTCTTACGCCCTTTTTGACACAACCCTCTTGCTCTTTTGATGTGGAATATTTTCATTAATCTGATGAGGTTATTTTGAGTTCATCTTTCCTAAAAACTTTACGCCTAAAAGGATTTATTAATGGGTAGCCTATATTGGTTCTCATTAACTTGATTAGCACACATTATATTACATAACTCCAAATTGCCCAATACCTACTCTTAGTTATTCTATCCATTAAACTCTTTTCTATTATGGTAGGCATTGAGAATTTTTATATTATGTCAACTATTTCTATAGTATTTCTATAACTCTTCAACATCAAACCTTGAATATACCATTTTACATTTTACGCATTCAAGGTGTTGATTTGGTTTTGGAAATATAATGGCTTAGAATCGTTGGGCTTGTTCTTTCTAATTTCTCCATACTAGTTATGACTTTTTATCACAAGGGATACGTGGCTCAACTCATTAGAGAATTAACCATTACCCCAATTACTTATATCGAACTTTCTGAACTACTAGATAATGATGTTATTTCATCCTTCCTTAATCTTACTCAGGAGCATATTCCCCTACTTCTTCACCAACTTTCACATTCTAACCTTAACTCAGAATTCACTAAAATAATTTCTAAGTTTCACCTTAATATCTAAACCCTTATAAGTAAGTATTGTTCTATTTTTTACGCCACTCATATATTACCTCCTTACTATAATGCTAACCTATATATACCCTTATTACCTAACTCAATCCCTATGAATTGTAAACCATATAAATATCCAATACCCTATTTCAAAAGGAAGTAAGAGCATAACTCATTTATGTTAAGCTCAAGGATGAAGATTCTTATAAAACAAATAGTTGATGGTTATTATGAATTTTTAGTTATATCTTTTGGTTAATTAATGTTCCTTCTACTTTTAGTCAATGATGAACAATTTACCATTTTAAGTTATTTTGTGCATGTACTTTTTAATGGTATTCTAGTTTAGAGGTTAGATTAGTAGAAATATCTATAAGTGTTGAATAAATTTTAAACTTGGAAACAAACTCATCGCTTTTATTTCAAATTAACTAAAAGTATTTTTACGATTAAATATATTTTACAATTTTCCTATTTTCTTTCATAATCTTAGTTTTCTCTTAAGTACACCCTTCAACTTAAGGGCTATCTCTAATGTTGATTCTCCTTATGTTATGAGCCAATAATGCAATGGTGATATCCTCTACACCTAACTGTTTTCTTACTCAATATGAATGTCATCATGTAATGTTTACGAGAAAGAGGTAAAGAATAAAGCTTAATTATCTCTATATCCTCATCCATAATAGTCTCTCAATACTTACTAAGTCATTAGCTATTTAGTTGAATGCACTAATTTGTTGTTCAAAATTTGTTCCCCCTGTACCTTTAGTCTGCATAGTTTTAACTTCAGACATAACCTATTTGTGAGAGATTTTATCATGTATCAAATCACTAGTTTTTTCATATTTTCACAGGGAATGTAATCTCCATTACGTGGTATACAACCTCAGTTGTAAGACATAACTGAATGAGTCCCACTACTCATGCCCAATCGAGTTCATCCATGTCTTTTATCTCATTCTTCTCAACGCCTTTAATAAAGCTTGTGTTGTTAATATATCCTTCACTCTCCATTTCTATATTCCAAAATTGTTAATTCCATTGAACTTCTATATTTCAAACTTTACAATCGAAGTCATTTTTGCCTCAATGATGCTTTGATACCTGACATACAATTATTATACTATGTTTTTATGCCCATATTAAGTGTGTTTTGCTTATTATTTGATAGTTTTACATTATTTTTGTTACTTATTTTGTTTCAAATGTGTTATTTAGGTCTCAATTGCCTTTATAGATTAAAATTAGATTAATTCAAGAGAAATTATGACATAAATTGAAAGAACTAAAGTTGTTTTGGAGACACAAACTTGTATGAATATGTACATACCAGTGTGAGTAACACACACAACTATGTATATAGACTATGTAAGAGACTATAAATGCGTAAAGCTTCAAAGACACTATTTTTGCCCATATGGAGATACACACCCGTGTAAGTAACATACATGGTCATGTCCTTTACCCATATAAGCTTTTGTGAATGTGTAAAGTTGTGATTCGTGTAAGTGACTTATATCTAAAAACACTTCAAAATCACAACTTTACACATTATAATCTAAAAACCCTAGTTTTGTAATATAATAGGAAATTATAAAGAGGATCCGCAACTAGAGTCAAAAGCTATAACTAAAGTTAGAGTAGAAGACAAAATTACTACACTAGCAAGACTCAGACGGATGCCTAGGAAAAATTATACTACAATAGATAAATAATTGCTATCGGCGATTTTCGTGTTCGATAAATTTAAACCTTATCTAATTTTGTCTAAAGTTGTTGTTTATACTAATGCTCTGCATTAAAGTACTTCTTAAATAAGGCATATGTTAAGCCTAGATTAATTAGATGGATTTTGTTGCTGTAAAAATTTGATTTAACGATTAAAGATAAGAAAGAAGCCAAAAACTTGGTGTTAGACTAGCTATCTTAACCCAAATTTGAAGGAGCTAAACAAAGAAGACATTGATGATTCATTCCCAGAAGAGCACCTTTATAATTTAGAAGGGGTAAGTAAATTTGAAACCCCCTGGTTTGCAAATATTGCGAACAGTGGCCAAAACGTCTTTTATATTAGCAAAAGAAGAAATTCTTTATTGATTTAAAGGAATATTTTGGGAATATATGTATTTATTTCATATTTGTGTAAATCAAATAGTGAGAAGATGTATATCTCTTTGAGGGGTGAAACATCATAAGACACTGTGATGTGGGATCTACCAAAGGGCACCATTGTGTGAATAAGATGGCTCAAATGATCCTTAAGGTAGGTTTTTATTAGCCTACAATTTATCAAGATGCCCAAAGGCATATAAATTTATGTAATTGATGCCAATAATCAAGTAATATCTCTCACTGAGATAAGATGCCTCACGATTTCATTCTTGTTTATAAAGTATTTGTTATTTGGGGCATTGATTTCATAGGTCTATTTATAGCTTCGTTTGGAAATAGATATATCATAATAGCTATTGGGTATGTTTCTAAATGGACAGAAGCTCAATATTTACCCATAAATGAATCTAGGGCTATTGTAAGATTACTGAAAAAGCTATTTCCTCATTTTGGACACCTAGAGCAATTATAAGTGATAGGGAACACAATTTTGTAATGCCCAATTCTAAAAATTACTTAAAAGGTATGGATTCACTCATAGCATTGTCATCCTAGATCGCCCTCAAACTAATGGCCAAGTTTAAGTATCTAATAGGGATTTTAAATGAATTTTATGAAAGACTATAGAGCACAAGAGGAGAGATTGGTTGATTAAGTTAGATGATGCTTTGTGGCCCTATAGAATAACATACAAAACACCAATTAGCACTACACTTTATAGGCTTATCTATAGGAAAGCATGTCACTTACTTGTCGAATTAGAATATAAGGCATATTGGGTGATTAAGCTTATGAATTTTGATCTTCAACTTGCAAGTAAGAAGAGGAATTTGGAAGTTAATAAATTGGAAGAATGACAATTGATGACTTACAAAAACTCCAAAATGTACGAAAGGACCAAAAAATATCAAGATGGGAAGTTCAAGCATTCCAAGTAATTTAAGGAGGGAGATCAAGTTCTCTTATACAATTTTTGCCTAAGATTGTTCCTGGGTAAGCTTAAATCAAGATGATCTGGACCCTTCATTGTAGGGAAAGTATTTCCTTATGATGTAATTGAGGTAAGTCATCTGCATAAAGGTAAATTTAAAGTAAATGGCCATCAGCTAAATTATATCTTAGAGGTGAACTTGATGGTAGTATAGAGGATATTAATTTAACCAAGTCACATTAGATCAAGATAGGTACGTCTAGCTAAAGACATTAGACAAACATTACTTAGGAGGTGACTTAATTATAATAGTTTTGTTTGATTTGATTATCATATTTTGTTTATTTTTAGCTTTATTTTAGGATTTTATTATTCTTCAATGTGTTTTATGTTAGGTTATAGAATATATTCATTTGATTATACCTTATTTTTGTATTTTTGGTATGTGTTGTTAAATTTAGTGACTCAATTAAAATTACATGATCATATATACATAAATTTTATTTTAGTATGTTTTACATGGTTATAGTGACCTACACAATCACTGGAACCTTACTGTGTGCAATCCTAAAGGTTTTTAAAAATTTTCACAAATTTATAGTGAGTTACAAGGGCATAAGATACGCTTTTGTATCTCAAGTTATCTAGAATGTGTCACCACACATGATCGTGTATGTGACCATGTAAATCACTATACATGTGTGAATTTTGATATAGGCATGTATTGTGTATGTGACCATGTAAGTCACTACGCATACATGAATTTTGATATAGGCATGTGATATAACACATTCCAAATTGTGTATGTGACCATATAAGTTTGTGAAAAGTCACACACCCATGTTTAGAGTTACACATTCACAGTGACTTACATGAGTAGTTATACAGTCGTATAATTGATCGTGTAAGTGTAAAGATATATTTAAAAACCCTATTTTCCTTCTTCTTTACCATTTTAACCAACCATGTAAGTCTATTACACACGTTTAAAAGCCCTATTTTGTTCTTGTTTCCTGTTTTAATTGACCATGTAAGTTCTTGAGACACATTTAAAAACCCTAATTTCCTTCTTTCCCATGTTTCTCTCCCTCTTCTACCGTTCACTTGTTATGCCTCTCCATTCTTCAGCCTTGTCCGACATTTTTTAAGTGATTTTGCCACACCTAAGTAAGTTTTTCTTGTCTTTTACGTGAATCAAACCTAAAATTTTGGGGTATTTTTACTAATTTTAGGTTTTTTCATCCCCAAAACACTAAGGAGCCATTTGGTTCCATTTTTGTTTTTCTATTGTGGTTTTTAGTTTTTTCTTTCTGTTTTTAGTTTTTAATAAAAAAACAAAAACATGTTTGGTTAAGATTTGTAACATAAAAATTGAAAACAAAAATATGTTTGGTTGAGATGTAGAAATAAAAGAAATGCAGATAATGATAAATAGGAAAACCAGTAATGTAGAAATGCAAAAATAAAAAACTAGTAACGCATAAACCAGAAGCACGAAATGCATAAATGTAAAAGCCAAAATAAACCAAAAATGTAGAATAACAAACAATTGGAAATGCAAAAATGCAGATAAACAATAAATAGGAAAACCAATAACGTAGAAACGTAGAAATAAAAACCAAGAAAACCAGAAAAACAGAAAGACTAGGCGTCGATGGAAAATAAGAAACTAAGAAAACCAAAAACATAACACAATATAATTAGAAAAATATCAAATCAGTTTCAGAAACTCACCTAGTTAAAAGCCTAATCTTTCATTATCTGCACAGATAGAAAAGGGACATAAGAGAGAAGAAAAGAACAAAGAAGCAAGAGAGCGAGAAGAGATCAGTTTAGGACATAAGAGAAGAGAGAAGAGATAAAGTTCTATAATGAAGGAAGTTTATAAGAGCAGGAACTACAACATATGAAAACATATTGTAAAATATTTTTTTAAAATGTCTTTTTTTTACGTTTCTATAAAGTTGTTGTGGTTTTTTATTTTTGAAAACAAAAAATGATAACAATATTCAACTAAACACATTCTAAGAACTTGTTTCTTTTTAATGAAAACCATAAAAAAATAGAAAAGAAAAATGGAAACAAACAGGCTCTAGGCTTATGCTATTGTTGCATCTTAAGGTGATTTCACCAAGTTTGTGCTTGATTTTAAATGACAAGTTGAATCTCATCCTTTTCCATTTGAATTGTTGGATTAATTTGATTAATTACATGAGAATTGGATGAAATTTGAATTGGGATAGGCGAATGGTGCTCACTGCATGATGAATTATGATCCTTTTTGTTAAATTAGGTTTAATTTGTTATTTTTCTAGTAATTAGATATGATTTTATTGTAAGCTTATGGTTAAGAATCCTTCTATGTAATGATTTGAGAGTTTTTTTTAATGTTTTCCACCCTAAATACTTTAAGTGCAATTAGTGACTCCTTTATAAAGGTATGGAATTTGTGCTTTTGATTTCAAAAAGATTATCAATATGATTGCTATTGACATCAACTTATGAAAGTTGGATAATTTGAATATAATTATATGTTAATTTGATTAAAATGGTACAATGATTTAGGTGTGGATGGACATGTTAAAGTTAATAAGGGATGGATGTTTTTAAAATTGATGATTTGGATTATGATTTACTTGAGGACAACCAAAAGCCTAAGTGTGATTATGTTTAATAAACGATTAATTTACTATGTTTTTATGCCCATATTAAGTGTGTTTGCTTGTTAATTGAGAATTTTACGTTATTTTTGCTACTTATTTTGTTTCAAGTGTATTTTCAAGTCTCAATTACATTTATGGATCAAAAGAAGAAGAATTTGGGAGAAATTATATCATAGAATGGAAGAATTAGAGTTATTTTGGAAACAAATGTTTGTGTGAATATTAGCACACCCGTATGATTAACATAAGTAGTCGTGCATAGAGACTGTGTAAAAAAATATATGTGTAAAGTTTTAAAGACACTATTTTTGTCTGTGTGGAGATACACACACTTGTAAGTAACATACACGACTGTTTCCTTTAATCATGCAAGCTCATGCAAATATGTAAAATTTCAATTCTGAAGTGTTCTTGAGATATAGGTGATTCACACGATAGTTTATTATTCAAAAATCCTAGTTTCACAATATAAAAGGCAATTATGAAGAGGAGATAAGGAAGAAGCAACTAGAGTCAAAAACTATAACCACAGTTAGAGTAGAAGACACAATTTTGAACTTGGGACGAGGAAAACTGTAACATCCCGTTATCAATATGAAGGGCATATTGGTAATTCGGATGGATTAGGATTTGGACGCATGCATAATTTGACTTGCATCTGCATTTATAGCCTCTATATTATTGATAAGTGAGTCATATTGCATGAGCATATGAATGTACATACATGTATAACAATTTCCCGGCTTAATTGTGTAAATTGGAAAATTAGGTGCTAATTGTACAGATTAGGTTTTGAGAAATGGAATTGGAGTGAAAATTTAAATTAGGGGTTTAAAAATTGAGATTGGAGTATAGGATTATGTATTTCCTAATTTTTTAGGATTTATAGAAATTTTTCTGAAATTTTTAGAGCAATGGGTCCGGACCAGAAAAATGGCATAATGAATGATAAATGGGATTCCGGTTCCGAAATTGATTGACAATTGGCGTGAGATAATTTGAGTTATGATTTGAGGATTTATTAATTATAATCATTGCAAAATTCGGAAGAAATTAGAATAAGAATCGGAATTTTAGACTCTGAGATTTGGGCATGTGGCAAATGAATTGCCAAACATGCCCTTAGCTTTAAATCCCATATATTTAAACCCTAACTTTTAAACTTGGCTCTCACGATCCTCTTTGTTTTTGAAAGAAAATTTCATTCCTTCTTCTCTTCTCCTTCGTGATCCATCATTATCCTTGCTTGTTGTTTCCATTTCCTTCCTTTAAATTGCTCCAATCATTCTTGTTAACCTAGCTTAAGCCTTGGAATGGAGAAAATTGGATTTGGTGTTGGTTTGAAGTGAAAGCCGTGGGTGTCGATTGAGTTGGGGGATTTGAGTATCTTGGTGATTTGGAAAGGATTGAAAGCTTGAATCAAGTAAGTTCCTACTTGTTTATGTTTTAAATAGTTTGATTTGAGCATTGAATGAAGATATAAATTATTTATGAATTTAGAAGTTTCGGATGATGTAGGTTTTGAGAAATTGTTGGGTTTGATTTTGGGTATTTGTGGAATAACGATTAAATGATGGACTTGAGGGTAGAAATGAGTTGTGTGTAGTGTATATAGTTGTTTGGGAGTGTTTTAGACTGAAATAAATGGATTTAAACCAGAAGATCTGAGAATTTCTGGGTTTCGGGCGTGAATCTGGGTTCGCACATCGCGACGTGTTCATCACACGCCTTGCGAAACAAATCCTCCTTCGCCATGCGACGTATTGCATTACCTTGCGAAAGGAATCTGTCATGCCGCCGTAATGAGCGAAACGTACTCATGGCGGCGTCGGCCAATGATCACGACTGGGCGTCTCAGCGTCTGCCGCATGACCTTGGCGATGAGTCTCGCCACATGGCGGGGCCTAAATGGTCCAATTGAGATGCTTTTAATAGGAGAAATTTTTGAGGTTGAATTCCTATTAAATTGGTTCTGGATTTATTGCAATTTGGAGACTAAGAATTTTAAATTTAAGAGAACGGAATTTCTGAATCAATTTCGAAAATTTTCGGAACTTGATGGTTATTAAATAGCGAGTTTGATTTCGATTTCAAATTTGTTCCTATGATTTGGAATTGGATTTTTTGGGAGTTCCGAATTTAGTGAGTTGAATTATGGTATTAGGAATTGCTATCAATAAGAGTGAAAGAATTGAATTGAGAAGACTCGGGAATTGGAGTCGGAAATGTCATAACATGTATAGTACGTAAATTATTCGATACATATGCATCTTTGAATATTTGAAATTGTGCAATTAGTAATATTTGGATATTATGATTATTGTAGAGGCTCAAGTGGCACGTCGATCGTCCGACGTAGGCGAGACTTCCCGGCAGTAGCTCGGAAGTTAGAGGTGAGTAACTTAGTTGGTTTCTCAACCTTTATGTGTTGCATTTTATGCACCTATGCCATGTGGAGTTAAGGAAGGATTAAGAGTGTTTGTTTTGATTGATTTCGGACCACAGGTGTTCGAAATATCTGGAATGTGCTATAGAAGTGTTAATTGTGCATCAATTGCCATTAATTGGTTTCAAATGCAAATTGGATAGGTGATATTAGATTGTGACACGACTAGTAAAATTTGAAACATGTGCATTCATGCATAAAAGTATGATCAGATAATGACAGTTATGACCGGAGCAGTCACCGTATTCAGAGCTTTAAGCTCAATGGACAGGGCCCCGTGCCCAATGATTTTCAGAGCTTTATGCTCAACGTATCAGGGCTTCAAGCCCAATGTTTTCAGAGCCACTGGCTCAACGTAAATGAGCTCAGGCGCACAGTCACAACAACGTAATAAATGGAAAGAGTCGCATATGCATTTTTCATATGAAATGATCAAATGTGAATTATATGAAAGGTGAAACGCCTTATAAACGTGAAAGTGAATGCATGTGATTCTTTGATTGTGATAATTTAGGATATAATGTGAACTGTGCGTATATGCATGAGTTGGGTGAACCATCGATGATGGTTTCTCGCTGAGTTCGCAAACTCACCCAACATTGCATTTATTTTTTTCAGGGCAGTGATAGTAGGCTCATAGCTCCAGATAGTGAGACTTTTCCACCTTGTTGAGCGCGTTGGCGAGGGAAGCATGGCTCACAGGTTAGTCAGCTGGGGTTGATTTTGGGGATGACCTAGTTTAGGATTTTGTATCAGTTCCTTTTTGGAAAGATCTGTATAGTTCAGAGAAACTGATAGACTTGTAAATTCTATTTTTAAGGATTATGCAATGAAAGTCTTTGGTTTTAAAATTTAGCAAGTTCGATATTATGGTTTAATTATGTCGATGCCATGTGGAATATAGAAATGATCGAATCGTAGTGCACCCTCATCGTAGGTTATGTATCGGTATGACCTACGGGCGTTCCGGTGTATACCCTACGGTAAGGGGGCGCTACAAAAACACAAAGATACTTTAAAAGATCCGATAGAGAGCAACCTCTTATCAAGGATTCAAAGGGATTTCATTATAAAGAAAAGGGACATACTTATCTTTGGATTTTTTTCTTTTTAATGCGTCGTTTGAACTTTTGATGTTTATTTCATTTTCTATATTTAGGAACTAAGTTTTATTTAATGCTTCGGTAAGATGAGCCCTAAGTTATGAGGATACTTTGATTTGATACTTTATTAATGCAATTTGATTGATTGATGCATTGAGACTCAATTATGCACTTCTATTCTTGAATTAATATGTCCACGATATTAGTTTAATGTTTGATTTCATGTGATTGAGATTAAGAAATCCTTTTGTATGAATAGATCTACCATAATTAGAAGGAGTTAGATGCAAACCCAGAGATAGCTTGACATAAATCCTCTAAATTATAGTCAACCTTAATAAAAAAAACTCACAAATTGGAGTAGTACAATCTTAGAGCTTAAACTAGAAAGAGAATTCAGTTAATCAACTATGGATTAGGAGTAAATAGTCTTGAGAAACATATTAACACAAGATAGGAATTTTCACAATCCATGATCGATAATTAAATTGCACCATAAAGGGTTAAAACTTAAGATGTCTTACGGTGATTAATTACCCAGGTACTCGTTATTTGATATTGAATTAATCATTGTGATATATTTTCTTGATTTTTATTATATTAAATTTTAGTTTAAATTAAATCATTATCTTATTCAACAGTCAAATAATGGAAAAGAGAGCATTACTAGTACTTGTATCCTTGTGGGATCGATAAATACTTTTTAGTCTTTGGTTATAAGTACACCATGCACTTGAAGTTTAAAATTACATTGATCAATACCATTTTTTTAGAAATTAAAGGCGTGTGTAGTAATAATAGATTTGCATTAAAAAACAAGAATAAGAATAAAGGAAGATTTTATGATGTTAGGTCAATTAGATATACCTATATATTCGAGAGTCAAAAGCAATTGATTTTACTATATTGATCAATAGCTCTTCACTTGATGAAGATTACATATTTCTTTAATATAGGTTTACATAAGTATAGTTAATCAGTAAACTCTAATTAGTAAAGTTTAACACAACTTACCCATTTTCCAATCTTAACCAAACTTAACTATGATTCTAACAAGTCCTATAATTCTCCTAGAGTTTATATTTAACAAAAAAATGCATTTTTAGATAAGGTTGTCTATCATAGACATGGTCTAGACCATGACCGTATCCTATTAATTGTTTTCTCTAGAACATGAAATGAACTTTGGCATGCATATGTCTTCAAATCATGGATCTTCCTATTTCTCTACGCACTAAGACATGACCTACTACGGCATGACTATGTCTCAATTCCATAGATCTTACTAACTCTTTCTTGTTCAAAACATGGTTTGTGACATGGCTATATAATAGACTTTGTCTCCCTTTGAAAACATTTTGGTTAAACTAATATATTCGTGTCTTCAATTTTAATTTCTATTAAAAAATGCCTTGAGCCACTTTTATCTTCTAAGTTGTGTTCACCCGAAGACTTTTAATAAGTTATGTTCACTCGAAGACTTTAAAAAAAAAAACACTCATTCTTCCCATAATATTTCAAGATTGCACATGTGCATAATATTTCAATGAAGCATAATCATAATCTAAAGAAGCAAATATGAGTTAAAGACTATTTGTAAATATTGGATTCTAGTATTCTAGCCCTTTATAGCTATAAAGAATATTGTTATTTAGGAAAAAAATTAAGTGTGTGATTTTATCAGATGTCTTTTGATTGAAGATTTTAATACATTCATTTTATGAAACATCTTTAAATATTTGTCTTCTATTTTTAAATTTTGTAGTTACAAATTCCTAGCATTCATCTTCTATTAACTTTATTTAAGTTTATTGTTTTGTTATTGGTGGATGCCTTCAAAATTCTCTCTTTCTCTCTCTTTCTCAAGAGATTTTGTTAGATTTGAAGTGTTTAGTTAGTTGAAGCCATATAATTAGGGGGCTACGAGTGACTCAAGATTTTCGTTATGAATTGTTGTTTAGAGTTTCTCGGCATGTTACAAAACATTTTCACATCCAGGAGAACCGGAATGAAATCGCCACATACAGAATAATCCTAGAATGAACTGCAACAACTGAAAAACAGAATCAGAACCCAATAAAGGAAAAGGGGCATCTCGCAATTGCATAACGGATATGTTGTACAAAAATTGAAGCACAAGATCATATGTTACATGAAGCCAACATGATGTTCTATCCTTCCAAGATATTCTCATACTCCCATTAGAATAAACCTCATCTCCTAAACCCCTACTTGTCAGTTGTCTTTATCGTCTTCTATATTCCTGGACTCCCAACATCTAAATTTAACTTGCAAAGGCCAAAATAAACATCGACTTCATCAAAATTCACATACAAAGTAATTCTCTTTTTTATTTTCCAATCGAGGCATTTCCTAGAGCTAATCTGAATGAACAAGCACACGTTTTCCAAGAATTCATTTATGTAGTTTTTGATGCAATGTGAACGAGGGAATATGTTCGTAAATGTAGGGTAAAATGGGTGATGAAGTATTTCACCAAAGAAAACGACTTGTAACAGAAAGAAAATATGATTTTTTTCCCCCTTTACAGTACAAAATCCTGAAAAGGAGGGCATATATGCTCACTACCTCAGACATTCGAGATGTGACCATATCTCACCCATTCCTCAATTTGGCAGGTCACGATCACGTTTGAGCTCACCTGTGGATTACAATATAATTGGACATAAGATTTTCTGTTCAGTATTACTCTGTTTTATTTTGTCCAATGAAATCTCAACCATTTATTTTGTAGGACCCACGTAGGACTCATGCGTAATTTATGTGGAACCCGTATAAATAAATGGCTGAGATTTATTGGACAGAATAGGACACCATAATATTGGACAGAAGATTTGGACTCTATAAAAAGGACCTCAGAGGTACAATTGGATTGTGCGTCAGAGCTGTTATATTCAGTCATCTGGTTCTCCAAGGTGGTGCTTTTATTGCTGTTGCACCATGTGTTTCTTTAATGATTTTTCGTTTAAATAATTTTCCGCTTATACATTTGGACTACTTTTTAATTGGAATATTTGTGGATAATATTCGTGCACTAGCTTTGCTTAGATCAGTGCTTGTGTAATTTACTAAAGATTCCACGATCCTGACAATGGAGACACAAACCTTTTTTTCGACTATAAATTGGAATCTTTAGGCTTTTGTTCTTCGCTCTTCTATCGTACTTCTTCATGGGTTCTATAGGTATTTTCTCTCTATTATTGCATTCCATCTGTCAAACATTTCAAGTCTTGGTGGTGATCAAATCAAGAGTTTGTTGAAGATTTCTGAAAACTACGACAGTTTCCTAATCACAAAAAACCTGAAACCTTCTTGCAGGAAACTTTTTCGTGATGGACTCTGACGGGAGGGCAAATACACACAAAATAGAGTGCTTGCTCTTTGGTATATATGCTCGTCAAGTTCTTGATTATGGTGTTTATATAATCTTTTTGAGAAATTGTTGTTTTTATGGTTTCTTGATGAATACAGACATGGATGATACCTTATACCCCTTGAGCTCGGGCCTCAACTTGGCTTGTCGCAAGAATATAGAAGGTTAGACCATAAACATTTAAAAGTGGGAACTAAAGTACTCCTGACAATACCATATAGTTAATGCGATTGACAAGCCCTTTTCTTGTTCTTTCGGCAGAGTTCATGTTGGACCGGTTGCAATTCGGAAAAAATGAAGTGCCCAGGTTGTGTTTGGAGTTATACAGGGAACACGGAACAACAATGGCGGGTTTAAAGGTGAAACCTGCATATACTTTGATGCCTTAGTAAAGTTCGTCTTCTCGTACAACTTTGTATTTGGAGGGCATATTCTATAACCATTCTCTCTATTCTTAGGCTCTCGGATATGAATTCGACAACGACGAATTCCATGCATATGTTCACGGGAGATTACCCTACGACGCCCTAAAGCCTGATCCTGTCCTCAGAAATCTCCTACTCTCCATGCCACAACGCAAAATCGTACGCGCAATTTTACTTCTTTCGTTTTACTTTCTTTTCTTAGAGACTAATCGCAAGACAAGGTAAAGCTATAGTGACCCTGATCATTTCAGATATTCACTAATGCCGATAAGGTTCATGCTGCTGAAGTTCTCAAGCGGTTAGGCTTGGAAGATTGCTTCGAAGGAATTATATGCTTTGAAACTCTGAATCCTTCTGTCCAATCTGTTGATTACTCGGATGAAACAGCCGAAAGAGAACCAGACCCAGATGATCTTGAAACATATAACTGGGAAAGTTCAAGAGTTAAGTCACGAATTCTCTGTAAACCCTCTTTGGAGGCAATGGAAGCAGCTATTCGGATAGCAGATGTTGACCCAAATAAAACGGTGAAAGTCTTTCCAGAACTAGTAGTGGTTTTGTCTTCTTAAGGGGTATATGCTATGAGTTAATTTTCTCTTTCGCAGATCTTCTTTGATGACAGTACTCGCAACATTGCAGCTGGTAAAGAAGCAGGGCTTCATACGGTTATAGTAAGTCCTAATATCAGAAGTTTGTCCGATAAAAAAGAATGTCCAGGTTTCTCCAGAGAAGTATGTTTTGAATAAAAAATTATGTTGAATATGAAGGTAGGGAGCTCAGTCCTGGTGCCAGGAGCAGAGTACGCCTTGAGTAGCATACACAATATCAAAGAGGCAATACCTGAAATATGGGAAGTTGAAGGAGATGAGCAGCTGGAACAAGTTATCCCGACCAGTACTGCAGTTGAGAATGTAGTCTTAGCTTAGCTTCATATTGATTACATATCCACACAAAGATCTCCTCAAGGTTAGGTGACAGTAAACTAATTAATAGCTGGAAGGATGAAGCCGATTGAAATATCATGGTTAAGGCAAATGTAATGGTGGCTGAGAGTGAGAATCGTATTTAGAGCATAGCTCAAATAATCTCTGTTTGAATCTTTACATAACAAATGGCAAAGTGAGTAATGGACTTAACTCCACCTGGATAAGATTGGGATGGAATGGGATGAAGCTGAGTATGAAAATGTTCTTCAAGCCTTCAATCGTAGCTCCCTCCCTGCAATTCCAACGCGATTTTTGTAGACAAATCAATTTGAAAGCACGTTTGCTTTAACAATATTTTAGCCTCAGTAAAAACCAATGTTATAGATTGGACCTGAAAATTAGCACCACCGAAATTAAAATGATAAAGGCTTAAATGTTAGCTATAAAAGATTAAATAAAATTTAAAAATTTAAAATATAGTTAAAAATATCGCTCTTATTTATCAAAAATTTAAATTTTAATTAAAAATTATTAAATAAAATTAATTTATTTATTTTAATTTATAAGAATTTATTAATTTATAAAATTGATCAATTAATTAATAAATTGATCAATTTTAATGCCAAAATTATTAAAATAAATTAAACCAAAAGTTAAAAATCAAACTAATTTTAGATTAATTTTTAGTCCTCTGTAAAACAACATTTAGAGAAGGCCCGCCAACATCCAATTACGCCTAAAGCAGACATAAGAATTACAAATTTTTATAACTAGAGTGTTAAACTACAACACCGATTACGTGGTATCCTAGAAACTTCACCAAATTGGAACTTGCAAGCTAGAAATACTTAAGTGCAAAGATAGACAATTTGAATGGAAGGTGTAAGAACTACTGACTTAATTAAAAGGTTTAATGGTTAAAGTCAAAATTGTGATTAAATGCTAGTTGTAAAATGGAGCCACTCAGAAACTCATACGCTAGCTAGAAATATCAAGTTGTTCACGGCTTAGGCAAGGTGTAAGATAACTGGACATTTTTGACGAGCTGGAAGTACTAAAATTGTATACGGAATTGGTCAATTGCTAGTTGTTTTATTAAATTAAATTAAAAATTACTATAATTATATATTATGTCGACAATAGCTATTATAAATCAGGCATGTATGTTCCTTTAAAGTGTGTGTCTCCGAGAATTAGATATGAAAGAGTGAGTGCTAAAGTAGGTGTTGGTGAAGGAAATTATGAGTTAGTATCCTTGTTTTTTTTTTGTTATAATACTCTTGTAAAATTTGCAGTATAATAAAATTATAATTTGTGTTTAGCCCACTAAATATTGCTCCCTCCAACTCAACAAGTAGAAGGTGTTGATGAAGGAAATCATGAGTTAGTGTCCTTGTTTTTTTTTATTATAATACTCTTGTAAAATTTGCACTATAATAAAATTATAGTTTATTTTTAGCCTACTAAATATTGCTTCCTCCAACTCAACAAGTGGAATCAGGGCAAGGTTGTGAGGGACTATTATCAAGTTATCCAATCGGGTTCAATTCTAAGATCAAATTCTTTGATCGTTCACGATCGAGACTATGAGGTGTTGATCGAGGATCAATAAGGAGAATACTCACACGAAGGAGGCTATACCAACGTCGTGGCGGATTTAAACAACGTTGGGAGCATTAGAAAGCTCCACAATCAAGATTATAGCTCATGGAAAACATGTATGGAGTCGTACCTACAAGGTCAAGACTTGTGGGATATAGTTGGTGGAAGTCAAGCCACACCACCACCAGAGGAGCAGGTTGACGCACTCAAGAAGTGGAATGTCAAATCAGGGAAAGTGTTGTTTGCCATCAAAGCATCAATTGAGGAGGAGATGTTGGAGCACATCAAGCGTGCCACAAAGCCCAAAAAAGCATGGGATATACTTGTTGCTCATTTTTCAAGGAAAAACGATATGCGACTTTAACTATTGGAAAATGAACTGATGTATATCCGACAGTATGATATGACAATCAACCAATACTTTACAAAAGTAAAGTTGTTATGCCGTGAAATTTCAAAATTGGATCAACAATTCAAAATTGGTGATGACCGGATGAGAAGAATTATCATCCATGGATTGCAGCCTGAATATAGGGGCTTCATCACAGCAGTTCAAGGTTGCCCAGTTCAGCCCTCCATAGAAGACCTGGAGAATTTATTATCCAACCAGGAAACTCTAGCCAAACAAATGGCTGGAGTTCTCTAAAACATGAAGATGAGACTGCACTTTTTAGTAATAAAGCAAGAGGACGGCCACAAGGTTGGAATATTGAAAAGGCACGAAGTGAAGAAAATAGAAGCAGACTAAAGAGATGGAATAATAGAGGCTCGAGTTCAGGGGGAGCTCAATAATTTTGGAATCAAAGAAGTCGATGTAATAATCAACACCAAAATGATGAATGTTATAACTGTAGCAAGATAGGACACCATGCAAGAGAATGTTGGTCAAAGAAGAAATTAATAGAAGGAAATGTAGCAACTTGGAGCAAGTCAAAGACAACAACGAAACCAAATGGGATGTGTAAGCATCACTTGCATTTATAGTTGATATAGGATATCCAACTGAAGCAGCAAAATCAACTACAAAAGAAGAGAATGATATTTCTAAAATGGAAAATATTGTTACTAGCCTGGTAGCACAAGATGTAGATGTGTCAATAGTAAGTAAACTGACTGCAGTTGATTATGATAAAAATTGGATCTTTGATTCTGACTGCTCTAACCATAGACGAGAGACAAATAGAAGATGCGGAATTTGTTGGAGTACAAAAGGCAACGAATGGTAGTGACAGCAAATAATGCCAGATTGCTAATCACTCACATTGGTGAAACTAAAATTAATTAAAAACATGGTTCAAAAGAAGTCCAGCTGAAAGGTGTATACCATGTGTCAGGAATAAAGAAAAATCTCTTATCCATACCACAATTAACTACCCCATGCAATTTTGTGGTGTTTGGTCCAAATGATGTTATTTGCGCAGTTTGCCAATATGGTAAAATACATCAGCTACCATATGAGGAGTCGAAGTTCAAGGCTAAAGAACCATTGGAGCTTGTTCATTCAGATACATTTGGACCAGTGAAGCAACCATCAATCAGTGGGAATTGCTATATGGTGACATTTATCGACGATTATTCAAAATATGTTTGGGTATATTTCATAAAGGAGAAATCAGAAGTTCTGGCAAAGTTTGTGGAATTCAAAGAAGAAACTGAAAATGAGATTGGTAAGAAAGTACGAGGCTTACGTACAGATAATGGAGGAGAATATATTTCAGAAGAATTCTCTGAGCTTTTACAAAATCATAAAGTACATAGACAACTAACTTGCCCTAAGACTCCTCAGCAAAATGGTGTAGCAGAAAGAAAGAATCGGCATCTTGCAGAAACATGATACATGCTAAGAATGTTCTTGGTCGATTCTGGGCAAAGTGCATGAAGACAGCTGCTCATGAAATCAATGGGCTACCTCAACCAAAGCTTGGATCGATTTCTCCATTTCAAAAGCTATGGCACCTGAAACCCACTGTGAGTCACTTTCTTGTATTTGGCTGTGTATGTTATGTATTTATACCAGACCATCTTCATAGCAAATTTGATAAGAAGGCAATTGGATGCATATTTGTTGGTTATGATAGCAAAAGGAAAGGATTGAGGTATTGTGATCCTACAACCAATTGGTGTTATGTTTCTAGAAATGTTGTCTTTGATGAAGCATCATCGTGGTGGTCTCCACAACAAATAAAATTGCCTGACTCTAAAGAAATTGAGGACAAGCTTCAGGAAAAGTTCGGTGAGTCTACAGAAGAAGAATTAGGTTCTGAAGAAGAACCTGACCCAACAAAAGAGACAGAGAAAGAAATTCCTTGGCAGACAGGTGTGCATCACTCAAGTTCAGAAAAGGATCATATACAGGAAGAAGTATTAATAGAACAACAGCTGCGACGATCGAGTAAACAAAGAAAACCAAATCCAAGATATGTGAATAAAGCATTAACTGAAGAATATCATGTTTAAGAGCTAGAGTCTTTTGAGGAGGCATCTCAAAACGATAATTGCCAGAAGGCAATGGAAGATGAGATTCAGGCTCTTATGCAGAATCAAACTTGGGATTTGGTGCCTAATCCCAAGGATGTAAAACCCATATCTTGCAAATGGGTTTATAAGCTGAAGACTCGCCTAAATGGGTTAATTGAGAGATATAAAGCTCGACTTGTTGCTTAAGGTTTTCACAGCAGTATGGACTAGATTATGATGAAACATTCAGTCCTATGGCAAAACTTATCGCTGTTTATGTTTTGCTAGCGTTAGCAGCTAGCAAGTCTTGGAGGCTATGACAGATGGATGTAAAGAATGCTTTCTTATATGGAGAATTAGATCAAGAAATTTACATGGATCAGCCTCAGAGGTTCGAGAGTAAGACTTATCCATAATACGTGTGTAAGTTAAGAAAGGCCTTGTATGGTTTAAAACAAGAGCTGAGAGCATGGTATGGAAAGACAGCAGAATTCTTGGTCAGATGCGGACATACAGTAGCACCAGCTAATTCAAGTTTATTTGTCAAAGTTCAAGATGGAAAAATGGTAACAGTCCTGGTATATGTTGATGATCTCATCATTATTGAAGATTATGAAGAGGAAATTCAACGAACGAAGGAGAATTTATCAGTTCGCTTCTAGATGAAAGAACTAGGAGAGCTTGAACATTTCCTCGGACTAAAAGTGGATCGCACAACAGAAGGTCTCTTTTTGTGTCAACAAAAGTACGCCTCGAATTTATTGCAGAAGTTTGGAATGTTTAACTGCAAGCCTATATCAACACCAATGGAGGCAAATGCTAGATTATGTTCAGTAGAAGGGAAAGATCTTAAAGATGCAACTATGTATCGACAGTTGGTAGGCAATTTAATCTACTGAACTTTATCTCGACTAGATATTTCCTATGCAATAGGCATAGTTAGTAGATTCATGCAGAATCCAAAGAAGCTACATTTGGAAGCAATCTAAAGAATTCTTACGTACGTGAAAGGCACACTCGATCATGGTATACTATACAAGAAAGGTGGTGAATGCAAAGGTATCAGCTATTGTGATACTGATTATATTGACGATCATGACACATGTTGATCAACAACAAGATATGTATTTAATTTTGGTTCAGGAGTAGTTTCTTAGCGTAGCAAAAGACAATCAACAATTTCGTTGTCAACCACTGAAACAGAATATAGAGCAGTAGCGGCAGCAATTTAGGAGAGTACTTGACTTATACAATTGATGAAAGATCTCCATCAATTTATAGACTACGTAGCGTTATTATATTGTGATAATCAATCAACAATCCGTTTAGCTAAAAATTTGACTTTCCATACAAGAACGAAGCATGTGGAAGTACATTATCACTATGTACGAGAAAAGGTACTTCAGAAAGAAATCAAATTGGAGAAAATTAATACAGATGATGAAATAGCAGATATATTTACCAAAACGCTCAATGGAAGTAAATTCATAGTATTTGGAATAAAACTTGGAATCACGGCAAGGATGAAGCAGTACGTCGGTGTTGAGGGGGAGTGTTAAACTATAACATCAATTACATGGTATCCTAGAAACTTCACCAAATTGGAACTTGCAAGCTGGAAATACTTAAGTGCAAAAATAAACAATTTGAATGGAAGGTGTAAGAACTATCAACTTAATTAAAAGGTTTAACGGTCAAAGTCAAAATTGTGATTAAATGCTAGTTGTAAAATGGAGCCAGCTGAAAACTCATATGCTAGCTAGAAAGATCAAGTTGTTCAAAGCTTAGGCAAGGTGCAAGCTAACTGGACATTTTTGACGAGCTGGAAGTACTAAAATTGTATACGGAATTGGTCAATTGCTAGTTGTTTCATTAAATTAAAAAATTACTAGAATTGTCTATTTTGTCGACAATAGCTATTATAAATAGGACATGTGTGTTCATTTGAAGTGTGTGTCTCCGAGAATTAGATATGAAAGAGTGAGTGCTAGAGTAGGTGTTGGTGAAGGAAATTATAAGTTAGGGTCTGTGTTTTTTTTTTGTTATAATAGTTTTGTAAAATTTGCACTATAATAAAATAATAATTTATGTTTAGCCCACTAAATATTGCTCCCTCCAACTCAACACGTAGAATTTGCATTCGGTTTTCTTTTTACTCTAATCTTTGGTAGAAAAGTTTTTTATAGCAAGTTGTTTTATTTAAAATGTATACTAAATAATTTTTAGTGCACATAATAATTCTTAAGTTATGTATTTAAAATAAATTTGAATAAAAGATTTTATTCTAATAGTTAATGAAGACTATCATTTAGAGCACCAAAGACTTTTAACATTTAAATTCCTTGATCTACTTGAAAAGTTTAGAGTAGAAATTGAAATTGTAATAAGCCACTTTCACTTTTTATTTATATTTTAAAGATTATTATTTATTTTTATAATATTGCTTAATAGTGAACCACGAATTACTATAATTATTTAAAATAATATTTAATTTATTCAAAAGTAATTTTGTAACATCCAACACCTACTTTTTATTAGTCATATAATTAATTCCATTTAGTTTATTCTTAAATTATCAAGTATTAAATTTATCTTCTTAATATTTCTAGTAGTTTAGAGAGGGGTTAAACATGTTCTACTTCTGTTTTATATTGTATTATTTAGTTTTATTTTCTAATTTCAGTTTTGTATTTCTTTCAAATAATTTTTTGTTTGGTTATTAAGGTGAATATAGTTATATTTTATCACCGATACTAATTACATATTAGATAAAAATTTTAAAATAAATTATTTTAAGTAGATAAATTTATTTAATATCCTATATAATATTTTTAGTTAATTATTAATAAAAATTGTTTTATTATACTAAAATAAATAATTTAAAAATTATTTTATTTATCAATTAATATTGATTATATATATTTTAATTATTAAATCAAAATTTATTTGAAATTTATATATTTTGAAGATATTTAAAATTTAATTATATTTATCAATAATTATTAAATTTATTTTATTTTATTTTATTACAAAATTAAGTAAAATTATTAAGTAAAATTATATTATTCATAATTCATATTAATAATTAATTATAAATAATTAAATTTATAATATTAAATTAAATCATTCATATTTCTTGTCGATTAACATAATATGTGTTTAGTCAATCTTAAGTCAGATTAAGGAAAAACAAAACAGACAATAAAAATTATTTTTATGATTTTATAATTTTTAAAATCTAAAGAAAATAAAACTTAAAAAAAACTCAAACGAACAATTTTTATTAAATTTGAAAATAAAAACAGAAAATCAGAAATAAAATAAAAACTGCCCTTAACTTTAATATAATGCCTTAAGAATTATATGATAATTAAATAATATTATAATAATATTTTAAACCTAAAACTTTAAATGAAAGAACAGCAAATTATGTCATTGAGTTGAACTTAGATAAGTTGTACAACTAGGGCTTAGAGACCATAAACTTGGGCCAGAAAGCCTAACCATAGGAAAGAGGCATGTGGCAATGGCAGATGGAGACAGAGAATCAGGAGAGAAAAGGAATGTGGGGCTGTTATGTATTATCCACAGCAAGGAGACATAATGCGCGCCTTTGCAGTCTTACTACACGATTACCCTTCCTCTTATCTTTGTCGTCCAATCATCATCAGCGCCGATTCTCAACATCTTCGACCCAAATCTGTAAATTTCGTTGCACACTCTGCTTCGTTTGCTACTTCGGTAAACTATCTTCGTTCAAGGCCCAGACCTCATTGCTCCACCGCAGATTCCAGTGATCTCGGCGATGACAATTCCGATGATCATGACTCGGCTGATTCTGTGCAGAGGGATGGGGTTATTACTGAGATAGAGAAGCTTGGAAACAACACCAGGAGAATTCGTTCTCGGATTGCTATTGATGCGAATCTGGAGACCATCTGGAGCATTTTAACTGATTACGAGAGGTTGTCTGATTTCATTCCTAGTCTTGCTCTTAGCAAATTGATCGAGAAGTCCGACAATGTTGTTAGGCTTTATCAGGTAAGTTCACAATTTTCCTTTCCTTTACAGCAAACACTGAAATAAGGCAAATTTGTCTCATGTTTGTGAATTTGATTCTTAGAACAGATTGGAACGCAAAACTTGCCGCTTGGTCTGAAATTCAATGCGAAAGCAGTTTTGGATTGTTATGAGAAAGATGTGGAGATTTGTGAGTTTGGTAAAAGGCGAGACATAGAGTTTAAGATGACAGAAGGTGACTTCCATCTCTTCCAAGGCAAGTGGTCAATTGAACAGGTGAGACTCAACTCCTCTGTGTGGGATATTTAGTTCTTGATATATAAACGGATGATGGAAATGGTGACTGATAATGCAGTTGGATAAGCCCGGGCTGAAGAATCCGATTACTCCCTTGATCAAGAATTTCAGACAATTCTTTGGTATTTTGTGGATGTGAAGCCTAAGATGTGGTTGCCTGTTCACTTAGTTGAAGGCATACTATGCAAGGAGTTCAAAATCAACCTCTTATCTATCCGAGAAGAGGCACGGAAGATGAGCCACAATACGCTTAAATCTGAAGAACTAATTTAGTGTTGTTCTGTTTTCACCAAATCCAATTTTCTGCGGTGATAACTTTTTATTTTCATATAATAACGCGAAAATCATACAAATCACCTTTACCTTCATCTTCTCGGGCTCTTTGTCAAAGTTTTGTTTAATAAGCACACATATTCCTTGTTACTACTTCCTTAGTGCTCGTCGGAGTTACTTGGCATGTGTTATCAATTTAGGCTATTAGATACATATATTAGTAGTAGTATTAGTAACAACCGTATGTTGGTTAAATTTCCTTCTAGTATTTTAAAGAAGGATCAGTATATGCATAAAGGGTTAAATAGCTTAACTTATGCCAACTCTTTCTTATATCAATTTAATGTTTACCCACATAATTTATTTCAATTAAATTGTTTTCTTTAACAAATTATATTTTTTCTCAACTTTGAAAACACATTTTGATGTTATGATAAATTTTATTTTAAAAAAATAGATAAGTTTATATATAAGAATTTATATTTTATTGTAAAATTTTAAAATATTTTTGATAAAAAAAGTAAGAATATGTATAAACCATTTGCAAAATAAAAGAGTCTTGTTTGATAATCAACGAATTGCATTATTTGTTAGTTGATTATATGGTTAGATAACAATGAATTATATCGACCAACGGATAATATAAATTGTTTATTTATAAATGTTTGATAAAATTAGTTCTTAGTATTAGTTATTTGTGTATAAAATGACTTAGGAGGATATAACTTAAAAATGATTTATAAGAATACAAGTATTATATCTTAGTAAAATGACTTATAAGGGCATGACTTAAAAATAATTTATAAGAATATAAATATTATATCTTTTAATATTCTCATAAGAATTTAAATTTTAGATATTTAATTTAACAAAAATTAAGTTGATAACTTTAATAACAATAGAACATATAATAACAATCATCATCATCGTAATCATAATCATAATATAAATATTATTAATATTACTACTACTACTTTCTTTATCCACACTAATCAAGTTGAAGTTCATTTCTTTCTCCATATTTTCTACTATTAGTATTTGGTAAAAGGAAAACACTAATAAAGATAACAACTTAAGTAATTTGTAATAACTTTTGGGCACAATCAATTTTTGTTCCTTATTTTCTCAATTGTTAAAGTAAAATATTCCTTATAGGAGCATTTTCAGATACAATGGATTAAGTTCAATCTCCCAACTCAATCAATTAATTACAAAACATGATTATCATCAGTTTGACATGGTCAAATAGCCAAATACCTCTCAATTCGTCAAAAAATAATTGATAAGCTATTTACCAAACATGGTCACTTTAGAAAAAGCTATGAAAGAGAATAGGTTTCTTTCTTATGCTACCCAATACTTTACAGTACAAAGATAGAATATACATCAATTAAAAAGATTTGATTGAATCCTATCCAAGATATATCGTAAGACTATTAAAAGAAACATTTCTAGAAAAGTAATGTATAATCTTAATAGCCAAATCCCTTTTCAACGAGTTAAGATAATGGTTACTATTTGGTGTTCGTCTTTGAATATCGTGCAGTTTCTTACTGTCCATATGTGGTGTACAGTAGTAGCAAGTACAACAAATACAATATGTTGTTTAACTCCTTATTTTATAAAATCATAAGCAAGCCAATGTGTCCATAACCAAAACCTATGGGAAAAATATATTATTTCAACCCAATCACACACCAGATCCAACATATTTTGAGATCAAGAGCACTCGAAAAGGGTGTTTAGTGCTTTCAACTTTAACACCACATAATAAATACAAAAATCATCTACATTAATACTCGGTGTAAAGTCTATCTTTTGTTAATAGTCTACGAGGACAATAAGTCATCAAATAAATGAATGTTTAGGTATATTAAATTTACTCTAAATGTACCTTTCTTGCATTAATTCAGCTTGTTCTCCTCTCAGTCAGGTATAACATGTTATAACTATATAGATTTCATCAAATGCTCTTATCCATTTCCCATTCGCAAAACCTAGTGCGAGCTTGGTCTTTATTGAGTGAAATTTCGTCCAATGGTAACTTACATCCAATCTAGGGGTGTAAGACCAAAAATTAACCCCTTTTAATTAGGTTGCACTAATACATTTAACCCATAGGTAATCTACTTTAGAAGCTACATCCCAAACATGTTTCCCCATTGCTATTATATTCCTCATATTACTTTCTTTTAAACCCAATCCTCCTTTTTTTTGGCCTAAACCTGCTTTTATTTAACTAAAGTTATGACTTTAATATTTTCTTTTTTCATCCCATGAAAATGTTTTATATAATTTCTCCACATGTTTAACAATGTCTTGAGGAGATACTTATTTGGTAGGAGACACTGGAAGTGCTAAATATTTCATCGGAAAAGAACCAACACAGAATCCTATAAATTGCAAAAAAATTTATTTTACCTCATCCTTCACACCCCTAAATATATATGCTATTTAGCTCAATTAGCTTGTAAGCTAGTTGTTAATGAAAACCTGTTAAATCTTCACATTAGCTCTTGTACAAAGAGCTCATCAATCCTGCAAAAATCATTAAGTCATCTACAAAGAAAAGATTAGTGAGCTAGGATTATTTATGAAGAGGATGAAATTAAATCCTTGACTTTGAGCATCAAGTTTTAATTCTCTAGTAAGATATTTGATTACCATAACAACAACAAAAAACACAGGCAATGGATCTCCTTGTCTCAACTCCCTTTACCCTAAATGTAACCATGAATATCTCTATTAATAGATAATGAGGAGGACGAAGTAGTAATGTAGGTCCTAAGTCACACTCTAGACTTTATGAAAACTTCGATTCATTTAACACCTCCTTAATGAAGTCCTATTTAAATGTATCATATGCCTTTCTTATGTCAATTTTTAACAGGCATTGGGGAGAAATTTTATTTTTTCCTTCTATACATTATGCTGAGCTATTGAGTTATCATTATATTATAGAGGATGGATCTCCTTCCTCTATATATAGGATTTTCTTATACCAATTGAGATTTTAATGTTTTACAAAGAGTTTAGAGATACATTTATAAAAAATAAAACAATAAGCAATAGGTATGTAGTCGACTAAATATATAGGATTTTCTTTCTAGGAGAAAAGTGAGCAAAGTGAATTTAGTTTGTTTGAGTAGCTTACCGTGCCAAAAAGTTTAAGATGGCTTCGTAAAATCTTTTCTCACAACTAATCGGGCATCTTTGAAAACTTGGCTTCCATAACCCTCCAGTCTGGGCCTTTTAAGGATGAAAATTAAACATTGTCTAAATTTTTAAGCTATAAAAGGAACTAATAATTGCATTTGTTGCTCAACTAATAAGGTGTTCCTTACTTGAAGCAGATTCTTCAAATTATCTCTTATTCTCCATTTTTGCTTAAGATCTCTTTACAATAGTCTGCTAAATATTGTATCATCATTTGATAGTCCATGATTATTATGTCATTAGAGTCACTATAGAGGACACCTATTTTTGTAAACCCTTTGCTTAACAATTTGGTGGAAATATGTGGTGTTCGATCACCAAGTCGTATTCAAGACACTTTGGCCTTTTGAGTTAGGAAGATCTCAACTTTTCTACTATAATCTTAGAAACTTTATGTTGCTTATACTTCCTTCTCTTGTACTCTTCCATTCAAAAGGTCTTGTTGATGCTCTTCTTATGCTAAATTAGAGTTTATCTAGCCTGTTATGCTTGGTTCACAATGTCATGAAATATTTTTGTTCAAAGTCTACAACTCTTTTCTAGCATCTTTAATTTGTGAGTTATTAGATACGTTTAGCATCGTGAAATATTCCAATTCTAAACTCCTCTTACAATATCTCAAAAATTTAAAGATTGAACCTAAAGATTAAAATACTTGAATGATCTCTTATGACTCGACCTTGAGAAACCCATTTGAACCACAATAAGGTAATGGTCTGAGATGCCTTAAGGTAAAAATATTGCTTCAACTCTTAGGCACTTATCAATCTGTTAGGTTTTCAATAAAGCTCTATCAATTTTTGGGAAAATACTTGACCTCACTTTGCTTATTATTCCAAATAAACCTACATCCCTTCCATTGCATTTCCACTAGTTGATTAAGTTTTACATTCGTTAAGGTTTGAATTTTCTAATTGTGTCACAAGAATCCCCCTATTCCTTCATTATCATATGGTACACAATTAAAATCATCTAGTGTCAACCAAGCTTTATTAAGAGAAGTTGTAATGTTAGTAAGTTACTGCCATAGAATGAGTCTTCTAAAAGCATCATTGAAAGCATGAATCATGGATACTACAAACTATCAATCGTTGTTTAAAGAGATAATGTCACAATGCATAAGCTGAGGTAAAGAGTGAATTATGCTAACATAAAACATAACCTTCCTCCAAATTAACCAATCCTCCCTTTTTGGTTAGCAACCAAGTTGATATGGGACCCCAAGAGTGGCACATCTTCTTATAATAATTTACATTATGCTATTGATTCACTTTAGTCTCAAGGATACCTAAAAAACCAATTCCAAAATGTTTGCATATGAGCATCACCTCTCTTTGCTTATTATGGCTATTAAAACCTCTTACATTCTATGTCCCTAGGTCATCTATAATCATCCATAGGGACAACAAATGGTTCATTACCCAAAGACATAATTTTTGTTTCTCTTTTGAACTACTTGGATTGTTTTTACCTTGATCATCTACTCACAAGTGGACTTTTTGTCTTTTTTCCTTGATTTAACATATTGCCTTTGAGTTTTCTAAATATTCTCTTAGGGTTTAGTTACCATAATTTCTTAGTTTAAAGTTTCATTTTCCCCCTAGGTTGTTGTTGTAAGTTGCTTTAGGTAACCAAATCTTATTCCCCTCCCTTTTTTGACATTCATCAGTTTCATGACCATAATTCTTACACAAGTTGCAGTTATATGTTTTCCCTCATACTGAGTATCATATTCTAGAAATGCCCCTTTCTCATTCTCAATTTGAACTTTTTTGGAATATGATTGGTGTCAATTTTCATTAGAATTCTTACTTTACCCTATTCTTTTGTAAGGTTAGCTTATATGTTGTTACAGGAATGCACACCAAACTTGTAATTTTACTTAAAGAGGGTGAACCCTAATACTTTAAGGCTAAATGAGGCAACTATATCCATATAAGAACTTGTTCAATTTTTCCTTTTCTAGCCCCTTATTTTCAATTTAAGTTGAGATAATTACAAGTTTTTTTATCAAATTGAAAAATTCCCACATGTAGGACCTCATCCTAGGTAGTTTTAGTGAAAAATCTCACTAAAACTATACCTTTTCAGGTGTAATATTTTCTTAACCTCATAGCTACCACAAATTTTCCTAAAAACACCATTCAAAACTTGGAATAGGGGATTAGCCATTAAGATATAGTAGACAATGATAGTATTCCAATACTTTGTCTCTGGATTTACATCCTCGATATCAATTTTTCCCATAATAGTCTTAGTCTTAACCCCTATAGGAACATATAATTCTGTTTACAACAAAGATTATATAGTTTTAATATCAAAATCCTTTCCTATTTTGTAAAGAAAGCTCAAATTAAGTTGCTTTTTATTTTACTTCATAATGATTTTTGTAGGGAAGTTAATATTAGCATCTTCAAATTTTCTGGATTGTACAATCATTTGTTTTGTAAGATTTTTTGGGGCAATATTGTTGGTTTTACTTCATTGGATTTGATGCTCCATCTTTTGATAAAATTTAAATAAATGTAGTTCTATTACTAGTTTTAAGGTTTTCTCTCTTTTCATGGAATTTGTCTTATACTATATAATGTTTTTCTCGCATGTTCCAAAATATATGCTTTATTTTACAGTGACTTCTCTTTTTATGAGTGTTACCAATTATGCCACAAGGTCCACTTTAGACATCATATTAGTCTTCTATAGCCTGTCTTTGTGTTGATTCAGAGGCCTTTTATTATTTTGTTGTGGTTTTTAGTTTTAGATTTTAGTTTTCTTTTTTGTGATTAATTTTAATTTTTCAAAGAAAAACAAAAACATGTTTGATTGTTAATATCAATATAATTATATTTTCTTGCTAATCATAATTAATATTAGATAAAATTTAAAATAAATTAATAAATTAATTTTAATCTCTTATATAATATTATTAATAAAATTTCAGTAAAATTATTATATTTTATTAAAATATTTATTTTATTTTCATTTTAAATTATTAAATTTAAATTATATTACTAAATAATTTTATAAATTATTAAATTTAAGTTATATTACTAAGTAATTATTAAATTAAAATTACTTTATTTTCAATTTTAAATTAATTATAAATTTTAATATAAATTAAAGTATTCATAATTCTTATTGGTAATTAATATTAAATAATTAGATAATACATATTTAAATAATATAAAAATAGGATTATGACAACAAATAAAATAAAAACAAAATCATTTTATGATAGGTAAGTCTAAAATAAAACACAAACAAACAAATTGTTTACTTAATTTAAAAATAAAACCAAAAACAAAAAACTAAAGTGAAAATTAATAATCCCTTTAGTATTTGACTTTTAAGTTTTGACTATCCTTTATGCTCCAACTTCTTTTATGAGAAGGGAAAGAACAAACAAGCCTTTTGATAATCTCCACGTATAGGAATACAACAGTTTTATATTCCAAGATGTGGTTACCATGGGAAGAATCGAATTTGTGAAGCCTTTTAAGTTAATTACATGGCCTTCTTTTCCCTGGGCCAATAACCACATACAAACGAGATCTCAATAACTTAACGAGTTTTGGATGTGACAGAGCCTTTTCATAAAGTCCATTTCTGACTTTGACGAAGAAGAAGAAATATCAATTTGTTTCTTGTACTGTGCAAGCATTGCATCTTTTACACTTTTATGCTTATCAACAACACATCGATTTTGTTTGAACAATTAATAGTGTCCATAGTCTCAATCATTCCAAATAGTGGATCCACATTTATATCAAGAATCTTGTTAATCTTTTTAATTTTATTATACATGGCCACTTGTTTTGAGCATTCAACAAGTATGGGTAGATCAATTGTAACTTTAGTTTGAATTTATAGCCATAATATAGGTGAATTTCATAATTTGAAAATACAAATAAGATTATCTATAATACTTTGTTCATTTGTTCAGTAATAAGTGAATCTAAATCGTCTATAACAATAGCATTATTATAGAAAATATATTTCAATTACTTTTGTTGAGTGATCGTTGTTGTTTTATTATTGGTAATGATAACGATGCCTGTTGCATCCATAGAAGATACAAAGGTTTAATGATTCTTTAGCATGTTGCTCCTAAGTATATTTTGTCATGTTGTTATTATGATTCAATCGAACTTTAACTCTTATTGATGCTTTTAGTGATATGTTTTTTTTACTTAATTTATCAAAATACCAATTAGGATAAACAATTGCAAAAGGAAAATATATTGAACATCTTTCATTTGAGTGCAATGTAGTTTAAGACTTTAATAATCCAAATGATGTGAAAGTTATAAAATCAATAATTAACAAAAAAATAAGTTTAATTTATAGTATAACGCAAGAATTACAAGAATATTTGACATTTACAAATATTAATTTTCCAAAACATAAAAGTGGAACAAAATGAATAATCAAAGATTGAGAGCTAGACACGTATACCGTGTTAGTACCGTTGAAGGATTCCGGTTAACTGCTTGGAGGCTCCGTATGAAATGTATTATATGGACCACATCGAAATAGTATTTCGGTGTAGACTGTAGACTGCATTCCAAGTGTGAGTCTTGTTTCTTTCCTAATGTTGTTGAATGTCAACTTCAGCTCCTAAATGTCGCATATGAACGTGGCGAAGTCGTAAACCTTGGCGGTTGAATTTAAGTGCAAGGTGTTACCACGTGGACAGGGACTACCGCTGACCCATGACGACCGGATTGAGATGTCCTCTAACCTTATTGATGTACGAGTTTTGGATATACATTAAACCAGTGTTGATAGAAAAAGAGGGTAACAATTTATTCCCTTCTACAAGGTAGGTGTATTGCATGCGCAATCTACGGTGAATGGACTGGGCGAAGCGAAACCCCGTTAACGTTAAGCAATAAGAGGTTCCTGCGTTAAATGATTGATGCCAAATCCCAGTAATGATTGGAGTGTAAAGAGCAAGATGGGTCCAACAGGTTTGACTTGATTCGATACAAGCGAGACTTTTGCCAGATTCAGACACCACCACCTCGTGCTCTGGTCCACACGTTATACTCTTTTCTTTTCCTAATGTTGCTTCTAATACATACAATATACAATATACGTTGTACTCGTTCTGGTACTGCAAATTTTGAGCTGTCGACAAGTCTTCACCTTCTCAGGTCAGGACCGCTTGTTCTTACCTGAAACAAACATTATCAGGGAGCTAGTCCATTAAGGATTGGTCAAAACATGTTTCTTCCCAGTTGCAGTCACTGCGACTTACGAACAATGCAGCAAGGGGGACCTATAATTAGTGGTGAATATGCCATAAAGCAGGGAGTTCAATTAGCATTTTGTTGACTCGTCCTTCTCTGTCCTCACCGTCTAAATCACACGGCCTATGGTCAAAGGTCATTGAAATGTTTCATCTTTGGATTGAGTTTCAACTTTTCACCTTAAACGGAGGGGATTGAGTCCATAATTTGTTGCAGATCATGGCATGCATGTTTTGGTAGCTGAAAGCATGATTAAGATCAATCAAATCCAACGTTAATCAACAGTTATGAAATCTATGCTTTACTAATGCACCTTAATGAACACTGCCGCACGTTTGGGTGACAATTTATGGACAGAACAGGTCTAACACTCATCATTCATGGCCGCTCGTGAGTTGTCTTTAAGCGGAGAATGCGGAGATTGAAAAAAGTGGTTTTTATGTTCTTATGATTTGTTTTCGTCATCTGCATAAAAGTGTAATTTACATTAAAAATATTAATATTTTAATTAAAATTTTAAAAATATTAAATTACATGATTTTTTAGCTTAATTATTATTTTTGACTTTTACCTTAATGGACAAGAAATTTATACATTTAACACTTTTAGAATCTCGGAATGTGAGAATATAACTTTAGGCAATAGAGATAATTTGATAAAAAAACTCAACAAATTGTTTTAAAAAAACTCATATCTTTTTATTGAATGATGAAACATCTATTTATAGGCTTACGTGGACAATTTGTGGTAACATAATGGAGAATCGGTAACAAATCTATTGATTATGTTATCAACCAAAGAGAAGAAAGAAAACGAGAATAAAACTAGGATGGACCAAGGAGAAAAGACTTGGACCGTGTGGAGACTTCGACTAGACCAAGGCAACCTAAGGAGCTGGGAAGCCCAATAGGTTCATCTTGAGCCCAATAAAGAAAAACACAAAAAAAGGAAGAAAAGAGAGGCCCAATCATCTTGTCTCCTAGCTATGTCTCCTTATCGGGTTGGAGGTCTAGCGAAATTAGGGTTCCTTTTGACATGCCGCTGCAAGCTAGGCAGAAGCTGTCATGAACGATGCCGAGCTTAAGTAATATAGCATGAAAAGAGTGATGCAAAATGGCCTTCGTAAAGATACATGCCAGTTAATCGCTTGACGACATTGGAAGGAGGTGGACGATCCTTCTCTGCAATATTTCACGAACAACATAGCAATCAATTTCGATGTGCTTTGTTCGTTCGTAAAAATAATGTTTTCTACTATGTGAATAGCTGACAAGTTGTCGCAGTAAAGGTATGTTGGCTGAGAATGGTGAACCCCGAGGTCTTGGAGAAGATATAACAGTCATTGGAGCTCACACACGATGGTGGCGAGACTCTATACTCTGCTTCAGACGAGCTCTTGGAGACGGTGGCCTGCTTTTTGGATTTCCAGGAGACCAAGGAGGAGCCGAGGAACACACAATACCTAGTGACAGATTTCCGTGAGTCTGGGCAGGTACCCCAGTTGGAATGCGAAAAAGCACGGAGTTGGAGAGGAGAATTGGTCTGAAACAAAAGCCTCTGACCTAGAGATCCTTTTAGATATCGTATACGCCGCCTGCAGGTGAAATTTGGTGAGTCTGTTCATGAACTGTGAGAGCTATTGGATGGTAAAGGAGATATCTAGGCGATTGGTGGTTAAATAGATAACATTTCCAATTAGGCAGCATAAAGGTATTAGATCAAAAAGGTGTTCGTCGGTTGAAGACAATCTGACGTCCGAGGCCATAAGTGTGGGAGCTGGCTTTGAGTGCACAAAGCTTGTATCTTGAAGTAAGTCCAATGTAAACTTGTGTTGACATAAGTTTATACTAGAGGATGACCATCTAATTCAAGCCCTAGAAAATATTTTGCGAGTTCGAGGTCCTTCATCTTGAAGGTGTTATCCAGAATTGTTTGGTGGTCAGATCACCGCATTTCATTCTTGGCAAAAGCGATTATCAACATATATTAACAAAATGATGAAAGTGTTATTAAAGGACTTTTGGAACATCGAGTGATCATATTAGGATTGGCTAAACCCAGCTGAAAGGAGGCCAGAAGCCAACTTGGAATGCCACCGGCGACTAACTTGCTTGATCCATAGATGCTCTTCTTGAGATGACAAACAAGTTCTAGATGAGGAAGAACAAGGCATGGTGCAGGCTTCATATAAACTTCTTCAAGTAATTCACCATGTAAAAATGCATTGTTTATGTCTAGTTGATGTAAAAACTAGTTTTTGTTTGTTGCTAGTGCTAATAGAAGTTGTATTGTTGTTGTTTTGACTACTGGGGAAAAAGTTTCATTGTAATCTAGGCCTTTTGTTTGTGTAAATCCTTTAGCTAGCTACGCCACTCTTACATCATTGGGGCTCCCATTAGCATTAATTTATACTTGTGGACCCACTTACATCAGCGAAACCTTTCCTTCAGGTAAGAACTTGAAATCCCATGTTTCATTGTCTTACAAAGCCTTTAATTCAGCTTGCATGGCATCTTTCCATTCTTGGTGTTGAATTGCCTGATGGTAAGTGGTGGGTTCCTTTTAGGATGTAAGCCAAGCTGAGAGCACTTGATGTGAAGGAGAGGAATGAAGAAAGAGAATGAGGAGAAGTAAAGAGAATTGTAGGACAGATATAATCAGTGAGGTGAGATGGAGGTTTAGTTTGTCTTCTAAAGCGACGACTGGGAAGATTTTGTGGTAGTGAAGGTGATGAGGAGGATGAGGGGTAAGGTTGGGTATGTCAAGGTTGCAAAGTGGCAGGGACTAATGGTAGGATATAATCAGTAGGTGAATTGGTATGGATAGGTAGTATATGAGAAGGAAGATCTGAGGGAATAAGTAAGGTGAAGAAACGAAATATATGTTCATAAAATTGTACATCTCTAGTTAAGAAGTATTGTTTGAAGTTGAGGTCAAATACTTTGTAGCCCTTAATACCTATAGAAAAACCAACAAAAACACATTTCCTTGCCATTGTAATTTGCCTTTGTTTGCTTCTTTTTTGGAAGTGAAACAAAGGCAACCAAGTACTTTTAGGGGCTGTTTGGAAACTTTCGAATTGAATTCATGAACGAATTGAATTCAATTACATTAATGAAGTTGGGATTGAATTCAATTTACACTGTTTGGAACAAATCTAGTAATATTAGAATTGAATTCAATTAGACTGTTTGGAACAAATCTAGTAATATTAGAATTGAATTCAATTACACTGAATTCAATTATCTTCAAAATATATAAACATCAATTTATATTTGATTTAATAATTAAAAATAATTTAAATAAATATTAAGTTTTAGATAATTAAAAATAATTTAAATAAATATTAAGTTTTAGATAAAAGTTAATTATTAAAATGTTTCATTTTATTGATTTAATAATTAAAATAATTTAAATAAATATTAAGTTTTAGATAATTAAAATAATTTAAATAAATATTAAATTTTAGATAAAAAGTTAATGTTTACAATGTTTCATTTATTTAATTAATAAGCTTAGTTTTTTATTAATTAAATTTATTTTTATCTCTTATTTAATATTTATAAATAAATTATTAATTAAATAAAATGAAACATTGTAAACATTAACGTTTTATCTAAAACTTAATATTTATTTAAATTATTTTAGTTATTAAATCAAATATAAATTGAGGTTAATTTTAAAATATTTCATTTAATTTAATTTATAATTTATAAATTTAATTAATTAAAAAACAAAAACTAGGTCGAGCTTGCTTAGTTTTAATTTTTATTTTAATTAATTAAATTTATTTTATCTCTTATATAACACTTATAAATAAATTATTAATTAAATAAAATGAAACATTGTAAAATTAACGTTTTATCTAAACTTATTATTTATTTAAATTATTTTAGTTATTAAATCAAATATAAATTGAAGTTTATATATTTTGAAAATAATTTAATAACATATTAACAGAAATTATATAATAAAAATATAATTAAATTGAATATAAAAACATTTGAATTAATAATATAATTTTTATATTTATTATAAAATATAAAAATATATCAAAACATAAAATTATAAAACTCAATTAATGTTAGAATTTAATTAAGAGGAGTGGAATAATCAAGAAAAACATGGGTTATTATTATTATTCTTATTATTAATATTATACATTGGCCATTATTATTATTATTATTATTATTATTATTATTATTATCCTTTGGTATGATAATAATAATATAAACTTTATATAAACTTAAAAATAATTAAATTAAATTAATTACATTTATTTTAATCTCTTATATAATATTTATTAATAAATTATTAATTAAATAAAATCAAACATTTTAAAATTATTATTTTGAAATTATATATGGGTTTTATAACTTTTTTATTAGTATTACTATGACCCTAATTATTATTAATATTATTTATATTATTAGTATGATTATTTTTCCTTAATAACAATAATAATAATTATTATAATTATAATAATGATTATTATTATTATTAGGATAAGGTTGGAGAAGAGAAGAGGGAAGCTTTTATTAAAGGACCCAAGAACTTGTTGATTTCAATTCACTCATTTTACAAAGTGAATTGAATTCACAAAGATGGAGGTTTCAACCCACATGGTATTGAATTCACTAGCCTTTTTGTTGTTCCAAATGGCTGAATTGGATTCAATTACATACTTGAATTCAATTCAGCCCTTTCCAAACAGGCTGTTAGCGAAGTAAAATCTAGATTAGTACCAAATAGGACAGAATATGGTGAGTTGTGACGTAGGAGTGGTGAGGAAATACAATTAATTAAGCACACTGTATGTAGGACACAATCTGCCCAAAATTTTGTGGGCAGATTAGCTTGCATCTTTAGAGCCCTAGCAACATTGAGAACGTATTGATGCTTTCTTTCAGCTCTTCCATTCTGTTGTAGTGTTTCAATGTATGTGGTTTCATGCAAAATCTCCTTTTTTTTTGTAAAAGTTTGTCGTGAGAAATTCCATGTCATTATAACTACGAATAGACTTAACTTGTTTGTCAAATTGTCTTTCAACATAAGAACATAATCCCTTTATTAAGTCTCTAGTTTCTGATTTTTGTTTCATCAAGTATATCCATATTATTCTAATATGGTCATCCACAATAGTTAGGAAAAATTTATAGCCAAAAAAAGAAGGTGTGTGATAGGGACCCCAAATGTCGATGTGAATTAGATCAAAATAAGCTTTTACAACAGAAAGATTAGGATGAAAAGACAATTTTCTTTGTTTAACAAAATGACAAATATCACATTGTTCTGTGTACTGAAAAATAACTATTGAATCTATTATAGACAATGTTTGTAGCCAGTGGTTAGAAATGTTTCTTAGTCTCTTGTGCCATAAATTGTCTTGGGGTGAGGAAACATGACAAAGGATTGGGTTGTGATCTTAAGTTGATGAAGTGAGATAATAGAGGCCTTTGATTTGTTTAACAAAACCAAACGTCTTTATAGTTTTGATGTCCTAAATTTGACATGAATAAGGTGAAAAAATTAGTTGAATAGGAAAAGAATTAGTAAGCTTGCTAATTGAAATCAAGTTTAAGGAGAATATAGGCTCAAAAAGTACTTCGGTAAGAGTAAGGGAAGAAATATTGATTGTGTCAATGTGTTTCACAGGAGTAGAATGGTCATTTGGTAGTTTGACAGATAAGGAATCCACTATTTCGTAGGTTGTGAAAAATTCTAAGGAATAAATGATGTGATCAGTAGCTCCGGAATCAAGAATCCAAGTGGATGATCATAAATCAAAAAACATATTAGGTTTGGATGTACTTTTTTGATCAGTAGAGACTGTGTTGATTTAAGGTGTACTGACAGATTTTTCCTTTGAGTCATTTTCTTTATGCAAAATCTATAGTAATTGTGTGTATTGTTCTGCAGTGAGGTTGTAGTTTGCAGGATCTTGTCCAGACTCCTTGGTAAGGGAAAGACTTTCAATGTCTGAAGAGGGCCCATCTAGGGGAGTTTTTACTTGGTTAACTGTTTTGAATCTATCTTGATTATTGTCTCTGCTTGTAAAATGTGGTCTAGAATTGGGTAAAAAATTAGGGGGTAACTATGTTTTTTTAAGAGCATTTGGCTTCTATAAAACCTGTGTTTCCACAAAAGGTACAAATGGGTTTTTTGTTTTGTTGCAAATTTCTTATGGTATCAGTTTTGCTAAAGAAAGCTTGTGGCTCAATAACCAATCTTATGAATACCGTTTTGTTTTGGGTGATTCCGGCCGGAACATACCATACCGGCTGGAAACCGGAACGGAACGGGCCACCTTAGTATCGGCCTTAAATACCGATCGGTACCGGTAGTTTTCAGTCGGTACCGGCCTGTACCGGCAGTATCGGAAGATACTGGCCGGTACCGTGAAGTAGTGAAAATGCAGGGACTATTATGCAAATTTTAAAAAAATAACCATAAATTTCCCAACCCCCCCCCCCCCCGCCGGCCGAGAGCTTCTGCCTTCTAGACTTTTCTTCAGCCTCTTCTTCTCTCATCTTCTCACCATCGCGCAGCCTCTTTCCTCGTCTCGCCGTCTCGCCGCCTCTCTCCTCTTCTCACCGTCGCGTCGCCTGGTCTGCTCTGGTGCTCATCCTCTTTCGTTCATCGCCTCATCCTCCCTTGGCATCGAAGACACTTCCTCCTCCACGGAGACCTGAAGACGCCACCGACCACCACTTTCTCCTCGTGAAGCCATCGCACCACAGTACCGGAGACCCATCTGAAGCCACCTGAGACATCTCGAAGCTCAACAACAGAAACAAACAGCAAAAGAGAACACAAAGATGATGGATTATCTCTCCTCCTCAGAGAGTAAAATGGAAACAGAGAAATGACACAAAAGAAACATTATATGTGTGAATTCGGAGATTCAATACAAGAAGTAGACAGAGAGAAATTATTAAGTAATTAATTTAAAAAAAGTTAATGAAGTGATAGGGAGATCGTGGGCAATCTTATCCTTGGACTTTGGACTCAAAAGGTGGGCAATCTTATCTTCATCCACCAGATATAATTAATTAATTATTAATTAAATTTAATTGCATAAAAGGGATAAAGATAAAGTTTGAGCTTAAACGCCCAATTAAAGTGGATAAGACAACCATGAATGATGAACCAACCAAATTCACCTATTTTAAATTTTGATGCTTTTACAGGTATTTTTTAAATCATAAAATGGACTATTTTGTAATTTTTAAAAATTTTAGGGACTATTTTATAAATTTAAAATGTATCGAACGATATCCGTCTTGACCGATGCAGATGCGATTCCGTTCAAAACTTAATCATGTCACCGAGGCTTGCATGCAGTATTTATAACATTGTCAATAATTGTAGAGGGTAAGGATTGATGCAATGTGATGTTCATTTGTCTTTCATGCTGCACTACCATAACAAATGCTCTTTTTATATATGGTAAAGAATCCATGAGCATAATATGAGATTTGACAGTATAAAAAGATTCATTTAACCTTTTTAGGAATCTGATAACGCAGTCTCTATCTTGATAGCTTTTGAATGTAGTAAGAAAATCATAGTAACATTGTGATTCACACTTGCACTTAGGCATAGGTCTTAGATTAAAGAATTCATCCTATAACATTTTAAGATGGGTATAATAATCAGTTACTGAAAGATTACCTTGCCTGAAACTGTATATATCTTCTTGGAGGTCAGATATTCTAAATGGATCTGTTTGTGAAAATCTTCCCTCTGGGTCTCTCCAAACTTCCACTACAGAATCAAACTAGATAACACTTTATGCTATAGAATCTAAAACAAATCTTAATAGCCATGAGAGCACCATTTTATTGCATCTTTCCCAATACATGAACATGGGATCTTCTTTCTGTGGTACTGGGATAGATCCATCAATGAACTTTAGTTTGTTTTTTGACAGCAATGTCATTCAAATAGCTCTTACCAAGAGTGATAATTGGAACCTGTTAAAAGAGAGGAAACCAGAACCAAAGAAGGGTTTTCAGTGGGATGCAGGTAACAAGGACTAGTTGGGTGATCTTCTGGTCTAAGAAAATTTTATGTATGTGATTGATATTGTGTTTGATCTGCAGCTATGCTAGCATAAGAGGGACCTGGAGCTCCTGACATGTTGAAGAAGAAGGAAAGAGAGGGAAAATGATGAAAAACAAAGGAACAGGAATCAAAGAACAAATAGTTGATAAAGGATGAGGCCAAAAAAAAGAGAGTATTGAGCTACTCAAGGCTCTGATATCATGACAAAAACTCAATAAATTGTAAAAAAAAACTTATATCTTTTTTTTTTGAATGGTGAAACATTTATTTATAGACATGTGTAGACAATTTGTTGTAACAGAATGGAGAATCTGTAAAAAATCTGTCGATTCTACTATCAAACAAAGAAAAGAAAAAAAATGATAATAAAACTAGGACGAGTCAAGAAGAAAAGACTTGGACCATCTGGAGACTTATACTAAACCAAGGCAACCTAAGGAGCCGAAAAGCCCAATAGGCTCATCTCGAGCCTAAGACAGAAAAAATAAAAGAAAGAAAGAAAGAAAAAAGAGGCTCGATCATCTTGTCTCTCAACTGGGTCTCCTCATCTGGTTAGAGATCTGTCAAAATTAGGATTCCTTTTAACACATTTTAACTTTAATCCAAAGTTTTGAGGAGGACTTCAAATATTCCTATAATGTGACACTTTGTTCCATAGGCACCATCGTTTAGTGGACTTGGTTAAGTCAACATTTAAGGAATTTATAAATTTATAATTGTTATATTTTAAATTTGTACTAAATTATCCGTGTAGTTAAAAATAAGTACAAGGTTAATTTAATTAATATTTATAATTTTAAAACTATTTTTGCTTAATTGGTTAACTTTTTAAAAATTTAAGTGAATTAAAGTGTCTTTTTAACTTAAAACAAATTTGTATGTTGAAATATTTCTTAAAACAAAACAATAAGTATAATTAAAAGAAAAAAGATGATGGCTTGCTTAACAATTGCTGGTGGAACCACGAGGAGGAAGCCAAAAGTGTCAATATCAGTGGTAGATTTGAATACATAGATAATTAACAAGACGAAGGCGGTCCTTCACTCTCAAAAACTTGCATTGCATGCACAACTACGCAGTTTTTGCGCCAACTAAACTTTCCTCACCTTTAAAAGGCCAAATGAACCAAAAGCAAAGAAAAAACCAAATGCAAACATTTTTATCCAACAAAACAGAAAACCCAAAAAAAAAAAAAGAAGGGTTTCAATAAGTGTCGCTTTAGATGACTCTTTTACACGTGACTTAATTAGATTTTATTTTTACGTTTTGAACTTTTGATGCATGTCATTGTTCACTTCGAACGCCATTCTTAGATTCGTGTAAATAAAAAGCTTGACTCCATCCTAGAGTTCAAGTTGTCAGTATAATTTTATGATATTTTATTATGTTTAATCTAATCTCGGTCATTTATTAATGTCGATCTTGTGTGAATCTCACATAATTAAACGTATGCCTTATATAAATAAATGATTAAAATTTATAAGATAGAATAAAATATCATAAAATTAGATAAAAATTTTATCCCATCTCTGACCTAAATTTTGCGAAAGGCATAAGGCAAGAGATACACATAAAATGTATAAAATAAGTGTTGACACTGCTACTCACTCTGTACCCAATCTTTAGCACATATGATTAATAATCATAATAGTTATAGTAAATCAGAGGTCAAAAACTGAAAAGAAAAAAGGATATTGGTGTCCCCAGTCCCCACCTCCCATCAAGTTTTTGTGGATGCTGCCAATTTATTGACTACAACAGCACCAAACAGTCAACAATCATTTGCAAGACAAACTAATTAGTTTAATTTTTTTTTTGGGTAAATCTTTACCTTTTTGTTTATATTTTGCTTGTTTTACTTTTACCCTCGCAGACCATTTGAAAACCCCAAGAAAGAGACCCTCTCTCCTTGATGAACTCAACTTTGATTCTTCATCATCACACCAAATCCCACATTTATTATGTAAAATCATTTAATAAACCCTGTAGCATTTGCTAAACTAGATGCCCACATTTGCCTCTCATCAACCTTCTTCCTTTCCACTGTTTTCCCTCTCAATTTTCACACGTTCTCTCTGAGCTCCTAAAACCTCTTTCTGGGTATTCTTCTGCTTTAATTCTTTTATTTCATTAAGTGACATAAAGGGTTTCTGGAACAGTTGTCTATGTCATAGTTATTGAATCATTTGTGGTGTTATCAATCTGGTGTTCATGGTTTAATGGGAAGCTTTGTCAGATTCCACAAAATTTCTAAGCATGGGTTTTGCGTCTTTGTTTGTATCTGATGTGTTCCATTTACTGCCCCTTTGAGACTCTACCTTACTAGATCTGTTTGGGACTGTGCCCGATCCACTGCCTTATTCATGCTTAATACTCTCCACCGAGGTCAGATCATGGCATTTTGTACTCTATAGCCATTGCCTTTGGCTCTTCGTATCCTGTTTTTATTGGTTTTGTTCCAATTGATGTTCAAATTAAGTTCTTTTACATTAATTTGTTATCCGAGGTTTTGGGGTTTTAGTTATAAGCGGGTTAGTTCCCTTTTTTACATCAGGGTTTTGGGTTTTAATGCTTGGAAGTACTATAGTTTGATGATGTATTATCAGCTGAAAAGTTATGAGGTGGTTGAGTGGCTCAGTGTGTTCCCGAGACTTTGTCTGAATTTTTCCATCTTGTGTCTGCGTATGGTGCAAAGTGAAATAAGCTCTCCGCATCGATTACCTTTCCACTCTTTTTTTTGAGGTCCATATTGCTAAATGGGTAACAACACTTCTCGTGTTGTTGGTTGTTTTATGCCCTCCAATGGCAAACATGGTGTTGATTTGGAGTTCTTAGAGCCATTGGATGAGGGTCTGGGCCATTCATTTTGTTATGTTAGGCCATCCATTTTTGATTCTCCTGCTATTACTCCTTCAAACTCCGAGAGGTTCACGGTTGATTCCAGCACGTTGGATTCAGAAACATTTAGTGGTTCATTTAGAAATGATACAGTAGATGATCCTTCAGGTTTGCATAGACCGACCAAAACTGTCCCTGAAACTACATTTAAAACCATATCGGGTGCTTCAGTTAGTGCTAATGTGAAAACTGCTAGGACTTGTAACCAGAGTGCCTTATTTTCCAGTGATGTGCAAGAGCCTGCTGCATCATTTGAGAGTACTGCTTCATTTGCTGCAGTCCCTTTGCAACCCTTACCTCGGGGCTCTGGACCTTTGAATGGCTTCATGTCTGGGCCCCTTGAGAGAGTATATGCTTCAGGTCCTTTAGATAAGGGAAGTGGCTTTATGTCTGGACCAATAGAGAAGGGGGTAATGTCAGGTCCCCTTGATGCTGCTGACAAATCCAATTTCTCTGCTCCACTTTCACACTGTCGTAGAAAGCCTCGGTTCCATTTTCTACCGAGGAGTTTTAGTGGACCAATGAGGAGCACTCTATCCCGTGCATTCTCAAGACATTCGGTTGGGTTGGGGTGGATTCATAAGATTTTCTTGCATCCAAGTAACCGAATGGCATGGCAAGTCAGGGAGCCAAAGTTCCGACAAGAAGTCATAAGGAACTGTCCTGAAGTAGGATCATCAGATGGAGAGTATATGAACAGTCGTAACTTGCAGTGGTTTCATGGGAAGGCTGGGGAAGATAGGGTTCATGTTGTAGTTTCTGAAGAGCATGGATGGTTGTTTATTGGAATATATGATGGCTTTAGCGGACCTGATGCAACTGACTTTCTAATGAGCCATCTGTACAGAGCCATAGACAAGGAACTTGAAGGACTTCTGTGGGATTATGAAGATAATGCTTCAACCAGTTCCATAAATATTGAACATCATAAGAGTGAAGTTCATGCAGATGATTCAGGGTGCAGCAAGGAAGATCAGCCAAGTTTGAGGGAGTTGATTCTTCTAATTCCAGAGAATCAAATGATCCAGCCTTTCTCAGGGATCCATCTCAGAATTATGAAATAGTGAAAGAAACTGATGCTAATAGGAACAGCCAACAGCTATCATTTAACTCTGAAGAGCCCACCGTTTCGGGCAGTGCTCCTTTTCCTGTTCAAACTGCCAAATTGACTGGCCAAGGCAGGAAAAGTATGCGGCTCTATGAGTTGCTGCAAATGGAGTCATCTGATGGACTAGGTTCCCTGTCAATCTCAGGGGTTGAAAAACAAATTACAAGCTTTGGCTGTAGGCCAGATTCTGATGTTCAGGGACAAAACTTCCAAGAAGGGCAGCTAATTTTCCCCTCATTGAACAGTAGTAAAGGAGGTGGGTCCAATTTTTGGGGTGACGATCCAACTACGTCTGGAGAAGATGCCACAGGGGTTGAATCGAATGATCAAGGAGTTGTAGCTGAATTTTCTGTTTCACAAAGACAGAGTTCAGGAAAGTCAAATATCAGTTCAAAGCTCAGAGAAATATGTAGGAAGCAGAAGTCTTTCGAAGAAGCTCTTTCCTTGGAGTTACGATTGGCATCGAGAGGAAACTTCTACTGATGAGAGAGTAGTAGAATCCTCAGGACCTATTAGACGACACAAGTCAGTATGTGTTGACCATGATGCTATTTTAAGAGCTATGGCCTGTGCCCTTGAGCACACTGAAGAAGCTTATACGGAAATGGTGGAAAAGGACCTTAAATATCCTGAACTTGCTTTAATGGGATCCTGTGTTCTAGTAATGTTGATAAAGGATCAAGATGTGTATGTGATGAACCTTGGGGATAGTCGTGCAATCTTAGCACAGGAAAGACCTAATGATCGACATTCTAGTCCAAGTTTTGCCAAGGATGATATTAGGCCTAGGAACAGATCAAGAGAGTCTTTAGTACGCATGGAGCTGGACAGAATCTCGGAGGAATCTCCAATGCATAACCTAAGTAGTCAGGTTAATATGCTGAACAAGAACAGGGAGATCTCAATTTGTAGATTGAAGATGAGGGCAGTTCAGCTTTCCACAGATCATAGCACAAGTATTGAAGAGGTAGCCTTCTTGAATGTTTCAATCTTGCCATTTTCATTTCTAGTTCATCTCCAGGCTTCTGTAGGCCATGTATCATGGTTGTTTCCATTGCCATCCATCAAGCAGTCCTCCACTTTCTTAAACGTGTACAAAGTTATAAGCACCACTTTGCTGGCTTCTATCTAAATCAGAATGATTCAGTATTTGCTGAAGATTGTGATTACGTTTGCTTGTAATTAATCACTAGATACCTTTGTTTGGTGCAGGAAATATTGAGAATAAAGGCAGAACATCCTGATGACTGCCAAGCCATTTTAAATGATCGAGTGAAGGGCCAATTGAAAGTAACCAGGGCATTTGGGGCTGGCTTCCTGAAGAAGGTCGTTAATATATGTACATCTAGCTGTTTTTATTAAAACGTTGAACCCTAATTTCTGCCATGAGCTTGTCTTTAATATTTATTGATAACTAAGGATTTCTGTGTTACTGAACTACAATTATCTAATTGTGTTGCTAATATTGATAACGCATACAGAGTGTTGAGGAAAAATTAGAATGTCCTATTTTAGGACAACATCAGCATATCAAAGCAGTTCTAATTGCTTAGCATGATTTTCTTTTATGGGCATGCTCTTGGATATCTTTGATTGATAATCAAACTGCTTATGAAAAGCCCACTATTACATTTTGCATTTTGTCTGTAGAATTGCATCGTAACCAGATTTGCTCCTAAATGCGCATGCTTGTTGCATTCCCCAATTAACAATATATCCCTTTATTCATAATTATAATAATCCAATGGTGCAATAAAATCAGGATTGTAAAGGAAATTGATTAGAGTCAAGGAAAGGATTATGCTCTATGGTTGCTCTTTGACAAATGAACTTTTTACCAATTGATCATGGTTAATTCAGTCATGTAATATGCATCTCAAAGAGCAGAGTAGTATTTCCTTCAGCGTGTGGTTCTACTGTTGCATTCATTTTGTCATTTTCAATGGATTTCATACCGTTACTTTTTGATGCGGCACATATGGTTTTGACGAGTGATTTGGTTAACGTTGTAAGTTGTTGAAACAGCAGTGATATGGTTCTCTTGTCTATTATGAAACCTCATTATTGGTTGTCTGTTGATGGGTCATCGAGTTTGGCAACAAAAATTTACATGTACACTTTGCCATAATGTTTGAAGGGAATACAAATGGATTGGTGATGACTTTTGAAAGACGATAGTCATGCACCTAGGACTGTAATCTGTGGTTTTCAATGACCAAGATTTGTGTTTAAGAACTTATCTTGTCATATTTACTATCCTTATATTTTTTTAAATTGGATAAATAAAAATTTTTAGTAATCAGTAAGATAACCTTTATCACGTTAGCAATTTGTGTTTTTACCTGATTTGACTTTTTGGGTGCAGCCAAGTTGTAATGATGCTCTGCTGCAGTCCTTTCGGATAAATTTCGTCGGAAATCAGCCTTATATTAGTTGCATTCCTTCTGTTCTTCATCACCGGCTTTCCTCAAGTGATCGATTCTTGGTTCTATCTTCTGATGGGCTTTACCAGTATTTCAGCAATGAAGAAGTGGTTGCTCATGTTACATGGTTCATGGACAATGTTCCTGAAGGTGACCCTGCACAATATCTTATTGCAGAACTTCTACGTGCTGCTAAAAGAACGGTAAGCATCAAAAGTTTCCTTTTCATTTACTTTCAAGGCTTCAGAGATTGTTGGCAAAAGTTAAGGCGTGGAAAAAGACAAAATGGAAACCTTCATAGGGATGAAAGTGACAGCAAATATTTTGTTTTTAAAGATCGTGCAGCCATGCAGATTTTTACTGTTTCTTCCCCAATTAAGATAATGTATTTCTACATATTCCATTTACTCTTCCGCAAAGGTGATATCTATAAAGGTTGACATCCTTGCTTAAGACGACCTAAAAGAGATGGTTCGCAGAAACTAGCCACAACAAAAAAAAAAAGAAAAGAAAACTCTACATTTAATATTGTGGTAAACATATTCAAGTTGCATTTTGATGTTACAATTGTCCTTAATCGATATTTCTGCATTCACACATCTGACAGTCCTCTGATGACTTTCGATTGGCTGTTGCAGGAATGGGTTTTCATGACCTTCTTGATATTCCTCATGGAGATCGACGTAAATATCATGATGATGTCTCTGTTATGGTGGTTTCTCTTGAGGGAAGGATTTGGAGATCATCTGGATAATTTTCTTTTTTGTTTCATATGTGCAAGTTGCTTCATTGATGTTAAGTGGTTCTAAGAAAAAGGCATTTTGGAGATCAGATTGGTCATTCTTTTGGACAAAAACATTTCTCTGGGTCATTTTTGTTTCCTAGCAGGATGATCAACCCATGCTGATGATAGAAGGCAGTCACTTATTGTCACAACACGAGCTTCCAGCATTCATTCGCTGCACGCCTTTTTCATTATGTTTATATGGAAGGTTTTGTCGGTAAACTTTGGAATTAAAAAAACATCACCTGCACCTTACTCCCAACACCCTTTCTTAGCCTTCCCCTGCCATAGTATGTTCATGTAGGCCAAATTATCTTCTGCTGTCCGTTCCAAGCAAGTTTCCTAGATGTTGCTACTATCCTACTTATGTCTAAGTTGTAACTTTCGAATACCCATTCTCCCACCTGAAACTCTTTGTCATTTCAATGACGATCTGCCAACTGCTTTATCCTAAATTGAGCACGTTAAAGGTGACAATGTAACATTAAAACCATGACCTCCCGGTCCTTTAGAGCCTGATCCACCAGCAACGACTCAAGAGAATCTCCTTTCAAATACGGGGTTATGTCTAGTGGAAGTGAATAACTATGTGAAGCTTCAAATGGTGACATGGATATGGCATAACGGAAGGTTGTATAACACAGCCACTTCGCTAATGCCGGCCATTTGCTCCACTAATTTGGATCATTCGATATCATACAACGGAGATAAAGCTTTAAGGAACGATTCATACCTCGATTTGCCTGTCAGTTTAAGGATGATACACCGCGGAAAAAAGCAACTGCACTCCCTGTAATCGGAAGAGCTCCTTCCAAAAGAAATAGGTGAATATTGCATCTCTATCATTCACAATAATTCTGGGCATCCCATGCAATTTGTATACGTTATCCATTGAAACCTTGGCTTCCTCCATTGCTGTATAGGGATGGCGAAATGGAATAAAGTGGGCGTTCTTATCCAATCTATCCACTATCGATAAAATGACTGAATATCCTGAAGAATCTGTAAACGCACTCTTGGGATTGTATTTTTGGTAAAGTAACCACAGTAAAATGGTTATCTTCAATCTCACGAAGAAGAAAGAAATGGTATATATACCATCAGTGTCTGCTTGTACAAAACAACAATAACTGTGATACAAAACGCAAAACAACTAAAACCTATACAATGTATCAGTATCCTATACTATACAAAAGAAGACAGCATACAATAAATACAAGTATTACATAAATATTTTACATAAATACAAGTCAACTCTACATCTTTAAGAATATCCAACACATATTTTCTCTTATTCACATACAAGCCAGTATCAGACCTAACAGTTTGAAATCAAGAAAATATTTTGCAAATCTCATGTCTTTAATAGTAAATTATTCATATAAAAAACGTTTGACTTGCTGAATACAAGCCTCCGTCAGACCCATGATCAACACATCATTAACATACACAACAAGTGCAATATAACCATTCCTTCGGTTTTAATAAAAGACATGGATCATGAGTAGATTGTACAAAACACCTTAGAAAGAAAACAGTAAACTCTTAACGAGTAACTTGCAATAACTCAGCAGCTTTTTATCCCATGCTTAATAGTTTTCACTATTTTGTTAGCTAGATAATGTTCATAGGTAAAAAAATCAACTTTATGTAGCTCTTCTAATACTTGACTAATGATTTTATCGATTTTATCCAATATGATCAAGTATAGCATGCCACAAATTGATGTAGATATTAGATGATATTATTAAACATAAATAATAATTTTACTTTCTTAATAAACAACATCTAATATTGCAAAATCATCCAATATGAACTATGACTACTATAATTATGAGAAAATTGTCCTTTTCACCTTTGTGAAAATTAACATCATATCTAAGGCTCTCACTAAATATGATACATGCAAGATTTGTCTTTATAGGAGGTTCTTTGCCTTTTCAATTTAATTGGCCTTGATCCTTTTGGAATGCTAAGAATTATGGAATGCATTCTTGCAACTTTTCACTTAGACTCATCATAATGCTTCCTCTTCTTAGTTTTAACTCCATATGAGCATAACTAAGCTATATATGTCTTATTATGTAGCTTAGAACCCTCAAGATGTTTATCATAGCATCTTATATCAACTTGATATTCACATCATGTGTAACAACTTACACTAGATCAATATAAGATAAGATATGATTAACATTCCTCTATTCACTATGTTTGACATTTGGTTCATATGCCTCAATATTGAATTCTCCTAACTCATACTCAAATTTATAATTTATTTGTTTATAAAGGTGGTGTGCGTGTGTGTGTGTGTGCGTGTGCATGTGTAATAGTGGGTGATCATTATATAGTTATTAGGTGCTACTATAACATGTTAGCACTGCAGACAATGTGTACTTAGCTTGGCCATACCTCTTAATCTTTAGTGTAACATCATCATATATGTTGTATAAGCCAAAGAGTTCTACTTTTAGATAAGCCACATGCCTCATAGTTGTTCTATATTAAGTCATAATTTCAAAACTATCATGATTTTATGTAATGAGACAAGAGCCTTTGACTCTTTTAATGCATATTGGATTTTCTCACTTTCAAATTTTAAATTTTATCCATTAAAATTTTCACCTCTAGTAATTCTACAACAAAATTTTAGATACAGTAGTCATTTTCCTCAAACATATATGTCTATAATGACACATTTAATATATGATTATTATCAATTTCAGTTAATTTAATGCAATCTAAAAAAAAACTTTAATTATTTTCACAATTATTTATATAATCAAAAGTTCACTAAGTTTTATTCATCATTCATATAATAGTTGATCAATAATTAATCATTCTATTTAGGTTTATTAATTTATGAATATCTCAAGTATAATACATATAACATATAATAATTAAAATTGAACAAATATTGCATTTCAATATATACATAATATATAAAATTTAATAGTTGTTACAAACAACTAATGTTATGTAAAATCAATAAACATCGAATAAAAAAGTGACAAGCTCTTTTTTTATTAAAATTATAAAATTTCATGAATCTTATGAATATAAAATTTGACATATTATACGTGAAATTGAGTCAATTAGTTATTTTGAATCATAGAAACAACTTGAGACACTTCTCTTCTCCTATGCTCTTTTAAAAAAAGTTTACACTGCCTAACTATATATGTGAATATGATAAAGTATTTCATACTCTAATTAACAAATCTTTGTGTTGGAGCATGAGCGTTTTGTAAAGGGCTTCATATTTGCTCATAGGGCCTTATATCATGCTATTCATCAATATAACATACAATATTAGGACTATTCCAAACACCATATGATATAGATCTAATTGTGCCTTCATAAAATACACACCATTTCATTTAACTGGAGCTCATATTAAATATGAGTTCCCATTAGGACCATTTTACTAAAACCAATTGAAGAAAAATAAAATATTAAACACTTTTGAATAATAAGATGAAATGTGTCACAATGAGCATATCATTAAAGCCAAAACGCTCAAAACAACATCAAAAATGATTCCTTTTAAATAATTAATTTCAATGCTTGATTTAATTAATTTAATTCAATTAGAAACTTATTTCTAATTTATTATTACCATAATAAGTTTATATATATATATATATATATACACTCATTTTTAATATTTAACTTATGAACATACTAATTTAAGATGCAAATAAACGGTAAGTAGTTCTCACTTTACTCGTATGGGTTATGAATAAGGCTTCACTTATTCTTATTTCCAAACATTTATTAATCATTTTATTTACGCTAGCAACTAAACGCCTATTTTCTTATATTTTAAAACCATAGCGACCCCATCTTTATAAAATACAGCAGCCAATGTTTCTTCTTTGCTAAAGAGTTAAATGCGCTTCAAAACTCTCTCATAGTCAAAATAGAACAGCTACAGTAACTTTCCTCTTGTTACTATGAGCTCGCAATCGAATTCTAACGTTCACACAGCCAAAAAAAGTTCGAGTAAGGGAGCGTGAGAAAGATCCTCCGTCCCACGACCAGCCGGTCTCTCCGCCCCCTCTAAGTTACAGCGCTGCGGTCTCTGGCCTTATCACTCCTGCTAATGAAGTGAACAACTTCCCTTGGTCAGATGAGGCACCCATTGAACTGATAGAGGGTGACATTACCATAATTCAGGGGTCACATAACTTGGGTATTGAATTGTCCCCTATCTTTCGCAGCCAATTGGATACGGTCTGGGCTTCAGCGGTAGTGATCAAGCTTTTGGGACGTAAAATGAGATTCAACATGTTCAAGGATCGCCTTCTCACATTGTGGCATCCTACGAGTCTTCTGAAAATTGTGAATCTAAAAAATGACTTTTACTTGATCAATTTTAAAGAAAAACGTGATTATATTCATACCTTGACTCCGGATCTATGGATTATCGTCGGTCATATCAAAACTAGTTTGTTCTCCTTAAGATACATTTGAATGCGGTAATTGACTGGACATTTAAAAATAAAGCATTATTTATGTGTGGGTCAAGAAAGCGATATCAAATTAAGGCAAACTTTAAAAATAATATATAACCTTAAAATAAATATGAACCGTTTTGACACCTGTGGCTAAGACTACTAAACTTTAACTCAGCCACGGCTTCAATGTTGTTTATTGGTACATAAAGCTAGCGCTGTTTGTTTAGTTGAAGAAGTCTCCTAGTACTGGTACATAGAGTTCGCTGAAACGCAGCGTTTCGCTAAGATAGAAACATAAGCTGTAATTTCAAAATTCTCGAGAATCGCTGGTGAGCTTTATTGGAAATTTGATTTTGGTTATCCAATGAACAAAAAGAAGAATTTCAGGAAAAGAACGATCGAAGAAGACGACCCAAGCAATAGTAGAGCATCCGATGACGAAGAAGAGAGGAGGTAGCTTTCTTGACTGTTAACTATTTGAATACTAATTCCCGAAATTCAATAGTTAGGGTTTTTTGCTTTCTTTTGACTATAGATTCGGATGCAATGTGTAAACTTTTAACTACATGAATTGTGAATCATTGGATAATAATCTTAGATTGGCGTTGGAGGAGGTTAAGTTCCTGCAGAAACAGAGAGAGAGAAAATTGGGAATTCCTGCAGTTTCAACGGTGTTGAGTGGAGGCACGACCGTGAAAGTAAGCGAAAAGAACGACGGAGATGGAGAGAAAGATGAATTGGTTCTTCAAGACACTTTTGCTCAAGAAACTGCTGTTATGGATGAAGACCCCAACATGTAAATTGTTGCTGTACCTTTTTTATCTGTTTGTTCGTTTTAATGTTGTTAATTTGGCCCTCTATTTTGCTTTGCTTATCGTTTTGATTAGTCAACAGGGTTAGTAGTTATGGAATGTGAACTTTTTGCTTCAATTAATGAAGGCGGAATGTTTGTTTGTGTTGAAACATGGTGTTTTGTGGTTAGGGTTAAGTATGTTGAACAAGAGTTGGCGAAGAAAAGAGGGAAAAACCTTGATAAGACAAGTCGGGCTGAGAATGAGTTACAGAGTGCAGAAGATGAATTGTACAAAATCCCTGAGCATCTAAAAGTGAGTTCTTTGGTTTTTATGGCATTCATCTTCTTAATACACAAAGTAGTTGTGCGCCCTTAAACACAGTACATGTGAATCCCTCTTTCCCCTCAAACTATTATTTATCGCCTGTAGGTGCTGATTTTCCTCGACAAGTTTTTGCATTCCTCTTATCCATTTGTTGTGCCATGTGGCTGTTTCTTGAAACTTCTTATTGGCATTGTGCCAGGTGAAAAGGCGAAACTCTGAGGAAAGTTCTACTCAATGGACTACTGGGATTGCAGAGGTTCAGCTACCCATTGAGTATGCCATTTTGCTGTCATTTGTGATAAATTGTACTTTGTATTATGGTTTATTGTAGTTGCATTTATGTGGTTGAAAACTGTGGTAAGACTTCTATTTTAATGAGTTGCCTTTACTTGTTTTCCATGGTTTCAGATACAAACTAAAAAATATTGAGGAAACTGAGGCAGCAAAAAAGCTTTTGCAGGAGAGAAGGTTGATGGGCCGTGCAAAATCAGAATTCAGCATTCCATCAAGTTACAGTGCGGACTATTTCCAACGTGGAAGGGATTATGCTGAGAAACTGCGGAGAGGTTACTTCCATTTTTTTTCCTACAATATTTTTTAAATCTGATTTCCCGATTAATTTATCTCCAGTCTCTCTAGAGATTCTAAACTGCTTAGAAATGTGTCACCCTTCTGTTCAAGAGGCTTCCTTCAATGGTCTCACTTGATTCATTCTTTCACCATACGAGCTCTCTGTTTTCCCACAGGCATCCTTTTTCTTGTCCTCTCAATCTGCTTTCCTTTCCTCACCATATTCTGTTACATGCAGACCATCCTGAGTTGTACAAGGAGAAAGGTTTACAGGATGATAATCCTGCATCAAAACCTGCTGATAGCAGCACTGATGCAGCAGCACGTAGACAAGCTGCAACTGATGAGTTCATGCTAGAGCGTTTCCATAAGCGAGGCGGCACCGGGTGATGCGGAGATAACTTGCATTTCACAGGCTCAATATTTCCTTTTAGGTAAAACTCCGATCCTGGTTGCGGTGGTCAATTGTAGGTGCTGCAGCAATATGACTTTTCAGCATTGCAAAAGGGTAAATGCTCTGGTGGGCTTTCTTCTGATTCAACCTCTTTATGTTAGTCGTAAACTTACATGGTTTTGTATCGAGATTTTCAAAAGTCAAGAGTCTCATTTTGCAGTTAAAAGTGCAATCTAACTTGATAAGATGGATGTTCGAAATTGTGTAAAAGGATGCTTTTTAACGGTATTGAATTCCACATGCAAACATTTGTCATCGAGGGTTATAACTTTTATGTCCACGAGTTTCACTGAGACAATGATGCCATCTCGTTGTAACATTCATTCATGAATCTTAGTTCCTTGTATGGTTATTATATATATGTGGATAAAATTATTCGGAATTCAATTTTGTTCTTGGGATTCTTGGGAACCTAGAATGCTTAGAATCAGGCCAGAACGCATTTTCATCTTGGTTCACATGTGAATTGGTTTTAAAAACTGGACCTTAGTTAAAAAAGCTATTCTCATTCTAGCTTTCGCGATGATACTTGGGCAACAGCGACTTCTGCTTATGTTATGAGTCTGCATGAACTATGAAGTGGTCCCGTGTACTTCACGGCCATTACCAAACATCACAAGCGCACTGGCCCTAGATTCTGTACAGAAACAAAACAGAATGTCAAATCTGTTTTGTACAAGTAACAAAACCTCAATTATACTTGTACGGATCTTTTTAATTAAAAAACAGAGCGAATCTTTTATAGCAAGTTAAAAGTACACTGTAGAAGGTGCAACCTGGTGGGCTTCATTCAGAATTGCTGAGCCTCAACCAGGCTTATACGTACGTTTATTTAATTACAGTGTCTAATCACACAATTGACTCGAGAGTTTATTGTATTGTTCAGGTATGATCTCAAAGCCACACACGCCATTAATGAGGAATTTCTAATCTTAAACTTCCTTCACCACGAACGCCGGGGAAAAGGAAAGAAGAATAGGCATCTACGTGACTTAGAATTGGACATTGCTTTTGAAGGATTGACCGAAACGCCAATTAGAAGGAGCTACGTTAGGTGCTGTACGGATCTTTCCATCACTAGTTTGGACTCTAAACGACAAGCTCTGACCATTGAGATAGCTCAGGCTCTGCCAATTGACACCCCAGTTCCTTGTCATAGCTTCCCATATATTTGATTTAGATCCTTTGATCCAAACTTGGGAGATCTCTCCAGCTCCACCCACATTTGATATGAGCACCAGCTCAAAGTAATCCCTTCCATTGATGGTGAATCTGAGGCCACCACTTCTGTTGCATCTCACTCTGTCACCATAAACACTTAAATCATCAATCTGATTATTAAGATAAGAAGTTACAGGTGGGTATAATTAGTGAACATACTTCCTGTACAGAACAGGTACAATTCCTGCCTTGTACTTGGCAATAGTCTGGAAGGCAGGTTGAGACATGTCGAAGTGTGTTCTTGGAGGATTGCACCAGCCTCCGTTGTCACTAGGGAGAGCGTAATTTGGTGGACAGAAATTTGTGGCAGTGATTGTAATGGATGTACCTTAAGGCACCACTGAGGGACCTGGGTTGCATCGCAGACTATCTGATAGCACCCACCACATGACTCGCCATTGTTAAACAGAGCCGTACTGAGTGCAGCTGTTTTGATTCCATAGCCATCTGTATAGAGATTTCCATACCCACAAGCGCCACCTATAAGACCAACATAATCCATAACACAGTTAGCGCTGATCACTTTACAGAAATTACAGAGAAGGATATTTAATATGCTTACCCATTGTACCAGAAGCATCACTACCACCATAAAAAGTTGCATGAGCTCGCAGCCAAGCCCCTGACACTAACTCGAGGCTTGTGAAAAGCAGTCCAATGCAGAGAATGAAGTTACTGAACACGTAAAGCCTCGCCATAAAGATGAGTGAAAAAATATAGTTTTGGACAAGATTGAAAGATAGTTTGATAGTTGAGATGCCAAGATATCCTATCTATTTATAGTCACTGCCAATATCGTAATACGCTGCTATGATTTTGTCAGGCTCATTAAAATATATTCGTTGCAATGGAAAACCATGATTGCACATTTCGTTATGGAATATTAATATCTTTACAAGTATGATCAGCTTTGATGGTGACGGTGATCATGCACCTGATTTTCCCTTGCTGTTTTTAAATCGACCCAAGGGTTCTAGTTTTAGCAAACTAAATCCGAGCCTCTACACATGCCATGATGCGTAAGTTCAAGTTACATGCAATTTGTCTGCATAGCAACATATATAATAATGTTGATTGTAAAGTTAGTAACATGGCCGTACTACGTTATAGGACAACTGAGATGCAAGTTGCGTATGAAATGGCTTTTGTTTATAGGCCAAAATGCTTCATTTCAAACCTCAACTAACTAGTAATTAACAGCAAAAGGGTAGAACAGCTGAACAAATCAAAGTCAACTCCGTCCAAGCTCCATTACTTGCTTATCAAGAACCAAGCATATGTTCTGTATAAAATTACAAGTACGGTGTTCAACGAGAAGATGCTAGTTCTTCAGCTAAACGTGCGTAACTCGTGATTAGGGTGCGTAACTCATGGCATATCTAGAGGCACATTCACGCCTATGTCACATGGGTGATGACATCTCGAGTGATATCACTTCCCAAAACCTATGAATTCTTCACATATGAGTGAATTGAATTGCCCAAAAAACAACCACCTCAATTTGCCGTCAAATTCGTACACAGCCCCAGGTTTTGCATTGCAGATTCATGTTTCCTGCTTGAATCTTTGAGCATTGATGATGCAAACATTGAGACTTCTTAAAATATCTCGTGGTTAAAATCGAAAAAAAATATCATCTGTGATAACAATTAATTTATACTCTTGTAATTGATTGGATGGTTCCAATTAACGTTTAACGTTATTGATTTATTTTATATATTTTATTAATTATATTTAATACTCAACACTAAAAATAAATTTCCTAAAATAATTACTTAATAATTAAAATTATGATAAAATCATAGTTAATTAATTATGAATTTAAATTGTATTTAATTATTATTCTTAAATAATTATTAATCATAAAAATTAGCATACATTACATTTTAAAAATTAATTATAAATTACAACTAAAAATACATAAACAAATTAAGGATTTCGTTCCAAGAGTTGACGCCGATGCAATGGTAGCGAGGAGCTGATGTCAACGAGAGAGATGTGATGCCTTGTTGCCGATGATAGGTGATGCAAAACGAGGTGCAACTAGCAAGCTCCTCGACGACACCTTTACAACAGCGAATAAAAGTTCACAAGCACAAATGCGAAAAGGCAGTGACAATGCAAGAACCCTAATGAGGTGCGTCAGATATGTAGGAATGTCAATGGGCCGGTTTGCCCCGACAGGCAGAGATAAGTTGGTCTCATTCTCTACCGATCATGAGTCGATCACCAAGCTATCGTATTTTTGGAAAAGAAAAACGTTAAAAACAACATCAATTTTGATAAAACGACGTTATTTTTAAATAGTGATTATGTTATAGGTTAGCTTTGCATCGACTGTGGCCAATCAACTCGAAGCTAAAATTGGGCCAAGTCAGCCAAATTTGGCATTTATTGATACATCTCGACGAGTGTTGTGAGCGTGTCAATTACGCTCATGCTGACTATGAAATTATTTAATATTCTTAAATAGATTTTATTTATTTTAAATCAATTAAAATCGATATAAAAAAGATAACTTTTATTAGGAATAATTGGAGAACTGAATTTAGTTTTGAAGAATTGAATTATTAAATAAATAAGTCATCAAATCAATAGTTAGAATCAAAGCAAAGTTTTAAAGGATTTTTTATAACTATATTATGTAAAATATAATTACTATAATGAGATTATATTAATTATGAAAATTTTAAATCTATTAATTAAATATTAAATATAAGTTGATAACATGTTTGTTGCCTCGCTATTATTTAAATTTGAAATTAAAGTTATGTTTATTATAAATCTTATTGATAAAATTAAGGTTCGTTAAACCCAAATATATCTTATTTTAAATTAATGAGTCCTATTTAACTAATTTTATATGATTTAGATGAGATAATTCATGATCATGTAAAATTAGAGACATGATTAAGAACAATATATATAATAGGTTTTGACAATAAGTTGTTACCTAATTGATCTAAGAATGAAATAAGATGTAATTAATAAGTATGTTACCTACTTAATTTGATGTGGTTATTTTTTTAACAAACTTAAGGTCAACTAAATTAAAATAGGATTCTAGCTCACTAAATTTTTTTGATAAATTCTCAAATTAATAGTGAGATCCAACACATTATTTAAAATAATAGAGTAACCAAATATTTTATTGAATTCTTTATTTTATTTAGTTTTATAACTTAAGCTAATACTTGTTCTTTTATGCAATTTTGGTTGTTAGATAAAATGAGTAACAATTTATCCCTGAAATATATCATAGATGTTAACAAGCTTTCTAGACTGGTTTCATCATAGCCTAATATATAGAAAGAGTGATATTTAAGCTTAACCCTACAAAAACTCTACAGCCTTGTTTGGCAAACAGCAGATTGCATTAGCTGCTAGCTAATTATATCAACTGATTTGACCAACGGATAACATCAGTTGTTTACTAAACATGTTTGGTAAAATTAGTTATTTAGTATTAGTTGTTGATATGTAAAATTGTTGGATCGCGTATGGTCCGCGTATTCACAATACACTGCGGAAAAGACCATACAACAACATGATGTATAATCGAAAATACCAAGGATGTACAAAAATACCTTATTGTCGTGGATAGGTTGCTTCTTTCGATTCCAAGACATCGAAATGCGAATGCCCTCTACCAAGATCCACACGAGTATGCACGATCCGGTTGCGGCTATGGTGTGCTAGCACGTCCGAAACTCTTCCAACGCCGCATCGATTTTCCTCTCGGATGGTGACTAGGGTTTCGTGACAATTGTCTTCACTTAAATGAGACCTAAGCTTCTATTTATAGAAACCCTAATCTCATTGAGGCCCCAATAAGTTTTGGCCCATTATATCTCATATAATAAAAGCTCGACAACTTAATTCAATCTAGCCCAATAAATATATCTACATATATTTATTCAATACCTAATAAATTAGGCCCAAGAAAATAAGCCAGATCACATCATTTTGTGTGCGACCAGAGGCTCATTTGATGTTGGCAATGGGCTGATCACACTTCAGGCCCATAAGTCATAAGCGCCTCTAGCAAGACATTATGACTACCCAAATCAAATGAGGATCGATAATCCGATTTAACTCAGAACCATGGTTATAAGCTCAATCCTTTTGTAACACGATATCAAGATTAATCACAAGGCATGATATATATCAACCTTTGATTAATCATAGTTTCTTGATCCCCAAGTTGACTGATTATAACAAATGACATTGATGACTCCTCATCAATTTGTTGGACCAATGGTGGTTGACAAATTAAATCTCTTTATGTTTTGATAATAATAAAATATCTAGATTTAGTTAAGAAATTATTTCAGGTATGTTGGGATTATTATTCACTAAAAGAATTGTGCAAATCAAGATGGGTAAGTGATTAATCATTGAAGAATCAAGATGGAACTTTCCTTATAAGTGCAAGAGACATTAATAATGAAGATTATAGAAGATTTGATTGGATATTACCGTTGAAGCCAATATAAGTCGACTAGTTCATCATAAGTCGACTTATATATCAAGATCCGAACAACATAAGTCGACTAGTTCATCATAAGTCGACTAACATATGAAGATCTGTCAACACAAGTCGACTAGTAGTTCATAAGTCGACTTATCAAAGGACACAAGTCGACTTACATAACATAAGTCGACTTATAGAAGAGCGGAGATGAAATTTTACAAAAAACGTTGTGACAAGTCGACTTACACACTACGACAAGTCGACGTATGAGTACAGCGAATTGATTTTGACAAAGTCAATTAGCCAAAAATGGAAAGGAGAATATCAAGGAACGGTCATATCAATTATGCAACGGCTAGAATATGTTCCAACATCTATTTTCTTCTAAATATAAGTGTGGATGATCAAAGGAAGAAGCACTGAAATTCTACAAGTGAAAATACTCTTCTATTGCTCCAAAATTGCTCATTATAGTTCTTATCTTGTTATACCATTGTATTGAGCTTTGTTCTTCAATCTTTATCTTATTTCTCTTACAATTTGAGTGACTAGTGAAAGGTCACGTGTGAGGTAGGATTTGTGTCGGAAAACAAATCGGTTGTAAGGTTGCTTGAAATGGAAATTAAGTGGTATTGTAAAAGTTCACACTCAACTAAAAAGTGTGCAATAAAGTGGTTGGAAAAATCCTAAGTGAGAGCTTAGGTAGAGGACGTAGGTCTTAGCACCGAACCTCTATAAAAACAGTGTTTTCTCTTCTTCCCTACTCTTTACATTTAATTTTGATTAAATTGTTTTGTGTGAATTGACTTCTAATTTTGTTGTAGAAAATTACAAAAAGCTTTAAAGATCTATTCAACCCCCCTTCTAGATCGTTTACAATTGGTATCAGAGCAGAAGTATCCAGGGATGACACACAATAACCTAGCGGAAGAAGGTAACACAAACAATCGCCCTCCTTTATTTAATGGTACTAACTATTCTTCTTGAAAAAAATCCTATGAAGTATCATATTATAAGTGAGGGAGTAGAATATTGGAAGATCATCATCTTCGGTCCACAAGCACCGTTGAAAGAAAATTGTGAGTTAAAAACGGAGCTGGAATACGACGACAATGATTGGAAGCAAGCCTACATCAATGCGAAGGCTATGAAACTGATATATTGCGCTCTCACGGTTGAGGAAAGAAATCAAGTAAACTCCTGTACAGCTCTAAAGAAATGTGGAAAAGACTTCGCATCACTCATGAGGGAACTAACCAAGTTCGGGAAACAAAGATCAACATGCTTCTCATGACTATGAAATGTTCGCATGAAGGAAGGTGAGTCTATTTCTACTATGCTTGATCGCTTGCAGAAATCATAAATGGATTAGGCAACCTTGGAAAGCATATGACGGATAGCGAGAAGGTGAAGAAGATTCTTTGCTCTCACCGAAAGAATGGGATTCAAGTCACCGCTTATTATGGAGTCCAAGGATCTCAATCACTTGGAATTCAATGCCTGGTGGGATCTCTCATCAACTATGAGATCATTCTCAAATCAAGAGGAGGTAGAGGTAAGTCGCAAAAGTCAATTACTTCAAAAGCTAATGCTTCTTCTCTTGATGAAAGTGATGAAGAAATAGATGAAGAAGAGCAAGACGAAGAAATAGCAATGTATGCCAGAAATTTGAGGAAGTTCAAAGGACTGCTCAAAAATAGGAGGAAAGAATTAAATGGTGGTAGAAATGGAGAAAGAAAGAAGTTTGCCATGGAAAGAAGATCAAAGGGGTATGATGAAAAGAAAAGCAATGAAGAATGCTGAAAATGTGGAAAAAGGGGACATCATGCAAGAGAATGCAAGAGCTCATCTTCCACTTCAAATTTCCAAAAAAGTGACAAATATGACAAAGGGGAAAAGAAAGCTAGCCTAGTAGCCACTTGGAGTGATGATGAGGAAGCATACCAAAGCAATGAAGAAAACAACCTAGCTCTTATGGCTAATAGCTCTTGAACAAGTGATGATGAAGAAGAGGTAACTTTATTTGATCAAGATCTTAGAGAGTCTTTTAATGCCTTACAAATTGATTTTGAAGAAGCTATTGAAATCAACAAGAAATTGAAAAAGAAAATAAGGGAATTGGTTGCTGAAAATAATGCTTTACATGAGACTATTGATGATTTAGATTGTCCTAAGGAAGATCATTCTGCATGTCTTGTTGAAAAGGAAAATCTTATTTGTGAGCTTGATAGACTTAGAAAGGAATTTTCTTATGTGGTTGGAAAATTTGTAAATGGAAACGAAAAGTTTAAAAAATTGTTATCTTTGCAAAAATATTCAATTTTTAGACATGGATTAGGATATGATCCTTTTGATAGAGATTGTTCTTTAATTTTCAAATTTACCAAGGATGGAAAAATTGCAAAATGTGCTAGATGCTTGAAAGATGGTCATATGGAAATCACTTGTAAAAGTATTAGGAGATGTATTAATGTTAAAAAAATTTGGGTGATTAAAGGTACCACACCTCCTAATGTGGTTTATGTTGCTAACCAAAATGGACCCAAAATAGCTTGGGTACCTATAAGAAGAAAAGATGTTGCTATTGTAGGTACAAGCAAAGGATGAAAAGTCGTCAAGCACTTGGTACATTGATAGCGGATGTTCAAGGCACATGAGTGGAGACAAGAACCTATTCATGGAAATTAAACTAAAGAATCAAGGATATGTCACTTTGGAGACAACAACAAAGGTAAGGTCATTGGTATTGGTAAAGTGGGTAAGGAACCTTTGCCAACCATTGAAAATGTCTTGATTGTTGATGGTTTGAAACACAATTTGTTAAGTGTCTCTCAACTATGTGATATGAATTTTAATGGAGTTTTTGAATCATCACATTGCATGGTTAAGAAGGATGGTCATGTTGCTTTCATTGGTTTAAGACATGGAAATACATACATTGTCGATTTACATGATGATAGTTCTTTTAATGAAAAGTGTTTGGTAACATTAGAAGAAAATGCATTTTTATGGCATAGAAAATTAGGACATGCTCCTTTGCCTTTAATTTCTAAGCTTTCAAAAATGACATCGTGAGAGGTTTGCCTAAGATAAAATTTGTTAAAGATCACTTGTGTGAATCTTGTTTAAAAGGCAAACATGTTAGAGAATCTTTCAAACTAAAGAAAGA